>JAPZDZ010000023.1:902692-922441 GCA_029783805.1 Acanthurus tennentii | reverse complement strand
CCCCCCCCCCCCCCCCCCCCCCCCACCCACACACACACACACACATGCTCCCTGATTTAAACCTGCTCAATGCAAAGGAGAAGATTCAAATGTGCATCTCTGTCAAAAAAACAACACATTCAAACAGACTCTTGAGCGCAATGTTAGATTATATGGTTGAGAATAAGGCTTGGGGGATTTTGCAGAACTACAATATTTATGCAGAAGGTGGAAGCTTAAACATCTGTGTACGCAAATAAGAGCGAGAGGGCACTTCGGTGACTGAAACACCTGGGGTTTGGTCCCTTTTGGGGACGTGCTCAGTGTTTAATCCACAGAATCAGCATATCATAAGAGGCGCTCACTGATACAAACAGCACACTGATATGGATGGACACACATGTATGCACTTACAGTCAGGCAAATGACATAAACATAATTGTTTTGCCTTTACAAACAATTATGTTTGTTTCCCATAGTTTTCTTATCTAAGAGAATATTCGACCTTTGGTTAAGGTTAAAAGATCTGAGAGGCTAGATATGTTTTAAGTTTATTTACGACCAAATCTGGATACTGAATGATTCAGCCATGAGACATGCAGAGTACTCCAAAGAAACTGCATTTTGCATTCGGTAAAACAAACCAACTGTGTCAGTAATATAAATACACAAGGTTTTTGGTTTTTTTTAAACTATGGCTCCTCTTTCAAATTCCATTGAATAATGTTTGTGAAGTAAAGTTTGGATGAAGTTAACTTATTGAGGGGAAGTTTAGAGAGAAAAATGTTACAAGGAAATATAAACGTACCAATAGCCAACACACTCTCATCTTAGATCGTCCTTAATATTGATGCTACTTTTGCCACGTGGCATACCTTTTAGCATCTGTGACACAAGTGCAAAGCCTTTCTAAACACGCTGTTAACGTTGTAAAACTGTCACAGTTTTGTTGGATTTAGGAACCAAAAGTACTTGGTTTAGGAAAAACAAAACTGGGTTAGGCTGAGAAAAACATCTACATTTGAGTTTGTGAAACCAGTGCAGTTAATCAGTACACACCAAAACAACTGGGTTAGGTTTTGGAAAAGATCACCTATAGGACAGATTCAGTTTCACTTTCAGTTTCAAATGGGTCTCAAACTCCAGTCCCTAGGACAACATTTACACCCATTGTTCTACCTGCCCTCCAGCCTCCAGCTTTAACGCTGCTTTTACTGGGTGAAGCTGTTGTCATAAGCGTCTGATATCGATGTGGATGAGTTTACACTTAAGTTTGTGAAAGCCGGGTGTGTCTCATATATGTACTGAGGGGTAACCGCTGCGTCTGTATGAGACTCCAAGGGCGTTACAAAGTCTCATTATTTCATAGGCTGGGAATTAGTCCTGGCTGCAACAGCAACAGTATGGAACTAATATTAATGCCAACTTTCTTTCAGATATTTGTGTTCCTGCACCAATTCTTACACTGTATGAACCCGCTGATGATGAACTGACAAGATGGTATCCATTGTTGGGAGGAAGATATGATAACAATTAGAAAGTGAAAAGGAGGATAAACAAGGTGTTGAGTTTGTGGCCTACTTTATAAATTAGCAGCTTAATGGCTTTTGTATAGCTAGCCCCATTTGCACAGCGTTGTGTTGGAGAAAGGTCTGGCTGCACCCATTTTCAGTCTTCTATAGGGAAAAAAAACCCTCTGGCTTATTTGTATTTCTTTAAACCAATTGAAATCGTTGGCTAAGCACTAAACCCTGGATGAATCCACAGGGATTCTAAAAACAAAAACACACAGGAGAAGAGGAGAAAAATGCCAACCAAAACAGTCACCAAGCGGCAGGTTTGTACAGTCTACATCCTGTGTGTCAGACTAGTTACTTGTCAGTCTTTATAATTTCATGGTTAAAGCTCTTGGTTTGTTAGTAAAAAGCCAGTGTGAACATGAAAAAGTCCAGAAAACAAAGGAAAACTTGGGACTATTCACACCTAAGAGTCTGGACCAAGGTTTGTGTTTTTGTCATGTTGTTGGCTTTCTCCTTTGGTTCAGTTAGTTGTGTTTACAATTATGCAAGTCTGCAAAAGATCTATCTACGACATACTTATGATTTGACATCATCACCTATGTAAGCTGCATCTCTCTATGCTCGGATTTGATTGGTTGACAGTGTGCAACAGACATCTCTCACTCATCTTTCCTCTTGGTAAATATTTTGGAAAAGTGTCTGAATTTTGATGCTTTCTGAAGTTGTCGGAAATTATGTCAATTAAATATTTATGCTACTAGCACTAAAGTAATTATAATAATTTGGTTTTGCAAATTTTTTTTCTTCATTTTCCAGTTCTGACATCAGGCTGCCATATCTTCCTGTAAATGATCTGAAAGTCTGACCCATCCAAAAGAGTATTTTCAAACTAGATACAAACTGAATCATGGTCCAGTTTGATCAGAGGTTAGACCGCCTCTTTTGATTGGACCAAGGTCCAGCTGTTTAATACAGGCACAGAGATGTTATCAAACACGTAATTTTAGTTCATATTAAAAGTCCAGAACAAATGAGGTAGGGGTGAAAGGACCCAGTGTATAACTTTTTTTTCTGAAGTTACTTGGCTAATTGTCTGACTGAGCTGAACTTAAAGTGTGAGAGTGACCTAAGAAAAATGATATAAAACAGAACTGCCTGTCTCGTATTAATATTTCATTATTTAAATGTAAGTTTTTGATTTATTCCACTTTTAGCCCAAAGTTCTCTACTTTTAGGAAAATCATCTCTTCTTAACCACATTTAAAAAATTTAAATTACCTCACTAAAACTATATTTCTATGGATGAAAAATTAACCCTTTAGAGTTTGTATGGATTTTACTGCTGCTCTTTTCCACTTTTGTTACTATGACGCCTGTCCGACATCAGCCACACCCACAGAAATGTGTATACTGAGAAAGTCAATGTTAAGCAAAAGGGTAATACAGCATGTCAACGCAGGGTCACAGACACACACAGATGAGGTATGATATCTTTATTTTATTTTTTTGTAATTGTCAGAAAGTGTAATTCTGTCGCTTGATTGATTGATCAGCTTTCACTCCTACAGAACACTTTAGATGTGAAGAAGAAAGTTACATAAAAAAAACCCCAGCTTTTTCATTTGTTTCATTCCAACAGTGATCAGCTCTCTGGCATAAAAAAGCAGCAGCATTCTCCAAGTGTTTTACTGATTACAGCTAATTCCTATTACCTCCCCGTGCCTCACAACATTCCAATGCCGTTTTCTATTTTGGATTGAGGTATTTGCCTGTTTTTCTCTTCATTTAGCCACTTGAAAAAAGGTCCTGTGATTGAGCTCCTTGTGAAGGACTCTCCCTCACTCCCAGAGGGATCTGACTAAACTTTAACTGTTGTCGGGCAAAATAAGTCCACATGACAAGAGGGGGACTGATTCCCATGTGATTGGTTGATAATTGCCATGTTTGGAATGATGGAAAGATTCTTTGAAATCTGTGTCACCACTGTTCATGGGAAAAAGGCGGCATAACTGATTAACAGAAGCCAACATGTTAGAAGACTGACTCTACCTGATCCAGGAACAATGTGCCTACTAACTACCTAAAGGTAGGTCACTCACTCCCTGCAAATACACTCCCTTCAGTGGTGAATCGAGCTTTCCTGAGAAAAGATAATAATTGTGAAAGTAAAGTGAAAATATTCACAAGCAAACACCCTTAACACTGATAAGATTAAAAAAAAAATGTTTCCGTTTCATTGCTTATAATTTAGTGACAGTTTGACTAGTGTTAACTGCTATTGCTGTGACTCATAATCAACAGGGTGTAACAGCAGTATTACTGTAAATATGTTGTGCAGCTAACTGCCTGCTAAAATGTGTCAAACTGAGCTAATCTGAAATAATGATTCGTTGATTGCCTCCGATCGGCAGCAAACAGGATGTTTCTTTTGGGGTTTGCCAGAGAAGGATGTGAAACAAAAGGTGAAGTGTGAGGTGTGGCGAGCGGCAGGCTGCAGGGAGCAGAAGAGAACAGCTGAGAGCTCTAGTTTTGACTCAGCATATTGCTATTCTGCTTTTAAGGCTATATCATGAACCACCGGCTGCTGCAAGACTGCAATACAGTTATTACTCCATACAATGGGGTTGTGTGAAAACACTCTGCACTAATACCTCAATGAAGTCATGAGATTTGCCTTCAGTCTGGTGCATGTAAAATTCTTACCATTAAGAAAAAGTCAAATGAGGCAGGAAAGTGTCTTGTTTATAGGTTTCTGTTCAGTTATGAGCCTTTTGAAAGAAGTGAAATAACAGCAAAAGTGAACAGCCAAACAATATGTGGAAATCAATAAAATAAAACAATATTTAAATTTTAAGTACTATATTAGGGACATTTCAGAGCACACTTTAAGATGTTTAGGGTGTTGATATGTCATCTATCCTGCATATAAACTCAGCTGTCAGTGTATTAAGCACGCCTAGTTCAAAGGAATACAGTTTAATACAACACTCCTGCAATAAAAGTCTACCTTCATAAAATTTATAATGCTCAGTTTTTTGTAAACTGACTCACAGAGGTGTTGACTCATCTACAGATGTAGTTGTAGTTGTGTTTAAATGTATTATAGTACGTAAACAGGTATATCTAGCATTTATCAACTACAATGAAATCCGTGAGGGGAAACAAATAACAGAAACACCTCTCTTAACATCATAAACTTCATTAAGGTGAGACTCAGAAATTCTGTTCTATTCTATTCTATTCTATTCTATTCTATTCTATTCTATTCTATTCTATTCTATTCTATTTATTCGACTGCATTAGTCTTAAGGAGGTGTACCGAATAAACTGAATCTGTCCCGTTTGTCTCTACAGCTCTGTGCAGCAGCTACTGACTTTCCTCTCAGTCAGTAGCTGCTGCCTGCCAGCAGCTGCAGTCAGCCAGTCTGACTAGCGCCCTCTATGACTGACAGGTACAAAATGTTTCTGTAGAACAGAAACCAGCAGGGCAAGCAGCTGGACAGGGACAAGTGCAGCGGCAGCGCTCATACTAGAGACAGTGGTGCAGCCCCCAGGAAACAGCTGCTCTGCTATCAGTCACACTTAGACCACAGACACGGAATGGAGTTAGGGTTTGGACTCATTCTTTCTATGGCTTGAGAATGTGTTTCACATTATTAAATAATGATGCTGAGTGAATTAAGGTCAAAATGTGAATTCTGAGATTTTCTGAGCCAAGTTTGTGTCTGCTTCTTATCTGAATTAAAGATTATGTCACATACAGCTCACATAGCCCATGCTTGTATTGTTTTGTGAGTTCTTTGTTTGTGTGTGTTTGTGTTTGTAAGCCGTAAACAAGTTAACCACAGATTGACCAGTCAAACACCAGCATAAAGGCAGAGTCCAGGATTTGTTCAGTCCAGTGGTGGACGAGGTTTAGACCAAGTCGAGGCATTTAGGTGTGAAAAAGACCAAATTAAAAAAGAAAAAAGCTACAGGAAACTAGAACGTTTTACAATTTTTCTTAATGATGTGGACACTGAAACTGAGAGAACTTGAACAGGGCAGCATTTTGGAATTTTGGATACAGATCAAACATGAACTTTACATGCATAACCTTATGTAAACTGAGCTTCACAATCAGTACAATTGTGGGAAAATGCCTCTTTTTTCCATACGCAAAACTGTTGTAGAGTAGATTTGGTTTCTTTGCTTCTGTCTTTTCTCAGACTTTAAATTACTTTACATACTTTCATGTCCTGGTTAACATCATGTTGCACCTTGTGTTTTCACTTTCTAGGCATTTAAGAGTAAAACCCCCTTACCCCTTACCTTTAAAGTTTAAATTAAATGATATCATCCTCTGTTTCTACAGCTTAAATAGAACCCTATTTTCTGCAAACTCTTAATTTCATAAAAAACAAAACAAAACAAAAAAACGGTACCTACAGAACATCAATGACTCTTGCTACCAGTGAAACATTTTGGGCAAAAGCATAACAAAGAAGGTGGGGAAATTTACTACATGATTTATTCTGTATAAAATTACTCAAAATGAAACTTGATTTTCATTCATTTGAAATTGTTTATGCATGATGAACCAGAACATGTGTGAAGGGAATTTATGAGACTATAGTGTTTGAGGACTAATAGAAAAAAACATATAAAAATAGAAACAAAGTGGAAAAGAATTAACACTCACCATTTTAGAAATCAGCTTAGAATGTGTTGGTGTATGTTTAAAACCTATTATTTGTGTAAAGCCAACGAGCAACATGCTTTAAAGACAGAGGACGTGTCACCTCAAACATCTGTCACGAGTTAAATGAACTAACCTTCATAAAATATCATAATTAGGTTGTTTAAAGAACAAGACTGGAACTTAACAATGCGCAGTTGCCTGTATCAACAGAGCTGATTCATGCCTAATCTTATCAGCAGGGGTGAAGAGTGGAGACGAGAGAAAGGGACGGCTGGTGTTATTTCCGTTGGCACCCTTTCACATCAGTGTTTGCAGTGGCATGACCACTCCAGATCAACCATGGCAGGGAAAGGTGGTCACTTATCGGTGTGAATAAAGTGCTTAAAATGAGGAACGTGACTACTTTTAAAATGGAAAATAGCTGTGTTGAAAAAATCCCCTTTGTTTCAAACCTGAATATATCTGCTAACAAGCACTGGTAGACAACGGTTTCTGTAATTCAAAACACACACGGGTTAAGATATAAGTCATCAATGCCTCTTATATTTGAGACAATAATGGCTAGTGAGTAATGCACATGTTTGTATCAAGAATAAGTCAAACCTTCCAGTCTTATGCAGGACAGCCTACAAAGGAGCTGTGTGAACAGCTAGTCATCAGTTAACATATGGATAACACGCCTGTTTCTGGTGTTTCTTTACTCAGGAGTTCTTGGGAATGTGGGGTCCTGGCAGGGCCGCGGTTAATATCAGGAGGGCAGGTGGGGAGAAGGGTGAAGCACAGCGGGGTTTCATATCGTATGTCTTTAATGTCTGTCTGTCTGACATTCCTGCTTCCCACAGCCCAGTGTTCCCATCCATCTTCATGCACGCACTGTCTGCCACCTACCTACACAATGCACAATACCACATTTCTTTTCTCTGTCGATTTTTTTTTTCTTTATACACACATACACACACACGCCCTTGCACGAATGCATTGACAGCAAACACACACACAGTCATCTCTTTCCCAGTTGGGACGGCATGGCATTGAAAAATAATACTAATGGCCAAAGTGCAGTGCCTCAACAGTATCACTGGCCGGGCCGGATATTGAACTGCTGACTTCTAATACATGATAGGCAGACTGGGATGTCCCTATCCTGCCCCCCCCCCACCCCCCATCTAAAACACACACTCCTCCTCCTCCGATTAAATGAGTGTAACAGCTCATGCTCATACCAGTTCTTCGTATTATATCAAGGTGTGACGTGGAAACTTGAAGCCCTTAGCCTACATACTCTGATAATGAACTTTTCCATCAATACATTTTATTTTAAGGTAACTGTAACTTGTTGTGGGCATCCAGCTAGACTTCTGTTTGATTAAGCCGCCCCCTCCCTCCTGCCTTTCCTTTCCTAAGTCTCTGTTCACCCCAGTATGGCCTCACTAAGGCCCACACCTCACTTCTGGGCTTCCTGGCTACTGATTGCAGTGTCTGACTCACAAAAGGCAAAACATAAGCTGCTGGTGTCTGTACCAGGTACCATCTGGGTCTGGTTACTCAGCGGTGGAGGCAGTAGAGGAGGGGGCAGAGGATGACGGCAGGGCTGAATGTGTACCCCTCTAAAATTAACTAACGGGGCCATGAGAACCTACTTAGGAACACAGCTGTATGTAGATAACTTACGGCGTGAAACACCCACACAATGACACGTAATGACAAGGTGTCCTGTTTGTGTTTCTGAAGTTAGGAGCAAAAAAAAAAAAAGATCTTAGAAAAGGATCTTTCTAGGACTATGTTGTTGCTGTCACGCTAACTTACTCTTGCTTGTTTACCTAGAATGGTTTATTTCCTAGTTTTTCCACCCTTGGGTTATCAATCTATTCAAAACCAGTTGGATCAACAGTTGGCTTGGTGTTTGCGTGTCCTGACATATTTTGGAATTTGATGAATCATACCATAAAGCAAAGGTTCCCAACATTTTTGACCTTTAAAAAAAAGGTTAGTCTAGTTGTACCACCTTGTGCTTAGTTGCATGTGTCAGTGTGTAGCGGCCATTTCAACCAAAGAACCAAATTAATCCAATTAAATACTTTTAAGGATCTAATTCTCAAGCACAAAACAGATATAAAATCATTATTATTACAGTTGGAAACCACTGACATTAATTACCTTTCAAGGACGCAGAGCAACAAGTTTTTGAGGATACGCCCGACCTGCCATCAGTTACTCATTCTGTCCAAGACTTTTCCTAAGAATTTCTTATTACTCAACAAGATAAAGGATCGTTAAAAGCCTAGAGCTGCACATCATATGTCACTGTTTTAGAGTAACATGCGTAAACACCTAAATCAGAAAGAGAAAATTTCAAATTTCAAAAAGAAATATGCATTAATTGTTCACACACAACAAATATCAAAGTGATAACAAAGCACACGTATATGTACTTCATACAGCATCACTTGTTCTTCTTCAATATGCACAAACACACACCTCTTCTCTGTGAGCAGCATTTTCTATAAAATAACACAGAGGATAACACACGATTCAAATATGTTATTCTCTATCTGTGAGTTTGGTAGTCTCTGCCTGACTTGTAAAAACATTTATGAGGAATATATGACCAGGACTATTTAACCTTGGCCCCATAATAACACCCTGAATAGTATGTAATTGTATATTTTTGCTCTCTTTGTATCTATGCTGTGTTTCCTCTGCCTGCACAGTGTCCACTGTTTTGCCTGTGTGTGCGCTGCACTACCTTTATCTCCCAGCCATGCTGCTGGGTGACACCACTGTATGAAGGATGTCCTGGACAGAACCGATAACACGTTCCTCATCACTGAGGCCATTTCCTCCAACCACAATGCATCTGGGCCAGCTGGTGAACTAGTTTGT
The DNA here is from genome assembly GCA_029783805.1 of Acanthurus tennentii. Classification (NCBI taxonomy): domain Eukaryota; kingdom Metazoa; phylum Chordata; class Actinopteri; order Acanthuriformes; family Acanthuridae; genus Acanthurus; species Acanthurus tennentii. Next base: position 913,378 of record JAPZDZ010000023.1, on the reverse strand, counting down.
GGGTTAGCAGTGGGGTCAACCTGCAAACCCTCACTGCATAGAAATACAGTACGTCATGTAAAAATATCAAACCTCTGTAAGCAAGTTTTGTTAAATATATGATTTAAGAAAAGATTTTTACCGACAGCTCCTAAAAACCGGTCAGCCATTATTTCACCCTATTTCCACCTTTCAACCTGGGAAGTGGGGCTTATCATTAAAAAATGTACATGGTGAGGTATTTACAGAATCAGCAGCATGAATGAACAACATAAACTTAGATGTATCTGACTGTTGTAAAATCTAATATGATGAATAACGTTCCTTCACTAAACTATGAACACAATGGGCTGGTAAAGTGTTGGAGGAGTGCTGTCAGTCATGGATCATAAAGTCCTAAAGAACAAGAGAGAAACTAAAGAAATATGAACTTAATTTTGTCAATAAAAGAGGCAATCACTCTGTAAAGAGCAAACAGTCCAACAAGATCAAATTCTTTGGACATCAGAGAAAAATCCTCCACAGTTTTCTGCAGTTGAGGCACAAATGAATCAAAAATCACAGATCTCAGAGATTTACATATATAATACAGTGCATGTTCAATGTTCAACAGCATAATATGCTAAATGGTGAATATGAAAGAGAAAGCACACCTGGCACTGTGGAAATCTCAAGCTTCTTGACCACAGCTTAAACTTCTCCTTGAGTAAAGTTGCATCCTGAATCAGTTTATGTTGTGTAAGAGAATTATTTTTTGAGTCCCTCTTCACTTAAAAATTCACTTGGATGTTTCTAAATGCAAAGTTTGACACTGGGAGTCTGTTTTTAAACTGATCTTCTGAAGAGTAAAACTTCACTGTGTTTAAATCTTATTTCTATCCAATTTTTTTTATCTGCTTCTGAATCTAACATAATTTACTCTGATTTATTGTGCAGGCCAGAAAACATGGGACTTACAAGTTTGGATTAAACTTTTGAGTCTCATCTACTCCAAAATTCTGCAATGGTCTGCAACGGTCAGACAAAATTTATTTAGAAAATCAGTTCAAGAGGTAAATCAGTTTCTATTCAGTTTCCATCCCTCTGTGTAAATCAGCATGATGGTTAATTTTGAGTACCAATCCAATAAAAGTTAAGGAAAACGGCTTTGATTGGAAGTAATATCAGCTCACACAAGTTTTTTAAAAGCTGAAAAAATGGACACTTGATTTTATCCTTAGAAAATACAGAACAAAGGAGGTTTTGAGGAGAGAGTTACATGTTTTCAACATGACTGACTGTGTTTACAATTATTGTATATATCAAATGCTTGATGTATTTAAATCAGGCTAATAAACTCCATCCTTTGCAGGTGCCACAGCTTCATAATGATAGAGCATGCTTTCAAAAATACAATTTGTAATTATCGATATAGTCAAAAACAGAAACAAGAATATTGGAAGTCATTAATATTTCATGTTAATGAGTATATAATTATTATTATTATTTTACCTCAGCCAGAGACTACAAACACAAACCCACCTGCACAGCTTTTAAAATCACCTTTTCAGAGGTGAGTACCACTGCAGCTCATGTTTGAGCCGGGAGGAGACAGAGGAGAGGGGAAGGTAAATCAGGCGCATACAATAATTCTGTTTCAGTCTGTTGGATGATTATCTATGTCAACATTACCAGTATGAAGAGAAAAGACTTTTAAAGGTTAAAGGAGGACCACACACTCTGTAGTGCTCACTACACAGCCTGTAGGACTGGACAGTGGGACAAGGGAGGGTGTGTCAGTGAAGAAGAGGCCAAGCATGGCCAGATCGCTGCTCAGCAAAAGTTTGGAGAGGAAATGCTGTTGTTGGCTCTGAAGGGAGAAGCCCAGTCAGGGTGGCCGAGGATGATTCCCCTTTTGTTCCATCTCTGTCACCTAATCAATTTTCTTTGGCAAGTCCTAAATAAAGTCATATAGTGGTACTAATGTTTTAATATAACGCCATGTGTCCGTGGCACAGCTATGGCTCCAGACCTCCTGACCCCTCCCCCTCCTCAGTATCTTGATTCATTAGCAGGCTAAGGGGGGCATTTGTTTTGCTGCTGGGCTTGTATGAAGGGAGAACAGAAACAGAATCAAAACAAGGAAAGGAGACAGAAATAGATTGAACAAGCATTATAGAGAAGTAAGTAGAGAAAATAATGATAGACATCAAGAAACGAAGGAAGAGAAGGAAGACATCGGGATCTGTCCGATTTACTCACCAAGCAGAAGAAAAGCATCATCATCAAAAGCTTTAAACTACAGGGAAGTTAGAGTTTGAGAGTTTTAACGGAAGAAACCTAAAAGAAAAAGAAATAACGGGCAGAATATGAAGGTGGACAGACAAAGTAGAAGAAGCAAAGAAGGAGGATGATGAGGAGGAAGGCCTGAAAAAGCAGCCCGTCTGAACGGGACTGCTGGGCTCAGCAAGTTAGTGATTACTGATTAGCCAGCTTGGTCCTGTGGGGAGGCCTGTCTGTCCTTGGCTTGGAAAACAACATAAAAGGGAGCCGGCTGTTTTGTGACGGGACTTGAAAGCTTGGTAGCTATCGGGAGACATTACCCTTATCAATGGCCGGTCACTAGTGCCGGGCTATATGAAGCAACAAGGGCACTGCTTTTCCAGAAGGAGATAACCAATGCATACCTCGGTCCACATTTGCATGCGCCAGGGCAACAGGCAGGCATGGACACACAATATGACAAAAAGAGAGAGGCCGGCATGAAAAAACATTAAAATCTAGAAAGGCTGGAGAATGAAGCTTTGCCAGCTGAGGTAGTAATGCCAACCAGCTAGTCAACAGCCAGTCAGCCAATGTGTCCTACCCAGTGCCCAGCTGGGTGTGGCAAGAGGAGAGCTTTACTGCAGACCAGCCTGAAACCACACCACCCTGTTTTCCACAGTCCCCTGTTGGGTCGTAACATCTAAGTGGATGGAAGTGGGAGGTTGTCAAGTGCAATGGCACCTTTCAATCATTGAAAAGAACACCTTGAAACTATGTGTGTGTGAGTGTGAGTGTTTGCGGGAAAGTTTTCCATTGGGTTGAGTCCACTAGTCCAGTGTGTTGAACTTGGGTCAGTGGAAAAAGCAGCTTTTAAAAAAGACAGGAGCACTTTGGTGAACTGACAATAAGAGAAAACATCAAAAGGCTTTCGGGAAAGATCGCTGTTTTTCCTGCATCACCACTGTACATAACACATTGGACCAGCCGCCGCTTCCCATCTAACGGCTCCACTACCCCAGCCTTCCCAGTATTTTTTTGTGCTGATTGATTTTTGTGGGGTAAGGTCACTCAGAACAGCTGCTGATAGATCCGCAATTCATCTGCAGTTCAAAGAGTGCTCGGGTCGGTCAGTGCCGTTCCTGTTTGTACTTTACCGGATCATGACGTCATCAGGAACCCTGCCTTGTCAACAGCGTGGGTGGCAGTGTAGCTAGTCGCCCACTCAGTCAATTTTCTATCAGTTCTCACAGTCTCCTAATCAATGCAGTCAAGCGGCAGACTGTCAGGTTTGATCCTTAAACGTGGCGTTTTTGGTCTGTAATCTAATTTAAAGTTACCAAGAATAAATTAAAATTTTGATTTGTAAATTGTGATTCAAGATAAAAGTGAATAGAAATTACCTGGGCATAATACACCTATCGCTAACTAAATACTAGCCTAAGGCTAAAAGTGTGTGCTAAGTTATGTTTGCAATATCTGCAATGCACAAACATCTGGAACAAGGTTCAAAGTGACACATTCCGCACTCCGGCGCCACTTTTCAGCATTTGCCTCAGTCTCTCATTCTCTGCCGCTATCCCTTGTTTTCTCTCATCTTTGTCCCAGTTCTAAGATCACCGCCTGCTTTAGATTTTGTTTTCCTCTCTCTCAGCTGACTGGCTGGCACACCTTTCAGAGGACAAAGTCCCTGAGTGAGAAAAGAGACGAGAACACACGCGTGCATGCACATCGGAGCACAAGTGAACACATGTAATCATGTGCAAACACAAGCATGCGCACTGGGATGCAGACACATCTTACACACAAACCAATACACAGATGAATATGCGCACACAGAGGCAAACCTGCTGCACACACACGCACGCACATGCGCACACACACACACACACAAACACAAGCCCTCACTTCCAAAGTCCTCCAGCGTCATGCCTTCCCACCCTACACTTGATAAGCCCTTGTGTGAGCCTGACAAAGCAGGAGAGGGCACTCAGCAGCCTTTGAACACTGGAGCAGGTTGCATAAGACAGCTCAGTGTACCAGTGGATTGTTTTCACACACTTAACTGTAGAGTACTGTACCCTGTACTGTATGACTCAAGCAAAACTTCCAAGAAAATTCACGTAGATGGGTTTGCCATTTCACTTCTAGTTCTTTGCTATCAACATTATTTATGACGACCATTAATATGGCTGACGGTATTTACATGATAAACATCACTTTTGTGGTTGTACAGCTCATCGTTCACAGAATCAAATTTATCTAACATCTTATTAGGTGTTTAAGCTGTCGGAGTGTCTGAACCTTAAAGCAGACAGGATGGCTGAATCAGACATCGTACAATACAAAAGAGAAACACATGTATCAGCATCATGTGGTACTGTTTTCACCGAACAATAATAGATTTGTTGCACAAGTATACATCAAAATTAAGGAAATAGCAGTGTGCGTGGCGTAGGTTACACTGACATTGGTATGGTCAAGTCACTTCAAGAAGTGAAGTAAAGACTAAAAGGATGTTTTCAATTAATAATGTTGCAATAATTGCAAGAAACAAGCATGAGTGTTTTGGTTCAATCAGACTCTTCTTGACAGCTGTCAAAACTTTCTTTAAGTACTGTGATGCTAACATTTGCCCACAGTAGCCTTATCTAATGCTATTGATATGCAACTTGTTAAACACCAAATAACATTTTTATTTGTATTGTTTTAAAGATTGTTAATAATTATGCTTTCCTTGAAGCATTTCCACTGTCACGCAGATTTTGCAGGACTTAATTCCTATTGTCTACATGAATAAGGAATGAATGGAGAAGTTGTTGAAGTTCAAAGCAACTGTTTCCATCCCCGAAGAGGAAACCAGAGCGCTCTGTTTGTCATTGATGTCATCGCCAGCAAACCACACTTTAAACTGGTAATAAGGCAGCAGGGGCATACACTTTAAAACACAGAGGGCCTTATTTGCTCAAGCCGCACACCCCGCGTGTGCCTCCACGCTTGTACCGACACTGTGCACTAATGGTTCCCACATCAGACTCACTCAGTCACATATGACTGCCATGCGTCGCCATCTCCATCTCCATCCATCTCACCTCACCTCCAACTGACTTGGTCAATTAGTACATAGCATGGAGAGAGCAAAGCAGGCTTCTGAAGGGGCCTCCCAGTGGGGGATGTGAATCGACTGGCTGAGGCAGAGCAGAGCTTTATTTACTGAAAAGCACATTTGGGATGCACCGATAGTAATCTGACTTTAATTTAACTTGTAAAATAGGGATGTGAGTGTGTGCATGTGTGCTAGTATGTGTGTATAAAGCTAGAGGTTTGTGGGAGCCCTACACTCAGTAATTGAGACCGCATTTTCAAACAGTCCAGACCAGATCTTGACTCAATCACATCTGGCCCCATAGATGGGGTAGACCAGGGTCTACATCATTGTTTCACAACGTGTATGCTGCAGATTGATTTGCTGGTTCCAGCAGACAGGGGCGAACGGATGTGAATGGGAGGTACAAGATTATGGATCACGAGGAAGGAAGGAAGTACGGAAAAGCGTAGCATTTGGACCATGTGCTGCCCTCTGCTTGGAGACTTTTTCTTCTTCTCTCTCCTCTCAGTTCTACTTCATCACCTCAAATGCTTGTTTTGATGTTCTAAGTAAAAGAAGAACAGAATGAAACTATATTTAAAATGGTGAATTTAATAATGAGCCAGTGGAAAGTCAAGAACCTTAATGAATCGTTTGCACATCAACCTCCAGAAATTGTTAAGACGGTAAATATGATGCAGAAGCTGGATTGAGAGAGTGAGGAGGCGTGTGAGGGAGGCAGAAAGTGTAATTAATGGTCATCTTTAATGGTCAAAGCTATTATGTGTTCAAAAATCAAATAGCCAAATAAAAACATTAGGCCAATGGACGATGATGGTTGTTGCTTGTAGATAATATAGTATATAAGGCTATGTGTTACTTCATCAGGAGCCTTAGTGTGGTTGATATACTGGCTAATTAAGCTGTGGAAACTCAGACGCTTAGAGCTGATCTGAAATTTGTGTTCTCAAATATTGTGTAAGGAAAGTTAGACTTCTATATAGCTGACAAAATGTTTTTTTCTATTTTCAATATGACTCCATGATGTTGGTCACATTATACTGTGGGGACAGACAGCATTTTTAAACATGAAACATTTGGAGGGATCCATTGTGCTGCTAAGTTTGTAATCCACATGTGAAGTAAAAGCTAGCACTCTAGGCTAACAAGCTCACATTCTGCAAGGCCTAACAATAGCACTGAGTCTGGCTAGATGTCACTTCTCATTCATGTTATTTCAGTGCCTGCTGAGTCATCGGCAGCTTTTGTGCACTTAGAGTCAAAACAAAATCTTATTATTAGAAAAATGTTATAATTTCATATCTGAGTGTACAGATCAACCCACCTCCGAGCTTCTTCCACAAGCCGTTCTTTATTAATAATGTGTGAGGTTCAGTAGGCTACAAGAAGCTGATTGTCTAAGGAGTTGCTGCCTTCATGCTTTTTTCTCAACAAACCTTGCACTAAGTGTTGTCTGCATCTGGTATCCTTAACAGGAAGATGTGTAGCAAGACCATCCTTGATAAATAATACAAAGAAAAATAATCCTTCTGTTTTTTGCCCGATTGAGACATTTATACTACTTACCTCTGCTTACTAAATCATTTCCAGCCAGTTTGTGCCAGTGGTTGTTTGAAAAAAAAGTTATCTCTCAAAAGCATTTCAACAGATTTAAAAGATGAAACATGGACAAGTCATTGGCCAACCTGACGGCAGTCTTTTAATGAAAGAAAAAAGTCTATCTGTACTTTACGTGCTTTATATCTGGATCCAAATACATCAAAACTGTCTTTTATTTTGATACATTAGGATGTTTTTCAGTATGCATGCTCTCCCTCTCTCTCAGCAATCTCTAGTTGCATCTGTTTTCGCTTTGCTTTGTTTTTTCTGGTGCCATCACCACAGCAGAGCAATGTTGGTTTTTTTAAAGGAAGTGAAGGACTTAACAGCTCACCCTTGCCAGTGAATTTCTGGAATGACTGACACAAAGTTATTAGCTTGCAACAATAAAAACATGCTGAAAATGTTTATCAACTCAATACTTTTTTTTTTTCCAACTTAACATCCTTGTTTTTGTAACAAGACACATTCTCAAACTATTAGTTGAACTGGCAGCCGTACTGGGCTGTTGCATGTTAATGTTACTGATTAAATGGGCATTTATAATGACACAGTACAGTAACTTTTCCCCTGCATTTCCTCCTTGCAGGCACCACTTATCCATTGTCTGATGTCAAACACATGATCAAAACCAACACGCTATGGTCTGGGTTTCACATCTTTAGGAATCATCCCACACTAGCTGGGAAACTGAATGTGTGTGGGTGGGTGTTTCATACTTCCAGTTTAACTGCTACACTACCTGTAGGCCCAGGAGTTTTTGTTCTCTCCTGTCTTTGAAGTCTGCTCCATCGTGACAAAATGCCTGACCACAGTTAGACCTGATAGAACATTCCCCACCTACAATTATTCTCGCAATCTACATGAAGAATATGCTATTCACAATGGTATGATCTTGATAGTCATATGAGGGTTCCTTAAATCCATGTATCAGATTTCAGTTGCTGGGTTAGAAAGTGCAATTCTCTTTGCACTGCAGGAATGCACCACAGATGCAAGTGCTCAGTAGAATAATGTACACAATGTGAAACCAAATAAAACAAACTTATTATATGAACTTGGTTATTGATTTTACAGGAAGTTCATTAAAAGCGAAAAAGGGGGAAAATTCTACGAGCTTTAACAAAGATAAGATGTGAATAAATGTATGGATGCATGACCTAACGTTTTCATAATGTCAAGCAACATATGAAAACAGTTCTCCCCCACCGTGACGTCATATTATTATAGGACAAAATACCATAACATCCTGAATGGGCTGTTCACTTTTTTTCCTTGCTCCAGACGTGGGTAGCTGTAGCGAAGGGGGGTGCAGATCAAACGCGGCAGCCTGGGGCAGATTATATCCAATTCCACTTTGTTGCGGAGGCCTGCATTTATTTTCTGACATTTACCATTCTGTTAAGTCAGACCTAGCCCTCGTGGAGGAGGCCCCTCCATCAGAGTCTCCTAAACCAGCAGATGGAGAAAGGAAAGGGGCAAAATAAAGAGTCGGGGAGCATCTGACTTCCATTGGCAGGCTCGGCTTGTGTGTTATCAAGTGGTATTTTGAGGAGATGCACGGAACTGGCACCCACACTCAAACACTCATGATGTCATTGAGGTTCTATCATTACAGGCTGCAGATGATGCTGCGTTGGGCCAGGGTTAGTTCCCACGCTTGTTTATGCAAATATTACTTTGGAAGCAATAACACAAAGAGGCTTCCATCTGACACTTATGTAAGGAAGAACAAAAGAGAAATCTGGAGGAGGAGACTCAGAGAAAAAAGACAGGGCTTCCTGATTTCTTTTTTTAAATTCCTCTCATGCTGCGATTCATTTTGCAGCTTCTTTCGTTCTCTTAGTTCAGGAGAGTGTATTTAACTTTATCTGAAGCTCTGGCTGAACAAGTGAAATCTTAGGTGAAATCTCACATCTCTACGTAAGCAACGTTTCTTTTTTTCCCCCGGATGGTTACAATAGGTTTAGAGCATAAGTGGGTGTTAACTTCCAGATAAGTTCAACTGTGCTGCACCTCATTCATAATGTGGACAGGCAGCTTTCTTGAAACATCTGAGCACTTGAAATGAATTCTTTACTTAAGATAAGGACTACAGGTAATCTGGTCCAAATAGGCCATCTGCTGTTCCCACAGCCAACAACGGAGGCTAATAACATGTTGCTTCCAATCAGATTGCACCAGAGTCGGCCCAGATAAAGGCAAAGCAATAAAATGAAACAATCTGGTGCTTTGACACTACAAGCGAGAGAGCTTGCTATTTCACTGCTGGGCTGGGGGCAGGAATGTGCTCTTTGAACCAGCTTTATTTAACAGCGGAGCAGCATGTGCACAGCACGCCCTGAGTCTCCGAGCTGGCCCAGGGACTGTTTGCTCCTGGCGTGGGCACGTCAGACGCGGGGCCACCGGGTCAGGGAGCTGGCATCCTCACCCCTGGCACAAGTTGCTCCCCTCGGGGGCGTAGGGGCTGACACCGGGCTCATGGGGAGCACCAGACAGACAGGGGCCTACCAAACAGCTTGTGACCATAACCAACAGTGGCAGAGGACAATGAATGCAATTATTTACAAGAACACAGTCCAAGTCTCTTTTAGTCTCTCCCTATTACGCCTGTTTACTCCCACTCTCCTTTTGCGGGGCAGCATGGAGGGGCTGTGACCCTGTCGGTACAGTCGTCAGCAGGACGTTTTCATAGTGCCCAGGGCTACCCTGCTATTCATGCTCCATCGCCATCAGGCCTGATCAGCGTCCAGCTGCAGCCCGTTCCTACCAACTGCACATTTTGATGAGAGGTCAAGGGAGACACATCAGACTAAGCTGAGCAGATTTTTTTTTTTTTTATAGCTTTGTGCAAGAAAAAAAAATGTATAAAACTGCTGGAAAATAATTTTGTTTTTTTTTTTTTCTTTATGTACAGTGTTCTTTCTGTGCAAAATATTCGCCAAGGGTTCAGACAATAATACAGTGGTGAATCATTACTTTCATGCACCATTAGGAAGGAATTTTTCTTTCTATTGGTTTTAACTGCTGAGAACCAGGCACAGACCAATGAATTTCTGTCAGCTCATGGCTGTGAGTGGTACAGAGGAGCTGAGACTAAAACATTTGCATGAGAGATAACATTAAATTCTGTCTTCTAGAATGGAATCATAAAACAATATTTCATATTAATGTTAATAATAATGCTTTTTTCATGGGTTTCATGGGATTTTTTTTTTCACGTAGCACAGAGAATGGGTGTTGTCGTTGACTGAAATTTATTTGAAAAGAGAAAAGACATTTGTCTTCTCATCTATCAAAGGTTGAACCTGTTGATGCTTTGCCACTCAGAAGCTGCTGCTGCTGCTTGTTTTTCCCAGCATCTACAGACTAACACAGCTTTTTAAAATCTGGTAAAATGGTAACAGCTTGCACTGACATTCTGCTGCCTCATAAATTCTGCCTCATTCAGTCATTACAAATAGTGCGCATTTTTCTCCTCTCAAAACTTATGACACTGAACACATTTCCCTAAAGTCACTTTGATTCAATCTAAACAAAATACTGCCCATCTTCACCTGGACTGTTTCCTCTTTATCTTGCTTATTTTTGCATCTTTAGCAAGGATCAGTGCACAATAACAGAAAACAGTCACACTTCAAACTTGCAAATGATGTTGTGATTTTAATCACTAATTTATTTTTAAATCATTGTGCTGTGTGTCAGTTCTGTAAAAGAAGTAAAGTAAGTAAATCCATTGTGCAACAGATTTCATATTA
>JAPZDZ010000023.1:889860-902592 GCA_029783805.1 Acanthurus tennentii | reverse complement strand
TAATGACATTTTGCACTGTCATCAGATCTGAGAGGAAGTTCACATCGCCTTCTCTAATGTCTTTATTGTGACTAAGACTTCAGTGGAACAAGATGGCTTCCCTGTCCCCTTCACACTGAACCAATTCCAGCTGAGCAAACAACACACACTCAATGAGGAAGCTAAAGAAGAATAATAGTGCCCAAGATTGTACAATAAGTGGACATTCTCACCGAACATGCACATGCAAAAGCATACATGCACTGTCTTTCGTGCACATAGACAGACACACGCTTGCATACAGTAGATACAGTGAGTTCCATTTTCCATTTCATTTGTTCTTTTCCCCTGTGGCTCTTGGCTGTGGCCCTTTAGGAGTCTTAAAATGAAGAGAGCGTGGAGTGTGGCAGAGGGTCCTTCCATAAACAATAAACAACAGATATCTTGTGTGCGGCCGTCTGTGTCAAGAGGCACATGAAGCCAAGCCCAGCATCTGAGAGGCGTCTGCTCCTCTTTTTGCCTTTGGTCTTGTCTCTTTCAATGGCTTTTAAAAGTGTGGATGTGTGTGTACACCCAAGGGTGTGTGTCTCTGTTCACAGCACAGGGCTCCTCTGTATTGTATTCTGAAGCTGGCTGGAAGTAAAAAGGCAGAATTAAGAGTGGCGGGGGCAAGAGAAAAGAGGCTGCCAGCACACTGCAGAACTGCAGGGAGCTCCCCCAGACCCCAGCTGCCCAGGACTGGCTGAGAGCTTCAGGCGAGTGCCAGGCTTCCCCGGCCCTCATGGAGGAGGGCCAGAGAGAGTGGGAGGAATGGGAGGTACATGTCAGAAAAAAATGCCAAAAATAATGTCTTGGCCTATATAAAGAAGGCCTTGGGAGACACATAATGCTGACATACACAAGAAAAACTCAATCTGTTGGCAAGTGGGAAACATCTTTTTTTTCAGTTCCTTTCACAGAGAACAAAACAGTTTTCAAATAATAATTGGTTATTTAAGGTGTTCATATTTTATGAAACAGTGGAACATAGAATGAAAGGACTTCCTGACTAGCCCAAATGGTCTTCCAGTATTGGTTGCCTGAATTCCTCTCCTTTTCCACAGGGGCAAGCAACACAGTGGAAAACAAAGTTTATCTGGAACTGTTTAATGTATTATTTATCTAACAATCAAGGAAGCGAGTTTATTTTGCAGATAATTATAACTTTTGTTGCATTGATGGCCAAGATAAGCCAGAGTTCCGAGCCATTAACTGGTTGTGCTTTTTCTGGCAAACGACAGCACAGAGTTTGTAGTGCAGAATACACTGTAAGAGCCCTGGCAGCGAGCAAGAAGATCTTGCCTTCAGCATGTGGGGCTCCTTCCATTAGACAATGTCAATAAATCAATGAATGAACTGACCAACGAATCAATAAATCAATCAATCATGTTTCCAAATGAAACTGATGCCCCTTTTTGTGTAACACTTCAAGGTCTTGTGTGAAAGATTCAGCAGCAGGTTGTAGATTGTAAATTGAGACCACCTTAGAATGCGATCACACCTAGGGCTCAACATGAGAACCTGCCCACCCCTTAAATGCGATCAGAATTTGGCTGTGGTGTGTCCCACACTGTCCCTTTTACTAGCTACTTTGGTAGGTGACATAATAACTAAACGCAGGGATTTTAATAAGTGTACTTGTGGTTTTTGGTTGCCATAATACACAGAGCAATGCAGAGGGAGGATTCATTTCTGAAGTTCCGGAGCCAAAAAGTGTGTGTCTGTTTATTTGTTTGTTTGTTTGTTTCAGAGCTTAAGGTATTGTGTGTTCAGTTGCTATGGGATAGATGATTGCAACGACTTCTTTTTTCACATGCAAAATTACATCCGTAGACAAGGTGTCAAACTCCTTACACACACGCATGCACACCTGCACACACACACACACACACACGCACACACACCCACATACAGGGGAGAGAGAGTGCAAGACAGTGCACATCAAGTGGATCTGAGGGAAAACTTAGGCAATTAGAATTTAATTCTACCAATCGAGACCTCTTAATCCTAAACAATAAACCTTCAAAAAGTTTTAAATTTAACCACAACACAACATTTTCCATTTTCCTATCTCTTCATTAACTGAAATCAAATAACACAACTCAATTAAAATTAAGGCCTTTAACTAAACAATATTCAATGCACATGTAAAGCCAATGTGTAATCTGATGGCAAACACACTCTGAAGGTAACACTGCCATACATCGTCAAAAATAGAACTTGTGCCCAGAGACTTGGGGCTCCACTGTAAGTAGTAATAACTATAGCTCATGCAAGAGTTTGTGGAAATCCCCCAGCTGGTCCAGACACTTTTGCCCTCTGAGCTGACCCAGGAATGGGGCTGGGGCGCTAATCATGGCACTTGGCAGCCAGCAGCACTTTTCCATAGGTCCTCAGAGAAAGCCCTTCCGCTACAGACGCAGGTAATCACAACAAGAGCACATCCCGCCCTGGTGGCAGGCCAATGAATGCCTGCCTGCTTTGTCAACTCCAGGAGGAGTTGGAAAACTATTTCTGTGCTTTTGACAGAAACAAATAACCCCTGTGTCACCCTGCCCGTCAGCCTAACTGCCTGCTAGGGAGCAAATGTGGGTGGTGTTCGTCATTGTGTGCTCCCACCCTGGGGCCAGTGACAGGAAGTGAGTTCCACTATAACAAGGGTGAAACCCATTTACATCTACAAGCTGTTTACTCACCAAAACTATATAAGGGTGATGGGAAACTCAACACTGAGGTGTTGAAGGTTCAGAAATGGGACTGCATGTGGCACCATGGACATTTTCGATCCTCTGACTTAACAGGACAACATTAGTGTTGTATGTAGACAAATAACTAAAGGAAATATACAATATATCAGTCTTCTGTCTTCATTTTCTTAATATCTCCAGTTTCCTGTCCAAACCATTTACAGCATCACCTCCAATCACCAGGGTCCCCAGGTTTGCTTCCCGTGTCAAAGTCCTGACGTACATGGCCCTTGTTTTCCATAGCTGAACTTTTTCCTTTAGACACCTGGACTTTGTCACATCCGTGGGGGGCTATTTGGATGCATTTCACTAATGCTGACACGCGGTCTCTGTATATTTTTATGCAACAGTAGCTACACTGGTAAGAGATGCTACTGTCCTGTCCTCTGTTCCAGTACACATTTACCTTCTGAAAAATTACACATCGTTACACATTTTTTAACATTTACAATAAATTAAAGGCTTTATCTTAATTAACATTATTGGATTGACTGTTTCTTTTTAATTTTTCCTTCATAGGATGCTACAGGTAAAATGTTAGTAAAGCATCTCAGAAGCTGTTAGTTTTAAAATAAGGAGCTATAACATTAGTTAACTTCATTGGGCACTGAATAGTTTGATGACATAAGCATGGACCTTATGGTGTGTTCAGGTCACATAGAAAGTGAGATTTTTGTACGGCAAGATAACTTAAAAGGTCATTAAAAAGATACACATTTGTGTCATATATTTTCTTGATTAATGCAGATGAAAATACATAAAATTTGCATAATTTGTGATTAGTGAATTAAAAATACTTAAGACATAAAATTTGCTTGTAATGCTGTCAGACAGTTGCTTAGTGCCAGGAGCTTTGCTAATTTTGGTTATCAGTTTGTAATCAGCCACCCTGTCCACATTGTCCATGAATGCTGATTTGAGGGGGAATGTAATCTGCTTCATAAACATGAAGAGAAAGCAAGGGCAAAAGTAGAGGAACAGAAACAGCTTCAGCCTGGGTGAGTTCATTCAGAGGCTGAACTGAACACACAAATACACACATTCACACACACACTCAAGACATGCAAAGGTGTTGTGGTTACTTAAGCAAATGAACAAGCAGTTTAAGGTGCATGAGTAATGTGAAAAACACCAATGATACCAAACATACTCCTAATCTTTTGCTTCTCCAGAACTGTGAGTAATCAGAAAGATAAATATACTTAAGCAAATTTTTAAGGGAAAAATCTTATTTCTGCCCAAGCCGAACCCAAGAGAAACATCCAGAGCAGCAGGTATGAAGCCCCAGGGTCATCTGACTATACACTCTTTTTATCTGTTTTTCATGCATTCATGTGCAGTTGTACACATAAAAATACATGCAAACACATTAAACACACACAAAAGTGCCAACAGTCTATTAGAGACATCACATTTGCACACAGCTACTACTTTAACTGACAGGAACCTGATATTCATCAGCCAGAAGATGACTTGATCAGTGGCAGGACAAGACAGCCATTTTTGAGTCTATAGGCCATATGACCTGTACTTAACAAGTTAAAAGTTAAAGCCTTAAGACTCACATTTAAGCTCGGACCGGTAACAGGTGGGCTCAGATCTGCGCTGGTCATTTTGCCCAAGGTTATGATGTCACTTGGGTTAATGATGTCATGTAATCATGAGGTCTTCTGTGAGGCCATGACCGGCTCTCTGGTGCTGCTCCTCTGCTTTGCATTGTGAGGTTCCTCTTTTCTTCATAAATACTTTTTGGGTAAAGTTTGATTTTAACATCTTGATGGCTGTCTGTGATAAAAGAAAAGAGAGAGAGCACATTAGGAATACAGACATTGTTTTTGTTGTGTATGTGTGTGTGTGTGTGTGTGTGTGTGTGTGTGTTTGTGTTTTACATCATTGTAACAATGTAAGTGCTTCTGTGTACATCCTCCTCTTTTCCCCAGCCCTGAGGACTCCTGATGCCCACAGTGATCCAGCCCGTCTTAGCCAGACCCACCAGGCCTAGCCCACCCTGTCTTTGGCAATGGTACATCCAAGCTGACAATTATTATCTACCTCACTGCCCTTGCTAGCAAGCTGACGGGATGGGCAGCATTTGTCTGGCTAGAGTAATATATCTGTCTGCCTGTGTAAGGTCAATGAGTGCATCCTGAACCACCCCTTTTTTAATATTAGACAAAAATCTGAATTATCTATAATAAATCTCATTTGTACGTCTGGGACATTGCGTGATGCAAGTCTGGGAAAAGCTTGTCTAAGAAATAAGTACTTTTCATCATTTTTGTTGAAATCAGGAAAAAAAAACAAAATGTAAACAGCAACGTTAACATAAGGACTGAGATCTGTTGAATGTGTCAAAAAACCCCACTTAAACTGACAAAAGCAGTGTTGTGACTCATTCTGGGATCTTCTCAAACTGTAGTCTTTAATCCTCCTCCCCCACCTCTCCTGTTATCACCGACTGCTTTTTAACAGAGTTCCTCACAGGCACCTCCATCATTTTATAATCATCCTGCGCAGCAAACAGAGAGTCTTTTTTTTTGACTCACCTGTGACACTAATAATGAACTTTAATGGATAAAGTTGCTCCTCCCTGAAATTCATTACTGCTGCTTGCACTTTGAATAGCCTCTGTAACATTGTTGTGTATCTTTATGACTAAAGCACAAACCGATCAGGCTCCAGCAGAGATAGAAGTCCTTCCTTTAAAATGACTCAACTCTGATATTGTACGAGAACCATCATATCTACCACCGTCACAGGGGACTAACCAGCAACTTTTTGAAAACCTCGATGACTCATTAGAGAGAACGGTGTGAGTGTAAGGCACGAACAGGCAATATAATAAAGAGAACCATAAAATGCAATTAATGACAGATATGGCCTGTAACACAGGTGGGCCATGACTTTTTAAGATACAGACCAAATCGCCAGCATACTTAAAGGAAACATAAATGAGCTGAAGGGTCCGACAGTCATATTTTAAAATGTGTTGACTGAAGTTATTTAAAATGTTTTTCTATTTTTTGTCATATAAACATTCTGCTTTTTAACTACTATTTAGATCCAGAAGTAGTTTAGCCCAAACTATAACTTTATAACTATAAAGAAGTGACTAACTCTCGACTCCTGAACTGGGAATGATGAAGCGTTTTTGAGTTAGAAATAAACAGGCTGACTGTTCATATACATCTTAACTGTTTTTGAAGCATGATACAGGTTAGCCTTTCCAAGGTTTGGGTCCGTGGCGCAAAGTGGGTGGCCCAGCCCTGACCCCCATTCATTGTGGAGGGACATTCAAAGGAGCTGCATCCTCAAACCATTAAAAACACAGCACACACATGCATTCATACATTCATACAAACATACACATAAAGAGGCAAAAAAGGGTAAAAACAGCAGCAAGACTGGTCGGTTGACACATTATCTATATGCCCCTCCATGTGTGCACAAATCGTCTTTGAAATGATTTTAGGTTCGGAAAGCAACAGAAAGACAAATGAATAATTGTCAAAAATGGGTCACCATATCACAATCCTTGACACTGACGCAGTTTTTCATGCACAACTGATGATCAATAAATGAACTTGTGCGATAGATGAGTATATTTAATTAATCCAACTGAAGCTCTGTCTGATCAGCATCAGAAAAAAAGTAAAACCTGGAAACGTTTTTCACAAGCAATTCAAGGAACACAATGTGAAAATTCTGATGTACCAACATCTTGTTGAGACATAATTCATTCAACTGTTTCTCCCCCATGTCAACCAGAAAATATGCTGAAATTACAATTATACAAACATCTTCTTGGTCCGCAAATGTCTACGATTCACTAAGATGCAAGGCCTTGGATAACCCTCTCTGTCGCCATCTCCAGTCTTTAAAAGCCCAAACATCAAAGCTTGGAACAGTGTTGCATTCTCAAAGTCCAAATGATCACTTTGTCTCAGCTTGGATGTGATCCGAGAAGTTTTTGACATTGATGTCAATGAGACAGGCAGGCTCATTGAGACAAACTCGCTCCTTCCTGGCTCGGCTCGCTTGTTCTCACAAGTTCCAATAAATTCATAACCAAACAATAATCAACAGCACACAAGGATCAAGGACATAAACAGCTTGTGATTCAACAGCAGCACAGAAGGGTTTTCCGAAAAAC
Organism: Acanthurus tennentii; assembly: GCA_029783805.1. Classification (NCBI taxonomy): domain Eukaryota; kingdom Metazoa; phylum Chordata; class Actinopteri; order Acanthuriformes; family Acanthuridae; genus Acanthurus; species Acanthurus tennentii. Next base: position 895,674 of record JAPZDZ010000023.1, on the reverse strand, counting down.
TGTTTTTATGATCTCTCATTTTAGGCATAGGCCATCTCACAGCATATAGCTGCTGTGATCACTCTGTTTGTGAATGTGTGTGTGTTAATTTCAGTAGACGTCTGATAACTGAAAAATGTGAATTTGTGAATGTGCTACGTGAGCCATAGCAAATTTAGTATGGTTACATTAAATTATGGGTACGGGGAGGGGGTTAATGAAGTTTCAAAAGAGTCATCTTCCTTTCTCCTTCATTCTCACTCTGTCGCTAGTGACAAAGACAAGACATTCACAAGTTTTTATTTACCAGGTTACAAGCTGTGTAGACTAAAGTTTAGACAATTTGTTGTAGCCTTGTTACATGTGTAAAAAAAAAAAAAAGAGTTTTGTCAACAGTGTGGGTGGTGATCTAGGGGGTCGCAATTCTGAAAGACAGGTTGCAACTTGAGACTATAGATCTGGGCATTGATGCTTTGGTTTTGATTTCAAATTTGCTATTTTTACTACTGCCACCTATTTAATTATAATTTTCATTCTATGGATGCCCAGTTCCAACTCCTTACATCACATCATGTCATATAGTGTCATTTATCGAATAGTGTGCATGAGCTCAAACACGCTGCTAGACAATGTCAACTGGAACTCAGAATCTCTATATACCTTGTGTTTACCTGCCAAAACGCTAGCATCGTACGACAGAGAGAGCTCGAATCACAAACAGTAGCTTGTGGCGCATACCATTAACCTGTCACACTCAAACAAAAAAGAGAATATTTGACGACTTCAGCATAAAAAAGGAACATCAATTCTTTGCTGTGCTGTCTTTGTTTGAGTTAGTTGAAGTTCTAGTGTGCGCACCTACTTTAAAAAGGATGAGTGCTAATGCTTTTAGCTTAGCAGCTACACTGAAGGCTTTAGCTTAACGAAGGCTGTAAATAACTTCATTTCAAATTAATCATGCAAACAGTAAGGTTTTAAAACAAAAACCAAGCATCTTTAACTGCTTATGAGAATGTTACAACACTGCTTTGCCGTGAAGTTTAAGAAATGCTTTGCGGACTAAGAAACTTCACCTGACTTCCCATGGCTTAACTTTCCCTTTTGGGCGAATGGTTATGGAAGTCACAGATCTTCAAAGGCTCCCTTTAACTCACTCAATTAACTAACAGGAACATATTATATTGATTTTTTCCTGTCTTTCTCGACTGTCCTGAAACTTTTTAAGAGTTTCCCATTTTCACTGTCATAACATCTTTCTTCGCCCCTCATGAACGGTTCTGGTCTGAACATCTCAGACTACCCAAGTTTGGATCATTTTCTGTACGTTATCTGCTCTGATATGCATGCTTTTCTGCAGGCTGTATGATATTTTATCATAGACTATAACTTACTGTAATTTTGTGTGTTCTGGTCTAAATTTGATCGAGGATTTTGATTCATTTTGAATTATAGGTTGTTTTAAACTTGTCCTTGCTCAGTCACTCATATTTACTCATTTCACTGCCTCTTGCTCTCCCATCTTGGACACACACCCTCCATTATCTGTCATTCTCATCTCTCTGATTCTGCCTCTCACTGGCCCCTGGCACCATCTTGAATATTCATAACTGCCCTCTGATGAGCATGCTAAATGGGTGTCAAGATGATTTGGCCACATGACAGAACTGGATTGTCTTTGATAAGCCCCGACTTGAGCCAGAACAAGGCAGCAAGGAGGAAAAGAGCGACAGAGAGAAAAAAGACATTGACCCCAGAGGTTTTTTGGGTGCTTTGTTGAACCAATCAGAACCCAGGAGCAGGACCGTTGGAGGTATGACTGGGCAGCAATGGAGAGGTCAGTAGGGGGGCGGACCCCTGTGGTGGCCCTGGGGGTGAAAGTCATTGTCACCAAGCTTTAATGGGTCCCAAAATTCCTCAACTGACCAAAACCTGTGAACGATTGAGAAACGAAAGACATTTGTGATTCAAATAGGGCCTCTGGGGGCTCTACCATGAGGTCTGCTGCTGGAAAAGCTTCTCAGAGGAAACAAACACTCTCCCATACTCACAAGGATAAGCCAACCTGGCCCCCTTTTTTGGCTACAATTTCACATTTTCATATTTTTACATCACAAAACTGTAGGATATAGTTGAGTTTACTCTGGCTTTGGGACAAAGGCAGCTTCTGTTAAGTAAAGTAATTATTTATTTAATTTGGGCTTGTGGCAAAGTGAATAATTATGGTGGAAAAAAACACAAAGCAGAATAACATGATTTGCTGGAATTAAATGATATCATTAGCGATACAAAAATTAAAACCCCTCCTTATTAACAAGATAGCATATGTGACAGAAACGTGCATCATTTTTTGAACATCTACAAAAAATGAACAAATCATTTCAAAGGGGAATAATTTCCTTGATTTATTTGTATCTCTGCTTCGATTAGTTTGGCCTGGCCATCTTCAGCCTTGACAGCAGTAATACTATAAAGAAAACTGCCATTTCTTAACTAATGGTCCATTTGTTAACTTGTACATGTTCTACAGCATACTGTGTGCTGTAATATGTTTATGATTTAGGATACAAAGGTCCTCATATATGACATGCAAATCAGGTGTTTGCAGTTCAAAATATTATAATTACTATCAACGTATATGCTATGTTGGTAATATGAGCATTCCTGTGACATATTATGATGAATGCAATGACAAATATTTTTGATTATATCTATGATATAGAAGTGCCTGTAGGAACCTGTGCTTTTCCTAACTCAGAAGATGGGTAGAGCAGTCTGATCTCAGTTTATTGACTGAGTTGCCATACCCTTGGTTGCTGCTTAATTCTCATCTCCCTGTGGGAGGAGTAAAGGGCCAGCACTGCAGGCTTTGTTTCCTCTGTCAGCCCAGCAAACTCATCTGCCCTCACTGTCCTGTCACACAGTAAACCCTGCCCAGTTTGGATGGTAGACAAAGACCACCAACCACTCTCAGGCCATCCCATCCCACAATCTGCTATTGGCACCCCACATCTACCAGGCACATAAAAACACTTGTGTGCACACTCACACACAACTGAAAACTCGGTGTAAAATCACAAACCTGCTCACTAATCTTCACTAAATCTGCCCCCATTTGGCTTTATCTGTCTTTTGTTATCAGTGTTGGGACTGGAGAATAGCTGGGGGTCACAAGGGTAAGACTTCTTTTCCAGCATCTGCTTAAAGAGAGGGGGGCAGGAGAGGAAAGCTACGTGGGGCAAGGGCCTCCCCCCTCTTACTCAACTCCTCAACCCTCCATACCCCAGCCCCCAACTCTGATATTTTTGGAAGTCTTTTTTCCTTTATTCTGTCTTTTTTTCCCTTTTCCTTTCCTCTAAAACCCAAATAAAGTGTGTGATGGATGAGTGAGCAGAGGCAACACCTCCCCCATCAATCTAGGGCGAGCCGGGGGTTTAGGGAGAAGGGGGAAGGGGGAAGGGGGAGAGGCCTTCACAGACCTCCAGAGGTACTAGCAGCATGCCCCCTCATGTATCCCTCACACACATCCACCGGACACACACACGCAGGATCTGTCATAGTTCGTAGTCATCATGCACAGCATCCACAGATACCCACAAATACAGATGCAAGTCTGAAGCATATGCACAGTGCACACGTACATAGGCACGTAATGACAGACAAGCAACTCTGTTAGACCACAGACCTCAGCACATACACCCCTCCATTCCACCACAGCACAATATAGCAACCCTTTTACAGCCCCAATAGCCGTCCCGACTCTTTGGACCCCCAATGCTCACACAGAGCCTCATTTCAAACAAAAAAATGTCAAATTGTAATAACCCAGACACAAAGGAGAACGAGTGAAGGCACAAAATAAACTATGAGAATAAATGCAAAACACAGGAAAGATGCAGGAGGGGTAAAGAAAAGAGTGTGAAGAATGGAGACACCAAATGGTCCTGGTTCGGGGCTGCAAAGCACGGTGAGATCTGAACAACACAGCCAGTCTCTCTCTCTCTCTCTCTCTCACTCTCTGAGAGCACCACCAGCACAAGAGTAAATTCCAAGAGAGTGTCGTCACCAGGAGTAAGCGAAAGGCAGGGAAGTGGTTTGAGAAGAAAAAAGAAAACCCTGGTTTAAGCCTCTGGGTAAGTTTGTGGGTGGTTTGGTGGACACTGTTGTATATATGCACTCTGTGTGTATATATATATATATATTTATATATATATATATATATATATATGTCAATTTTTTTTAAACTTTGTTGGACAAAATCTTATTCATGTCTATGGGGCTTTTTAAAGTTCAAATTGGTGACAGCGTTGAACTTTATAAAACAACCAGGCAAATACTTACTTCTTACTGATTTAGCAGCAGCATGTATCTGCTAAACTCATATTTAACAACACTCCAAACATAATTTCATACAATTTAAGTTTCATTTAAATCATGAATAGGAGGGGACAAATAGAAAAACCAGGTCTAAACACAAGGACTGTTACTTGCATTTTTTTCTGGCTTCAACAAACACATATGGGTTCCTACAACCAGTGCAAGCATGTATCCAGCGCATACAAACGAGAGCATGCTTTTTTAAAATTTGAAACAGACAATTGCACCCATATGCATGCTTTATTTTTCTACTGTGCTCTTCCTGTGTACTACCGTAAATTGGTCAACAGTGGCCACAACAGTGAGGTTCAATATACCAACTCCAATTATATGCATCAAAAATGGATGTAAAGCTTGAAAACATTATGAGCTTTTTAAAGATAGTCCTCTGAATGGCCATTATTTTGGAGTGCACTTGCCTAGTAAACTATACTTTCTTTTAAAATTGGCAACCATCCAAAATAGCTTGCGTGGTGGTATGTGTGTGGCGGGCAGGAAGAAACCTCCAACCAGCAGAATTATTGAGCCTGGGCTCATTTGCAGCCAACACAGCCCCTAAACTGAGATCAGTGATCCAGTTCTCTGATCTCAGTTCCAGACAGCTTGATGTGGGGACAGTAACCCTGTGTTGTTGTTGTTGTTGTTTTTTTTGCTTGCCGGTCGAGCAATGGCTTCCGGTAGTTTGACGCCACATATTATCAAGTGTGTGTGTGTGTGTTTTTTTTTTAAACTACGTTTTTTGACACAAAATGGACTGCAGCCCCTCTGCTGTTGGATACCCATGAGGCAGGATAACAAATACATTTCAAGTGGCTGGGACCAGATAATAAAAATATAAGACCCTAAACTCTCATATTAGTGAACTGGATATGAATGTACATTTGAAATATATTAATCTCAAATTCTGGAAAAAAAAAAGAAAAATTGATCCACTGCAGAACTAAAAATACTGGTTATCACAAGCACATGAGAAGGGGAGCTAAACATAGCAACAAGCTTCTGACACAGTGAGAGAGAGAGAGAGAGAGAGAGGGAGAGAGAGAGAGAGGGCGATGGATAGACAGAGATGGAGAAATAGAGTGAGAGAGATAGCCTAACTAACAGCTGTGAACATTTTCCATTTGAAGTGAAACATTCCTGTGTGCCTGTGGCCCTGCACACTTCAGCGGGCTTCCTCTCAGCTCCATGTGGTATTTGTCCCCAGCTAAGATCCAGAGAGTGGGAGAGTGAGCTGCAAACTTTCCCAAGGATACCATCCAGCCACATGCCACTCTTGCCCTCCCTCTCAGCAGAACGGCCCTGCTTTCTCCTCTTCCCACTCTCTTCCTATGCTCTCTCTCTCTTCTCTGCTGCCTCCTGACCACCATCTGTGGTTTACCATCATTAATTAATTACTATTTCCAATTACAGTAATCATATAAAGGTACTAATTAAACAATGATTTTATTATTTGCATGGCAC
>JAPZDZ010000023.1:870937-888320 GCA_029783805.1 Acanthurus tennentii | reverse complement strand
TTCAGCCGTTTATGTAGTGTACGATAGCAATACAGAGAGCGGATTGCAATGAGAGCGGATTCTCTGATTGGTTCATGCATTTTTGGTCAGAGAAACACCCATGAAACACCTATGAATTGATGAGGTGAATCTACACAGCTGATTGCGCCAGTGGCGCATTGGGCAGGACAGAGCAGGATTCCTCTGCTTCTCCTGGAACAAGGCGACAAAGGTTGACCTGGAAACTCCCCTGAATTAATTTAAAACTTTCCCCGCCCAATACGCCACTGGTGCACGGCGGAAAGTGTAAGATAGGACCCCATGTGTTTGTCCTTCTCCTGTCTCCTATTGGGACAGGGATGTGCTGATACGTGGGCAAATGTAAGCTTTAACATTTGTTAACGGGCAACTGAATGACAGTGCATTTCCGATGATGTTGCAGAGCAACACAACAAAGTAACAAGTAGCCTGATGTTTACGCTCATATGTTCATTGACAAAGTATTCCAATGATTCCCCTCAATTTTGTTGTTTTGAGGAAAATTACTCGCCGACTATTGAATGTATTGCCTTTAAATGTGGATCATAAAATCATTTTTCCCATGGGCAAAAGTGTAATTACTTTAATTATACCTAAAGTTTACATCAGGTCAAATCTTGAATTACTTGCAATGCAGGAAGTTTGTTAATACAGGAACTTTTGGGTTCCTCTACCGACTACCGAGTCATAGTCAAATTTGCTCTATCAAAAATGGATGCAGAGAGGAAATATCTGTTGATGTTGTTTGTCATGCGGCAGTGCAGGGTTAAGTAAAACTGAATGTTGTGACAGCTAGTATGCTAACTTCCTCCGTTTTGGATTGCTTCCTCAAATGTCATTAATGTCATGATGATTTGCAATCAGTCAGTTGTGTAAAATTGTATTTTTTTGTCAGACTTTACGGATTTCACCAAGTGGAACTTTTGTGAAAGCAACACCTGATCACAGTGATTCCAGTGAAATAACTTGAATGCAATGTGAAATTTCTCTGCCATAAATGCTATGGAGACCATGCCCGATCTTTGAATTTATTGTCATATATGGTGTTGTAAAAGATGAAATGACTTGACTCTGCAATTATTTCATGCCTTTTTTTCCCTCTCTCCTCTCTTAGGATCTATTCCCCGCCTGGACTCCTCTTGGCTGATACCTACCTCACTAAAACACTCCAGTGTTTGTAAATGTTACACGTCTGTGTATTTCCTTCCAGGAACATTCTGCCATTTGGTCCCACCTTGTCTACGTTTGTCCAAATGCACAATAAATAGCCTGGACCTCTTTCTGCTCACTTCACCGCCACATCTCATGGCTCTCACAACTGTAACCGACAAGAGTCGTGGGTGTGTGTGTGTGTGTGTGTGTGTCCTAAGGATCTTTGGGCCTCCAGTTGTGCAGGTAACATGACGCTCGGGCCACAGCCAGTTGTCGCAGATGGTAAGAACAGCTAAGCACAAGAGGGGAGCGAGGAGGGAGCGTTGTCATCACCAGCTGGCTCAGTGGCTCAGTCAGAACAGTGCAGCAACAGGAACGCGTGGGTGTGCATGTAGGCTGTACGGAGGCCCCAAAAGTCTGAGGGGGCAAGAGTTAGGAGTGTGTGCTCGAGTGTACACTTATGCTGTTTCTAGGTACAGCACCAGCATTCACGTTTGCCTGTGTGCGCACACGCGTGTGTGGCCTTTAATGCACAACAACGCGATGGCCCACACATGACGTACTTCTAGCCCAGAGCATTTTCTATGACCTTCATCCTGCTTATTTGTGCAGCCTTCTAGGGAGACGTTGAGAAGCTTATGCTTGTTGCTGTGTTGTTTTAGTCCTGATTACCCTGCGATTAATGCCTAAATGTTACAGCAATTTGCAAACATCTGAGATAAGTCAATACTGTATTCTAAATATCACTTGAAATTAAAAAAATAAAACATCTGTAGTTTTTCTTTCTTGATGACTACGCAGTCTTTTCTAGTTAAGGAAAGTACATGGAACCTTTGAACCCATTTGAACTTCTGTAGTTTGAGTACTTGGATGCTTTGCATCGAAGCCTGTCTTAGATGATGCCTCTCATTGTCTCTGAGGGATTCAGATCTAAAGCAACAAGGGCCTCTGACAGTTGGGAGGATGCAGCAACGAGACCTTGCGTACCAGTAAAAGTAAAACAAGAACACGTTTCCTGTAACATACATTGATTCCCCTCCCATTTTTAGTCTTTGTGTGGTGTTTCTGTGTGTGTGTGTGTGTGTGTGCAGTGAGTATCTTTGTGTGGCCTTGTGGTGTTACTGAGTTCACACACTCACAAGTCTGCCTGGGAAATTTCTGTTACATATTGTATAAACTTCTAAAGATGAAACAGAAAGTTACTTAGAAACTTATCACTGCAAATATTTAAAAGTGTGTTTACAGTTTAGGGATAGTCGGGACTCCGCTACAAGCCTGTAAAGATATGACAACACATCATTTTCCGAGTGCTCTCTTTCCAAGCAGGCTCCTCTCTTTCCACATAAATCTTTCCATATTTACATCTCGATTTATAAAAAGTCCAAGGCCGACATTCCCTTTCTCTCATCATGTTATCCCACCCTTTCCTAAAAGCAGTTATTGTTAGCACGTGGCATCATTACAGCCAAACAACAAAAGGGATTGTCCTCTTCAAAAAAAAAAAACAAAAAAAAAAACTGGGACTAAATACTGACATCATCTCTTCCTTGTGTCTTTTAATAGCTTTTTGATGTCCAAATTCAGTTGCACCTCTGCCACACTACATCTTTAAGAGAATGGAGCTCCTGTTAGGGAAGGCACTGTTACATAACAGAGCCCCCCCTGCCCCTTCCTTTGCACATGTTTCAGAGTGTGACTGCCATGAGTTCAACACTGAAAAGGGGGACAGAGGACCCTCTGAATGATCAGAGCTGGAGGAGGGAGGATAGAGTGCGGGAGCGTGCGTAGCAGTGCGATGTCCTCACAGTACATCATTCCTCCTCTCTGTCACCCTCCACCCTCTCCCCCAGGCAGTCAGCCGTCCCCAGTCCACAGACAATGGGACTGTTCAACCAAAATAGTACCTTGCCTTAGCTGGGCTTCCTGCCTGAGTCCTGGCCTTGCAATATTTCTTAGCTCTTATCAAATGGGGAATCCAGAGGATTCCTAACTCCGAATGGTGACGGGCGCTGGGGGCAGCGGGAAGACAAGGTCTACTCAGTTGAGCACATGAGTGCAGATGGGAAGATGAGGAGAAAGGGTCAGAACGGCGGTGAAGATGGAGAAGCTCGGGACTGAGTTGGGACTAAAACAGAGAAAAATTCACTGTAGTTAAGAGAAAGCATATAAAAGAAGAGCAAAGACTAGAGGACAGTACAGAGTTGAAGGCACTAACACCAACTTTCCTTAAAGCTCCATCCGTTAGGCTGCAAGTGCAACACACACAGAATGATGGACTTCAGTTTGCCCTTGCAGCTGCTATGTAAACCTTTTGAGAATAGTCGACTCTGACCAAATTAGAACTCAGACAACAGCATTTCACATTGCAGCGACAACAATGGACACACATGCTGTCAAAAACAGGTTGTGCTTGACAACAGAAAACACAAATGACAGCTTAAAATAGGCTTAGGGACTGAAAATTCCCCTAAAATCTTGGCCTGTGGAGAGTGACTAAAGTAAAAGGAAGTACTGTGAGAGTCATCAACACACATAACTTGGGGATCATTTGCATTATCCCTTAAATATCTGTTAAGTGCCGGGTAAAGCAACAAAGAAGTGAATCTATTTTGAAGTGTTATTACTCAATGTCGTCTAAAAAGACTGCTGTGCAGTGAGGGGAATTCTCAAAGTAGACTCATCAGCATAATCTTTGGGGATTTGTTTTCAAGGTTTATGTGCTAAAAAACAAAACAGGGACACACTAGGATTGGTTTCCATTGTATATTCAACAACTTAATCTATTCAACAATCAGAAACGTATTCAGGGTAAATTACTTATATTAAAGCAGTTTAGATGGTATGAAAATATGATCATTACTACAATAAAACTGTGTATCTAATCAGTTTCTGAGATCTTTGTCATTCTTTTTTATCTGTAATTAAAAAAACACAACCAAAACAAAGCAACATAGTACTGCAGGGGTACGATAATTACAAAGTCTGGGTATGTAATCGTCTGAAGAAACACTGCTTTGTGCTCATTCAAATTTGAGTTCTTTGGCTTTCATCCATTGACTTAATTGCAATCACAGCACAGAGGCACATAACATGTGGTAGCTGAACTATCTGACGTCCTGTTCACAGTGCTACATTCAATAACTGCCTTATTTCGTTCAGTCTATATAATTGCTATCATGTTCATAATGCTGCCTTAGTTGGTGCTGATCCTTCACGTGAAACACAACCCAACTAATGACAGCTCCGATTTTCGTTACCACCGGAAAGACAGCAGTTTGTCAATGTTCATCAAAACAAAGCAACAGCCTGAAAAAACAAAAGCAAAACCAGTTTTGCAGTTGAAAATTTTGCAAACATGGTTTAAAAAGAGCTTGAGACCACATGAAGGATTGAGGGTAATATGACACTGCTCTCCAGATTTCTGAGAAAAGCAACCCATCTCTCTCTTTCTCTAAAGCTCTCCCTCTCTCTCTCTCTCTCTCTCTGAAGCTCTCTATGCTCTTGCAGCCTGAAGACAGACCCTGTCCTCCCTCAGGGTTCTGCTCAGTGCAAACCCAAGGAAGAGTTTTTCTCTTCATTGTGTAGAAGACATGTTGTGAAAGGTTTTGGCTCTGACTGTCTGACAGCAGTGGGGGCTGTCTGTGTGAGGGCCTCATTCATGGCTGTGGAAATATGATGTGGTGAGTGGATGCATATGGGGCCGTACATCTCTCCCCCTTTCCGTCTGAAGTGTATTCAAACCACGTCGTCCTACTGAGAGCTTTATTATGCTGGCCACAGGAACACATAGTCTCTGTGGCTGCATCATGGATATCTCTCTGGACTCTGGTGTCTTTCTCTCTTTCTAATACACAGTGCAGTGACTAACTGGGAATGCACCTTGTGAATCCTGAGAGGACCACCAGGAATGAACAACACATGTCCTCTCAACAGCAAATATTCTAACTCATCCGCAACACTCATTTACTTTATTGTGGGAACTCTTGGGAGAAATTTGTCCATCTTGTAGCACAAAAATACCTGTATAAGATTTTCCATCATTTATCAATGTGTGGAAAAGTCAACGAACTTGTGACACCGCAAACCGTCTGAACAGCTTCTGCAAAGGAAAACACCAAGGGGAATTTTTTTTTAAGTGTCTGTTAAACAGTATCCATGTGTTATCTTCAAAAGCACATGTAGGTGTGTGAATGCACAAAAGCCTGCAGGTTAAAATAAAATGAGCTGTGTGTGAATGTGCACAATACATGCCATTGCCGAGCAATGTGATCATGTGATGTCGTTACATGTTGGCTTCGGAAGGTTTATACAAATCCAAAAGAAAAAAAAAAGAGCATAAAAGAGAGCGATATCCACAAAACCAAAATAACTCACAAGAACAAAACGGATAGCACTGATCAGCAGCGAGGATACTTGTATCTCCAATTCAAAACAAGTAACACATACCATCTGAACTTGGGATAGAATATGGCCCCATACAATTAACAACAATTGGTTGAATTCCCTTAAGGACTTTCCCAGACAAAAGTGCTTGCCGTATCAATACTGTCCTGAACTCCCTCCCTCGCCTGCAGTGCCGTGGTATCATATCTGGCCTCTTTGTGCGCAGGGGGATTTCCAGCCACTGTAACGGTGAGCCGGTTGGAAATAAGCATCCGACCTCTGGGCAGCGTTTCTTTAACCGTGTGGGAACAGAATAGTATGCGTGGGACTGGACGGCACATGACAAGCGCACACAACTTTTACTTTTTTTGCAACAAGGTGACATAGCTAGTGCGACAGTGTGAAAGCAACAGGACAAATCTGAAGTGACACCAGGTGAAATGATAGGCTTTTGAGGTATCAGGCCTTGCACAGAAGCAGACCTTTTTCTTCGGAAGCCACAGATCCAGGACTAACAATGGGCAAAAATGTGGGTATGCAAATGCCCACAACAGTAATCCTGCACATGCAAAGCTATACACACGCAGTTCAGGATTTTGATGATACAGGGTTGGGTGCAAACTTGGTTGCATTGTTTAAAAATAGTTGAACTCTCATTTAATCAGATTGCCTAGCAAAAATTACAAAGAGCAAAGTGTTCCGAGTGTGAATCTGTGCATGGTATCTCTTTTTTGCATGGTTGTGGTTTGAGGCAGGTCTCAATTCCCAATATTTAGTAAGAAACCTGAACATCCCACCCACCATCTAAACATTCACCTCATGCTTGAGTTAAAGTACTGGTGGGGACATCAGAAATGTAGTATCCTGATAGTACTGCACAATCACACAGGACATTTCGCTGCATCAGGACTGTTTATGGAAACCTTGGCCCAAATGCTGGGCAGATTGTTCCTGTCCACCGTACTGCAAATGCTACTTCAGTGTTTTAAACTGGGATGCATTATCAATGCAGTATGTCCAGCGTTGCTTTCAGGAATTGATCCCTGAAAACATTAAACAATAATAAAGATGTCTACCTGGTTTCTATTTCAATTCAGAACTATTTTCAAAAAAAGAGTTAAATGGCGTTAACGTTTGCACAATATCAGAAATTTTAAAGCAACATTAATTGTTCAAGCATGCAGCGTACGCAAAAAATACTTTCACACAGAGACATTTTTTGTTGTTTAAGCTTAAAATCCAGATTGAAGAAGGTGCTGACTTTAGATTTAAGTATGTCTGAGTATGCAAAAATCGATATTGGGTAAACAAAGAACAGGAACAAAATCTCATCAATTTATTACTTAAATCCTTCAGTCAGCACTCTGAACTCTTGGTCATGAGTAAATTTCATATCCAGTGGCCATGTGAGAAGAGCACAACATACATTGTCTCATACACACTGGCCTGTATAGTTGGCATTGCTCACATTTAATTTTGGCAGAAATGTATTTGAAGCGTGTTTGAGTTCAAACTTGGCTGTTTACAGACTTCTTAATGTAGAAACTTCAAGTGCTGTGGCAAACATCCCGGTCGAGCACACTAAACAGAGTTCTGATGGCTTGTTCTCACCCATCAAACTAATCAAACAACCTCGGCAACCTTCATGGGTCACACAGATTTACTAGTTTAAAAATGATCTTTGTGTGGTGCACATTTTTAAAGCCTGAGAGGCGCATGTGACTGCTCTGTAGTGACAAATTCTTTGCATTCTTTCTGATCAAGGGAATTATAGCTTATCAAGAACTACTCAAAAATGAGTTTGAAGCTGATGCAGGCCATCATGATGTGCTCACTAAGTGTATAAAGATGTATGTTATCTTAGAATAAAATTATAACAAAAAAAATCACTTTAAAAACAGAACTGAGTAAATACTCTTAACTTAAGAAAAAGTATCATGTAAAAAAACATGATAAATGGGATACGTGTAATTACAATTGCTCTGACAAAGAACCTCACACACAATATATGACCTTACATAGTGCAGCTCTTGTACAAGCAAAAAACTAATCTTGTGTCTCAATGACTGAATCACTAAAAACATGTCTGGCCGATGGTCAGCAATGAGCAGACAGAAGGTTAATCAGATCTACTCGGCAAACGCAGAAAAACCCCAGCTGCACACAAACCATTCTTCTCTTAACAGACTTGTAATTGCAGAGACAGACAGACAGATGCGGCTTACAAAACAACTCGTGAAGAGGAATGCCAGCCATTTGGCATGTACAGTACAACAGATGAATGGCTTTTGTTGAGGGGTTTCACCGGGCCGAGTTGACAGAGGGCTAAAGTCAGTGCTCCCCAGCCCAGCAGACAGACGGGACAAAGACAGGCCAGTGTATTTCACCCACAGTTTTTCTCTAGGGGCCTTTTCACAGCTAATCCACTGGGCCTGAGAGGAGCAGCAGGACAGGTCAGTAATGCTGCTCCACCTCTGTGGAGGCCTGAGTCTTTGGCAGCATTATGGAGTCAGATAAAGGAGCTAGACGCTGCCTTCTGTGTCTCTGAAGTCACTCTTGTCGGGCTGATCCTGATCCCTGACACCGGACTATTGGAAGGAAGACTGGCAGGTCATTGGCTCAGTTTGATGGCCAGGTAAGCTGCTGTAGAGCCTGCTGTTACTATAGTCTGCCCTGGCTGGACGCTTGCACTATGGCCTGGCTGTCATGAGATCGACAACAGACATCCCTACCTTCCATTACTGCTTTCCCTCCCCATTTAATTCGGCCCCCTTTCCCAGCTCTCCACCCTACTTCTGGATGCCCTAAATCGCCCAGCAACCCACTTTTTTAATAGTGGCCATTGCCTCTGAATCAAAAGCACTCTAAATATGTCACATTCCACATGGTACCTATCTCTGTGGTGGTAGGACTTTCTCACAGAACTTAAACCCTATTTTTCTTTGAATGAGAGTACTCTATTGTTGTTCAAATTGTCCATCCAAACCCTAGCAACTTCCCTAAACCGGTATGCCACAGGAATTCCTGGCTCCACTGCCAACTCTAGCTACCTGGTAAAGGGGATTAGGGCTGCTTTATCCTTTAGTCAAGAATGCGGAATGGCTGAACTTCTGACCAAGTCAGACAGGCTTGACATTCAAAGCTTGTGTTCCAGGGTGATGACTCTGACCACAGCTGTCCTTCTCTCAACTTCAAATTTCATTAGGACAATTTGAGATCAATTGCATTTAAACTATTTAAATCATGACCGACTGTATCTAATAAATACCGACACCAGGTGCAAATAAGGTTGTGATTTTGACAAATAAGCTCCAGCTGAACTTGAGAATCACATGTTTGAGAAATAGGTTAACACCACTGCAAAATGCTCAACCAACAGCAACATCCTCAATGTAATCTTAATTCTAACACTCATGTATGAACACCATCCATTCCCACCAAAGATGTTGAGTTAGAACAGGTAAAACCATGTGCCCACCCTTTTATCCCACTCCTCCTCCTCCGGCCGCAGGCTATCATGTAAAAATAGCTATCATCGATAGCATTCCTGAGTCATGACACTGCTCAAGGTGGCTACCACTCCCAGGAACCCAGCAGCAAGTCTCTTGCACTCAAGTCCAATCACGAATAGCAACCCTGTACAAGTCTTCCCAGTAGACAATAGCTGTGAAGTTGCACATGGCTCCATCAAAACATGTAGAAAAAAGGGAAATCACATAACGACTGCAGACAGGTTGGAAGCAACAACACATCCTTCAACCAGCAAATACAGATCATCTGTCAGAGATACTGTGGATTCCAGGGATACAGACACAACAGCAACTTCCAGAGCAAAGAAAAAAGAAAAAAAGGAAAGAGAAAAAAAGGAAAAAAAAAATTATGAGACATGTATGCAAATTTTATGACTGTCCAAAGTGGAAGGATCAGTCAGTTTTGTGAAGTGGCAAAGTTCTTTTGTACATGCTGAGACAGGACTGTGCTACTGTGTGTGTGAAGGCATGGCAAGCCTTCCCATCCCCTATATGACAGTTTAAAATACTGTACCGTCTTGTAACAACAGCTTGTTAAACAATCTGATTATTATCCTCCGCACTCAAACAAACATGGAATAAAACTGCATCAATGTGGAAACGAAACAAACTGTTCAGAGAACTCTGATAAGAGGCGACAAAGGAGATGCATACTAACTTTAGCCAATGGCTCATCACCCCAGTGTTCATCACAGAACATGTAATTACTTCCCTAAGGTGTGTTTAGGCAGAAAGCTAAGCCAGTTTACGCTCAGCATGATTCCATTTAGAATCAATGCAAATCCAAGATGCAAATTGATGCAAATTTTAGTCTACTTGTTTCAGGCAAAGCAAACAACAAAAACAAATGAAATGAATGATGTCATTTGGGTATTTGAACTACTTAACAATGTTCAGCTTCAGCAGAAAAACAAATGTTGAAAAACATGCATATTGTGAGGCTTTAAACTGGGCGATGTGGAGGGACAGAGATGCTGCTTATTGCCAGACAGCTGAACTGTGGCTGCTGGACCTTCTGGAGCAGGGGTGGGCAATTACTTTTCTGGGGGGACCAAATGACAATCCCAGACTGTTGCTGGGGGCCAAAAAACTTTCTTCATGTTGTAACCTCTAATTTTATCACTAGATTAAATCATGGAAAACATGCCCCTCACTTATTCTTCAGTCTCTATTGAAAATCTAACCAAAAAACAGCTTATTGAGAAAAATTACACGTATGAGTCTACGACCTTTAAAGTACAGGACTGACTGTTTTTGGGAGAAACGTTACCGTTTATTAAGCTAAACAAAAATCTCTCAGCAAGTCAAAAGACAAAAAAACATGCTTAACAGATTCAAACAAGCAGGTTGAAAAATAAAACCAAACAAACCCAATGAAAAAATGCTCAAACTAGTAAACTATCTCCTGACTTTAACAGTAACGCACATGTTGCATGAGTGTAAAACAATTTGCTTTGCTTTGCTTTCTGTCTGAATACACCATGAGATCTTAGGGGTCTGACTGTTCAGTGCTTCCTGTTACAAAAGTCCCATGCTAAACCATCTACAAGAGCCTTCATGCCAGCACAAAACACAAAGTGACTGTCAACAGCTACCTGAAATTGTTTGTAATGATGAGCTCTACTCTACCTGCACTTAAATGGATAGAGACTGTCTCTCCTTCTACATGTATTTGATCAAGACTCCCATTCATATATATGTTCTAGTTTTTGCATTAATAACTGTAAAGCTTGCTTACTGTCACCTGAAGAACACAATTGTCAAACAAATGGCATCACTTTTTGGCTATTATGATGAAAATCTTTAATATATGAGGGCCTCTCTCTCTCACATTGTGAAGATGTATTTGAGCAAGAAGTGTCATGTGAGGTGAGAGCGGTTTAGTCAATGTTTAGAGCATAAGCCTCTAAAAATTCTAAGACACTATCGCTAGGCCACAGCCCGAACTATGATCAAACTGAAAACCAAATCTCATATCAAAACCGAACGGGGCTTTTCCATTTTTAGTCACTGCCTACCTGGGTGATACCACATAAGACACGAGAACATTGTAAAAAAGAGAGAAGAATCAAAGAAAACAAGGTGTGTCTCAGTTTTTAGAAATGTAGATATGTCTTCCTCTACAGTAGAGAAAGAATAAACAGGAACTCCTCCTATGAATATGTTTTTTTTTTTAAAGATAAAGATTAAACAATGCAGCAACAGATTTGCATCTGGACTGTCAGTTAGAAAGACCTGTCCTACTGCGTCTGTAGTTGGGTAATGTGCCAGTCTTGCTACTACTCATGCTGTTGACTCAAAAGTTCTGAGAGACTCTCTCCTTCCTTAGCCAGTGTATGGAAGTATATTAGTGACAAAAAAAAAAAAAATTGAGACAACACAAAACAAACTGAGTGCTATTCAGTCTGCTGGTCAACCTATGAGAGCGTGCCGGCACAGATTAGTTCGAGCAGAATCACGTTTGAGCGTGCAGCCCTGGTCACATGTACACTCTTTCCTGAGCCTGCTCTCTTAATTTTCTCCAACTGTTTCGGCAGCTTCTGAGCTCTTGAGATGACAAGAGGTCACTTGCAATCTTTTTTTTGACAAGCAAGCCGCAACAGCACCAGGATTAAGACTTTTTTTAAAGTTTAGAGATGTCAAAAGTTTAAAAAAAGCTTTGCAATATATTGCTTCTATCCTGGGAGTAATTGGCCACCATCAGACCAAATAGTGATTTATATATTTATGCCTACATGCTTTACCATTTAACCTACAATTTCAACTATGGTGGGTATGTGGATTTGCACTGCAGATTGAAGTTCAGCCACATTCTTCTGATCCAACTGGTCCTCTTACCGTTGCCTAGTTTATTCATAACAGTATGCTGCATTTAAGCCACACCTATCCAATAAAAGTCATTCTTTTACTCTGAATTTGTAAAACATTGATTTCATGAATCCCACAAGGAGTCGTATGAGATCACAGTAAACCCAGCAACACCATATCAGACTTATTAAACCTCTGAGGCCTTTAGCTTAGAAGTGACAGAAAAGTATAAATGTTTTTCTTCTTATTATTATTCAGTTAATTTGACAATTCTACCAGTTTTATTTATGAACATTAAAATCATCCCCATAAACGAGGAAGAAAAAAATAATAAAACTCTACATGTGGTTTAGAAACATAAGTTAACTTAAAGCTAACACAGCAACTATAATGAGTAACTATTTTGAAATTAGCTTAATCTGATACAGAAAAAAACAATAACTTTGCCACAATGGTATAAAAAGTATATGATTTGCTAAATTAGTACAATGTTACAAAAAAAAGTGATTTTAGTCACTTGGTGTCAGGCATTTTATAAATTTTTTATTTAGCACATTAACCATATACTGACCTTTGTTGCCACCTGGGGGCGAACAAAAGGTCACTGTATATATGTAAATGAAGAGAACAGGGTTTAATATGATGACCCTTTAACCTTCATGTAAGATTAAACAGGTGATGCTCTCATGGTGTGTTCTATTTAACTGGAATATCTGGGTTTCTAGTTGACCCCAAAACGCCCCTAAATTGGATTTATGACTTGGAAAGTGGGACCTTACCAACCCCAACCTCAAAATCCAAAACCTCTTGCATTAACAGTACTGGAAGCTGTAGAGGTATACTGTTTATTAGAACTTTTGCCTCACTTATGTCTCAATTGCACAAACAGTAGTTATTGCTAACCATGGCCAGCTGGTTAGAGGAAGCTCACTCTGGCTGGGAAATTTTTGCTTTCAAGTTGTTGCATCAACTCGGAGGATCAAAGGCTCAAATCATCTGTTACACTCAATAATCTCTTCTACTTCTTTTACAAATGTAATTGTGCTTTTGCAAATCTGTGCCTGTCAATTTTTTTTTAAGCTCTCACAAATCTTTTGTCTTTAATATACCTCCATACCACTGCAGATGTCCTTCAATGGGAACAGGAGGCACCTGTGAGAGGGATGCTGCAGTTGGCCTTGCCCTCCTCTCAGTTCTGGATACCAGCTGATTTATAGTGGACAGCCAAGTCTTTCAAGGGCAAGAGAAAAAGAAAAAAACTCTCTCTACCAATCTAATACAGCACTGAGGCAGAAATGGACACAAATATTCCCTTTACAAAGAAAAAAAACATATAAATGCATTTGCTCACAAAAGCATTCACATGCAACATCTCCATCACTATTAACATTTTTTATACATTCTTTTCTATTTTTTTATAATCTTACTGGCCAGAGCGGAGCGGACTGAGGCTTTGGTCCGACACCTGATGTCCTCCTCCTGGCACCAAGGGCCACTGAAAGATTCCTCAGGCCTGTGAAACCAGCCGGCTGTGCAAGGGGTTCAAAGATTCAACAAATTCCAGGGCAGCTCTCAGGGGACAGTTACTTTGTGAGAGGCCACACAAAACCTAAAACCCTCTAAATATTTGAGAATGGTAATTATAGACTCACTAAATTTATCAGGGACCAAATATATTCTTTTGATGAATACTCTTTGATGAAGTGCCTGCCTTAGATATAGTTTATAATAGTTATATACGATACAATGTACAATATTTTATCTAATATTGCAATAACAGCGACATATTCGGCTGTTCAGCTGTATATTTTCGAACAAAGTCTGTTTTAATTAAACTGTTTGTGACAACTCAATGTGGCTTTGACTTGCAACTGAACATTTATCCCACTTCCTAAAAAAATGCGGCAATATACAGCACTGAGTCCTACTGTTCAGCCTGAAAATAACACAATATGATCTTTGGTCCATATTCCCCAGTCCTATCTTTGGCAATATTATTTAAATAAGAAATAGCCCAATGCTTAAAAAAAATGATATTCCAGTTAATCACTGCAACAGTTTAATAAGAGTAATAACTATTATACATGTGATTACATTGTTTATGACAACTGTGTGTTACTGCAACGGTTGGAACAAAACCTGCATTAGTCAATAAAGTGATCAATAACTGCCATATTCAGCATCAGATAATGGGCAAAAACAATACACAATCTGGGACTCCTAAAGAACTTCCCACTGGGTTGGGAAAGAGGTTACCAATCAAGGACAAAGTGTGTGTTTCTGTGTGTGTGTGGTGCGTTTGGGGGATGGGGGGGCTGTCCAGATGGACAGAGGGCCAATACGGACGCACTGGGGTCATAACAGAAACCAGAGTATCAAAGCTATGAGGGTTGATTCCAGAAACTTGGCACTTTCAAGTAGCACTTATCCAGAAGTATCAAATAAACTTAACCCTGCTGTCAGAATGGCCGCCTGGAAGGAAATGAGTCGAGGGTCATGACCTTGAAAGCACAAGTCAAACGTTGCTGGCCACGGCACACAGAGAGTCTCAAGGTAAGCTGCGTGGTCGCAGCCTCTGCGTGCCAGATGGCTCTAAAATCTGAGTCGACGGCTGATGGAAATCTCTGAAGACCCACGTCCTGTCTCGGCCCACTCCACTGGAGCAGCAGACTGATACATAAGTATCATGGCAACTGTCACAGGATGACCACACACCACTTTGGACCAATTTTCCTCCATTTATCTTTACATTAAATCCAAAAACTCCTACAGACATAAAAAAGGAGGAGAAATTAAGTAACAAAAATGAAGCCTAATGTTTAATTCCACTAAGCTAGTTGTTGAGCAACATGTCATTAGCTGGGCTTAATAATCTGTCTTTGGGACAGTCCATTTTATGATTTAAAACTCTGACTAGCTAAATATCAAAAGTTAGCTTCAGAGCGCCAAATATTTTAATCCTTTTTTTCACTTTCAGCTCGATACGTACAAACTAATGCAAACACTGTTATGTCATTAACCACACTGCATACAGCACAAGTAGGTTATAATGATGCATCACTACTACGCTCCAAAATCACCATGGTAACAAAACTAACAAATAATTCATGAAGCACATCTTTCTTTCACTTACTCTCTCTCTCTCTCTCTCTGCTCTTACATCAGATATCCAGTTCACATTAAACAACCCCTCGCTTCCAATTTTCTTCACTCCAGCCTTGCCTGAACTTTTACATTGTAACTGTCAGCAGCCACTAAGAGTCTGATAGATGTGCAATGTCTGCAATGCTGGTTACTGCAAGAATTAAGCGGGTTTTATTATAAATGACAAGATAATTTGTTGACTTTTGAAAGCAGCTGATGCAGAGCGGGTTTTTTCAACTTCCTCCTGAGAGCTGGTTGCAGTGGAGAGTGAAATACTGTTAATAACTGTTTCTGTCAGGCCCTTTGACTGACAAGGTATGAAGAAGGAGTCTCAAAGTGTCTGCTGCTTTTCCAAGAGCTGCTCCACTTCCAACTAGTTAAAGGTTCAGACAGCAAAATTGAATGAAGGAACTTAGCCCTAATGCTACAGTGAGATGAATAGTTTAAACTGACATTTAATATGTAGACATGCAGGTACATGAGAAACAAATCGGTCTCATTCCAAATCCCACATGCTTGGATACGACCTATTAGATTAATATTTTTTTAAGTTCTGCTGGTTTAGTCGGAAAAAAAAAATAGTGCCACTGGAAATATCAATAGAGAGTTTAAAAACACTTTTAATAAGGAGATCCGTTTGAAAACTGAACTGACTTTGTCACTTTTTTTTATGACCAGGGCTAAAGACAATGTTTGTATTGACATTAAGGAAAATGTGTTATTTGGATGTTCTGTGCGTCAAGTATGCCTTGTTCTCATCCTACTAGTCTACTGTATTCTTTCTTTTTAATCTCATTGTTTTCTGCTAACTAATAAGCTCTGTTTCTCTCCTGTGTGTATCTGTGCGTGAGTGAGGAGTGTGACAAAAAATTTTGCAGCAGGTGTGCCTGTAAACATAAACATGTAAACTTGAAAACTCTAAATCCAGGTGTACTGATCGCCCATGTGTCTTGTTGTAATACTGCATGTGAAAAAGGAGTCAGTGCAATCGTCTCATCTGAGTAGCTCGACTAACACACACTCACACACACATACACACACATTTTTTGGCCCCCACCTCTGAAGTAGAACAAATACATTTTGTGTCCAACAGTACATTTAAATGTGCAATATTTCCAAATCATTTCCTCTGTTCAGCTTGTCCTGTGTGTGCATTTGACATGTAGCAATATATCTGATGAAACTGTCTCTTATGAAATAATCTCACTGATGGTCTTCCCGGCACTGACTCTAACTGCCAAGAGTGAGTTAACTTGGAAGTTATCACTAATACATGTTTCATTCGCAGACCACTGACTCATTGATCTGTCCAAAGCCCCTGCAGTCGTTTGGTATTGAACTGTTGTGACGGATGTCAGAACTCCAACAGCCTTAAAGGTCACTCCTGAAATCCCTCTCAACCAATACACACATTAATGATCAAAATAAGGTCCCTTTTTTAATTACTTAAGAGTCCTTGAAAATACAATGATAAAGTGATTTTGTTTTGACATAGTTTACTAGAAATGTATTTAAAGAATAGAGATGTTACATTAGATGAATACATGCTTTTCTAATACAGAATTTTTTACAGCTAGACTACACAATCACATGCTATACAAAATAAACCTGATCCAACCAGATAGCTAGTGTGTTGCATTGATGTTAACGCTACATGTATCTGGACATACTCTAGTAACAGGAAAAGTGTGGAAAGCAATACACTGGCAAGCAGAGAAGAGTATGAAACAGCTGTACTCTTTGCACTTTGGGTCCCATCTGAGAAAGAAAGCTGCATGATTATGATTATGTGTCTTTCCAATTGCAGAGTGAGTAAGGAGTGTCACCAGAGGCAATACTGAATAGCTGAAACTCGATTGTACTCGTTTTCCACAGTACTCTAGTGACTACAGTGATGCAATTCATCTGAACCTGAGGGGGGCAGAATTTACATCTACAAGTGTTCTAGTCTGCTGTGTAATGGTAGAAGAAGAACAACAGGCACTGAAAACAACATCATGTGTAAGATCATGACAAGTACAGCTGCAACACCACAGCCACCTCTGTCTCCAACTATCCTTACTGATCAGTCTGTGTCATCTGTCATTAAAATGTAAAATGAATTTCTCCAGAGGAATAATTTATCACCATGTTGGTATTTTTTTAACTTCTGCTCGCACACTTAGTATAGAAAAGTGCGAGTGTGCCTACATGGGATTTTTTTTTTGTTTTTGTTTTCCCGTTTGATAACAAACATGGTACTAAGAATCGAGAGAAAGGGGGAAAGCATTGCTAAAATTCAACATGACCAACAGCAATAGAGATCAAGTAGAAGAAGTCTATAACTGCAGTTCACCACCCCTCTTTCC
>JAPZDZ010000023.1:860259-870837 GCA_029783805.1 Acanthurus tennentii | reverse complement strand
CATCTCACTTTTCATCTATCTATTTGGTTGAATGTCTAGCCAGTTGCATCAAGTGTTTTTTTCCCCTGCAATTGTTGATAACCTCCCTTTGGTTATTAAAAAAATTTAGAGCTTTTCAGACTATTTAAAATACACAATATGGTATTGAGATGACAAAAACAGGAACACACATGTCTTGTGATTATCTAATTAATTATGACAGTTCTCAGTACTCAACCATCACCCTTAAAGAAATGATTTTCACTCACACACAAAGCAAGGATTTTAGTTGATCTCAAATAAAATGCTGCTAACTTTAATTTACTATTAAGTAGACATAATATATTGTAAAATAAAATACAGGGGCTTTAAAGAGAAAGGAATAAATAAAAAAAACAAAACTGTCAACTCCCTCAAATGCCAGATAAAGGTTGGGCTTCAGGATTTAAACCTCCTACCTGTTTTAAAGTGACGACAGCATAAACAAATAGTTAAAAGAGGAGTGACAACCATAGTTGTGTATGGTTATGAGTTGTGTATAACTATACAGAAAAAAAACTTAAACAGGAAATAGAAAAAAAATAACCCAAAACACCAGTTGCCTCACATTCCTAGAAAAATTGAATACCAAGAACAGGACGTGCATGCAGTCTTTACTGCGTCACTGTGTTTCCATTCTGCTGTTTGGTAGCTTGACAACGGATGCTTTGTTGCCTCGTACACACATCATGCTCCAACTTTTACATGCTATAGGCCTATGAGCTGTGACGACAATGAGGACGAGAATTACTAGTAAGTAACATTATTCTGCAAAATTGCAGAACAGACACTATTTGCTACCACAGTATCCAAATTACTTCGTCAGCACTTGAAAACAGTCACAGTATTGCACTTCAGACGAAACATGAAAAACTTTTCTCTATGAATGAAAATGTCGTGTAAGGATACTGATAATTGTAGCAACTGTGGTATCAATGTAAGACTGTAAATAGCAGTGTGACCTTTAAAAAGGACTTAATGCACGAGATGAAGTTAGCAATTGACCTTGTGGTGTTCTAGTGAAGTATGTGGTTTACATCAGTTAACAACTCACACATTCCCCCGCATCTGCATACCAAACAAACATGTAAACATGGACATTGAGTTTTTAGAAAAACCACAAATAAAAAAGGTCATACCCATGCAAACATTAACACACAGGCATGACTCATCTTCTTCTTTATCTACTGGGACAGTCATACACACATGCGCGCAATTGATTTAATGCTCTCTTAAGGAGAACTGGGATAGTCAAGATGTGGAGTAGGCAAGGTGCGACTGGATCAAAGTGAATTGTTGGTTTGGCTGGCAGACTGGAGACTATCTTTCAAGGGAGACTGGTTCAACGGTAAGGCAACAGATGGTTGCACACCTGTGGGCCTCAAAGAAAATACCCAACCCCTGAAAACCTCCAGAGCTTCAGGATGCATATTCATAAAGCGTCCAATGAGCTGGAATGTGACTGATTGTGTGATTGAACTATGACAACAGGTCAGGTTACAACATTATAAGAACAAATAAAACTAGCCCTGTCTAGTAACGTGAAAAACAAATAAAAAAAACATAAATACCCCAACTTCTAAAATAAATCAATTAAAAATAGAAAAATGTGAAGACTCTAAGTTAGAGAGTTAAATTCCCTCCCAAATACATACATATGCCTTACGTAAACACTCCATTCTGTGCATTGTATTCCCTTTATAAATCCAACGCTTTTTTTTTCCTTTGTGTCACTATTATCACCATTGGTAATAATGTATTTTAATAAATATGACTCAAAACAGCACGGGTGGCTGAGTTGACATGCCATATGGTGGATTTACGATGTATCTGCCATGCTTGGCCTCAGCCGATTATGGTGAATAACAAATAAAAATCCCCTATGTTTTAATACAGTTAAATTGACTCAGTGTTTTTGAGCTTGCTCTCTGTGCTTTCACATTTGTTGTAATGTGTGGAGATAATTGGTCTCGATGTAATGATTTAATCAATAGCAGTTTTTAAAGCATTTTTCTTCCTTTGGTGATACACTAAAGACCTTGAAAAATCATTGGACTATTTCAGAAATGACAGCTGTAGATGGTGAGTCATGTGATTAATTATAATATATTATTGATGTAAATACATTTTGGCAATGCAGAGTAAGTCTGACACCATTGCTGACTGTTCCATCTAAAACTATAATTTTTTAAATTCTCGGTCATGATTTCACTTTTACATAGAGGAGAATTTTTTCTTAAAGCACTTGTGTATTTTCATTAAATACACTACATGTTAATTTTATTTAGACTTTTGTTAGGTCTACATGCAAAACTTATTAACTAAATATACTCATCTCTGTCAAGCCTAGATATTCAATTTATTATTCATGTATTATTCATATTATTTATGTAATTTCATTAAAGGGATACTTCAGTGTTTCAGTATTAAATTAATGTGCTCAGATCAAAATTGAAAAAAAAATATTTAGAGAAAGAAGCTGAGATATTCTTATTAATTTTGCTTCTGTGTTTTGATCTTGTTTTTCTTGGTTGAGCTTCAGACACATGGAATCCTTCCTTTCCCACAATGAAACTGGATACCCCCCCCTCCTTTCATTACACCCCTACACATCCTAAATGCTTCCAGTTTGTAGAGCAGGCTCTCTTTTAAAAAATATAAGTCTCACATCTTAGCAGGAATAACACTAATGACATCATCCGGGAAATTATTTTCGGACTTTAGAAAGCTGATTTATAGCCACAGTAACATTACACAACTGTTCTGACCTTATGTGTTGGAGTGGCATTCAGGACTATAAATACTTTAAGGATTTAGGCTGTGTAAAAACTCAAAATTAGGATCACCATGGCCAACTTTGTCAACAACAGAAGTGTTATGGTAATATTTCTACATTTAAGGCGCCATGATTCACTGCATCAGTGAGTCCCTTTCTCTTTAAGGCTGTCACATTGAGCCTATTGTTCACATGTGATACCCCTACAAGCCCCTCAGCATGTCATGGTGGAACTGTGCATTACTGTTGTCTATTTCAAATCAGATGATGCCATAATATTCCAAGATTTAGATATAACAAATACGCACATCACATTTTTCAAGCCTTGGGGGTCTTCCCATTTATTCATTCTGGCCTATCGAACCATGTCATGAACATATGGGGTTTTTTTTTAGACTAACAGTATCTTTCAGTTTACTCATTATAGCATGTGAATACCACTTCTCTCTTACTAAGGAAAACACTAAAATGAATGCAGCAGTTCCATCTTAAGGTCACTAGTAGGTACTACAACAAGAAGCAAAACATCTTTCACTCATGGTCCGTCTCCCTATTTACAAGTCTGTCTCTCTCATATACAGACACTCTATTTTTCTGCTGCTTACGGAATTCAAACAAAAAGATATTCATTGTATGTGTGCAATGCATCTGCAGGAGAGAAAAATATGCATTATCTGCGTAGGACAGCTTCATCAGTGAGACTATTGAGGGAGTTGTACTCATAGGAATTTAAAAGGTCTGCATGTCATTGACCAGAGGGTTCCTGCAAGCTATGAGCCCAGTTTGTTTGTTGCAAATGGAGATTTTCCGACTCATGAGCGGTCCCATTATTTTCAGGCACACGTCTTTCCCGCACAAAAAGACAGGAAAAAAACATGTGCTCCCGCAAAATACACAAATACAGGCATGTGTATGCACACAAAGCGCATACACACACTCGCACACACGCAGGGTGTACGCTTTTGGGGGATGGATGTTTAAACCTCTCTTGGCACCTGATCAGACTGAGTTTCCCATGAAGTTTTCTGTGGAGCAAAAGTGACTTGAACTGATTGAGGCGGATAAGTGGCCTAAGCAAATAGCCCTTCCACTGTGACAAGGGAGTAGAGAGAGCAATTAGTCTGGTCTCAAGATCTACAGTTCCATAACCTCAGATAAACCTTCTTGATTACCCCTTAAAAACTGGCCTTTCCTGAATGGCATGTCATAGAGGAGGAATGGGGCCGTATAAAGTGCAAGGCTGGCAAAAGTCCTGGAGTTAAACGAGTTAAAACTAAGCGCCACTGGAATGACGCCAATCATCCATATTATAAGTTGTGACAGAGACAGCTCTGGGAGTAAATGCACACCAAACGAACTCACAGAGAGCGTTTAAGTGCAAACAACAGCGGCATGCTGTTGGCAGGTAAAAGGCGTGGTCTGCCAAAACAAAGATGAGCGCATGCCTTTCTTAACTGCTTTTAGCTTTGGCATCCGGTGATAAAACTGAACTTTTATGCAAATCCCAAGGCTTAGGCAAATGAGAGAGAAAGTCGTTTTTGATTGGGCAGCAGACTTGGCTGTTGTCAAGGCCTTCTTTTTTTTTTACATAATATGTTAAAACTTTCTCAATAGTGCTACGTTAGACTCAAACATCACAGTTACATAAACACAAACTGCAGTGAAAAGCCCCCCCCACCCTTTTTTTTTTAAACCATATTTTCCTCTTGAACTGTATCTAAGAAATTTCCTTGAACTTGCTCTCTGCTCTACCAACAGACATCTCTCCTTGTTTGTACTGGCAGTCGGGTTGGGAATGGACCAGCGTGGCGAAGAGGAGGGCAGAGGTGAGTCACAGTTAAAGCACAGTGCAGCATAGTACATCCTCACATCCCAACAGCTGATAGCAGTTTACAAGACAGCTCCCACATGGTCAGGACACTGGTGCTGGCAAAGACACCAGCCTCACACTCAAGTACAGTAGAGCGCAGTGCAGTGAAGTGTGATCTAACCAGGAGCCCAGCAGACTACAAATACAGTAGTTTTCCTGGTACAAACACAGCGCGCCTCAGTGTGGTCCAGACTGTCTGGGACTGCAGCAGACAGATACAACATAATATGGAACATAACAATAAACAGGATGGAAAAATAGAGATAATTATAATCTAAACATTATAGTAAAATGCTGTATGATTCAACAAACAGGGCAGTATGGTGAAAGGCACTCTAGTGGAGTCTAGATGGGATGTAACCAAAACACCAAAGCGTATGCCCTGGTAAATTACAGTAAAGGGATTCAAGATGAGGGGGCTAAAGGGATAGAGGGTGGGAGGCGTGGAGAGATTGAGCGTAACAAGCAAGCACATATAAAGCCGGTCTCATTCTTTTTTTCCTCCCCTCCCTCCCTCTGTCTCTCTCTCCCTCTCTCTCTCTCTCTCACCATTACAGCAGCATTAGAAGCTGAGCTGCTCAACTGTTCCAAGATGTCAGAACTACAAAGCTCTCTTGAATGAGGGAATGTGGGGCCCAGGGCAGCGAGGGGGTCTGGAACAGCTGGCCCAGTGGTGGGGCCTCCTGTTCCCTTGCTCTGCAGCCGCTAGCTAGCTGGGACAAGACAGGGATGTCTGGCTAGGGGGGGCGGTGGTAAGCGTGTGTGTGTCTGTTTGTGTGTCTGCGTGTGTGTGTGTGTGTAGAGGCAGGCTGGATAGAAAGGGGATAGGGAATGTTTCTGTCTTCTCAGTGTGGGAGGGATGACACAAGAATCATCAGCCAGGTCCCCCTGACCAAAGCTGGAGAGGATGGGATGGGTGGGGACAGAGGAGGAAGTGTGTGGCTGGGTGAGGTTCACAAAATGTTGTCAGTGATTTTTTTGTAAGTTCATTTCAGGCTTTGCAACTTTCAGTGAACAGTGGTTGCAACATTGCACAATGGTACAGGGTAGGTCTTTTCTGTCAAAAAGGAACTAAGCGAGTAGTTGAAAACAAGAGTAAAAATTTATTTGAAAAGTTATTTTATGAATGCTTTTGTATTGCACACACAGAAATACACGCACGTGCACACATGTGGACAGAGAGCTGCATCTCCATCTGCACATGCTTTGTGCGTTGGATGACATAGAAAATTACAGGGAGAGAGCACTTGTGGCTTCCATCTCATCTTTGGTGTCAGAGAAGTGTGACTTAAAAGGGAGGATAAAAGGAGAAAAACTATTTTCAACAACTGTAAACAGCAGAGAGCTCTAAGCTGTTGAAGCTTAGCACACAGAAAGAAGAAAAATATAAATATAAGGTTTCAGCAGAGTTCAGGGATGGTATCAAGTTAAAATAAAGCTTAATTCTACAGTGCAGCCTTCCTACTTTCAAAGAACATGAGCGTGCATGTGTGTTCATGTGGGCTTGCTGTGGGGCACCACACATGATGCTGGAAAAGATGGCTCAGCTATAGAAGAGTGGAGGCACAATGAAGGCAACAGAAAGGGAGTCAAAACAGATACATCTGCATTCATGGAGATGGGAGACCCACAATTACCAACTGCAATGGAAATGCAACTTTCAAGGAACTCAAACAAACATCTGACGTAAACCACCACACAGTAAATGTGACCAAATGATGCCGGGTCCCATGAACGGGGCTCTGTTGTTCATTTAAGATATGGCATCATTCAAGAATCTCACTGTAATTGCGTTGGTACTTTCCCTTTTATCGCTGTTTGTTTTTTTTTCAAGCATTGGGGATGTTGTCATCTGCATTAATGAGATCCATATGAACTTTACAAACTTATTCTGACACATATGCGCATAAAGATGCATCTCAACACACAATAACACACATATGAGCATGTACAGGAAAACGGAAAAATAGCTGCATGCTGCACACATCCATCTACCCTAACACACACGAGTACACACACACACATTTTAACACACACACAGAGCATTCCTGTAAAGGCTGTGAGCACTGAAGACTCCATAGACTGTGAAGTGCACAAATTCCAAAACAGCAAAGTAAAACATCCCCTTTTAAAGGGAAGACTGGATTATTTTACAGGACTTTCCGTTTGAGGGCGCCACACAGTCGACCGTGCACTCGCTTCACACAACATAAAGCTCAGTCTCTGGGCGGCCTACAGAGCCATCCAGCTAAGATTAGAGCCAGTCTTAAAACCGGATCTTAATTGTATACGTTTGTAATTACACAATGGATCGCCTCTTTCCTTCAGAGTAACTCCGACATCTGGAATTGGGCATTACAGAGGCTTTCCTTACCACTGCAGGAGAAGAAACAGTAAGTGAGAGTGAGACAGAGAGAAACAAGAGAGGAGAGAAAAGTGAAAATGAAAAAAAGACAAACAAAGAAAAGCACAGAAATAAACTGATGAGGATTCAGCAGCGAGGGCTTTCCTTTCCAGCGTGCAAGCATGTGCGGTATGTGCTGGAGGAGGACACAAAAGATGATTCCTGGAGTTCCTCCTTTGGTCCAAAACACAGCAGTGGACCAGCCAGCAAATTTTCAACCAGTCAGCCAGTTCCAGCTGCAGCAACTCATGCTCTCGAGGTCTCTCAGCAGCTCAGTGAACAGCGCATGTGCAAATAGCTGCACGTTAGCATGAGCATGCATATACAGGAGAGGCAGATCATTAAGTTAGAGTTATGGCTCTGTATGCTTTATTTTGACAAACAAATTTCACACATGTGTAATGAGGGGGCTTTTTTTTTTGCAGTGAATATTTTAGAAGTCCAGCAACAACTTTTGCAAATGCAGTACACTTAGAAAATGTAATGTAATGTGAAAATGTGTCTCTTTGGAAAGCAAGAACATGCTATGGAATCCTTTTGAGCTGATAAGACCTTATGTGGGACCTTATTCACACCAACTGTGGGTGAAAATCATATTTTAACCACTTATTTTAACGCAATTTAGTGTATCCTTATAGAAATGTCAGTCATTAATATGGCAATTCGTCTTTAGTCGGAGTTTTTCAAGGGACCTCAGGATGTGCATCCAAGTGCATACACTTATATCTGGTCATTTCAGCGGACAAGTTTATGGAATTTATAGCGCTGTTACATATTGGACAGCTGTAGGTCTGAAACAGAGCTATGACTTCTCAATGACATGCTTGTACTTTCTTGTAGCACAAACATACAGATTGACTTACAATGTATTCTTGGTATTCCCTTTACAGACTGGTCTGTACGTACGCAGTCAAGGAAATTATTGAGACAATTTCCACTCCGGTGAATGAAAAGTCCTATTCATGTAGACCTGGGTTAAACTCTGGTTTGATTGACATAAAAGCATGGAAACAGTTCATTCATCTCCCCCATAAACTACTGCTTGTGGAAGTCTGTGCTTTGAAACCTGAGCCAGCAGCAATCTACCTCCTGATATGTATAATGTTAACATTAAGTGAGGTAACAGCACTCATTTCCTCAGTTTATTATTGCACACACTAGTTACACAAAGAGAGCAATCTTACACAATTCACTTCTGCAGCGGGATTGAAAAAAGAAAGAGGAAGCCTCCTTTTGTGGGAATGGAGAGGACAAACACTGAGAGTCACACGAGTGTGGTGGGTCATTTGGAAATGGAAGACAAGGCTGCAATAGTGGCTTGTTTCACTTTATCGCAACTTGATTCAGAAATCAGATGGGATAAGACACTTAACAGAGAAGCATTGTTAGAGAGGATGGGAAAAGTTCAAGAAAAAAGGAGGAAACGCAATGGCAGAAACCAAAAGGGAAAAAAGAACAAAAGTTATAGAGAAAAGATCGATTTTAATACGATCTGTCAGGTTTCTGTCAAGTTTGAAATTAGCTAAGACTTATGATACTGCAAGTAAAAGTATCAATCTGCCAAAATGCTGTGGTACAGACAGCAAGACACGAGGGAAGATGGATGTGAGGAAAGAGTGAAAATATGGCCAGTTCTGTTTCAATGAACTTACTTTTCCTGCCTAGCTTTTAGTAGTTTGACAGATCAAACAATTATCTGTCTAAAGGATAATGCATTAAAGTTGCATGCTAATAAAGACATCTGCAGTGAGTCTGTATAAAAGCTGAAGATGAAAGGGCATCTCAAAGTAGACTGATGGACTGACAAAGACAAGTGGCACCAGAACCACATTTCAAATGTTTTCCCATTTTCCCATCAGGGCCGACAAAGAAAGACAACCTACCCTGCATCAGACGAAACACCCGAAATGTCACTTGAGTATCCCAAAATCCCTTAAATGGGTCAATTATACTTCTCCTCAGTCACTGGCAGAGTACAGGAAAGCCAAGACATTTGGTGACCTGAAAATGACTCTAGAGAAAACAGGCACAACATAAAAAGTCCAGTGCTGTCTACAATGCCTGCAAGACACCAGCCCTTAAACTGTCTCAGTGGTGTTTTCTTTCATGCTTCGAAAAGACACTGTCTGGCATTGTGTGACCTGATGTGAAAGAAATGACATGTGACAAATGCCAAGGCAAATGCCGTGTTGTAACAGGTTTATTATGGCAAAACACTGCCAGAAAATATCAGGTGTGTGGATGTGTATGCATGCGCCTTGCTTTGCTTGGCATGTGGCATTCCCTTAAGGACACACACCGCAAACACACAGTGTCCTCTGCATGAGATGACTCACATGCCGTGACATCTGGTTAGTGTTGGATACATTGTTCGAGGCAGAGCAGTGACTTAACTCTATGCATAATGGAAGGAAAAAGGAAAAAGAGAAAGCCATGGAATAAAATACATTATTATAATATTAGGCTGTAATGTTTTTTCCTCTATTAACAATGGGACATAAGACTGCCAGAACAGGGGGACAACTGTGAGCTGACTGGTTTCACGCAAACTTTACCCTGCAATGAATAGAGGCAGTGAGGTCAGGGGCAAGAAATGGGTAAGAGAATCTGAACAAAAAGTAAGTTGATACCTAAGTTTCTGGTGCTTTCTTTTCTAAAAGCACGAGCAAGATGAGAGACATTCTTAGAGAGAGAGAGACATTAAATCATGCCTCCTTTTTCTTACATTCAAAGTCAACTCAAAGTCTACTGTTTTTTTTTCATGCCTGCACATGTTCCACTTTTACAGACATGCAATAATAGCTTGTTCTTGGGCTAAGCAGGAAACATTAGTGTGAAGTTGCTGATGAAAGCATCAGGTCGAGTGTAAAGAAGCTGCTCTTGTCAGGAAAAAAAAAAACCCAAAACAATAGCATTGACTATGCATGGAAATGAGTTTGAGACAGATCCAAAGCAAAATAATCTGCAGTGAATTTATCCTCTCATCCCTCATTACTGCATCCCCCTATGGCTTCATCTGGGAGAGACACTGGTAGAGAGAGGCTGCTGAAGAGACCCACCTCCCTCTTCTCCCAGCGCTGCCTCAGGAATGCTTTTCTTCTGGCCCCCTTAGCCCCATGTGTAGACGCCCTCTCTGCAGGGTGTGTTTTGCATGTAAAGCAGGCTGCAGATGCTGTCCGCAAAAGCAACCAGGAGGGACAAGGGGGACCAGGACACAAGGAGGCCCCACTGCCATGCCACCCGCCTGGCCTCGCCTCGCTTTGCTTCCACCCCCTCCGCAGCTCCCCCGCTCCCGCGACACCTCTCATTACTTCACCCCTCGACAGTCCCCCTTTCCATCCGCAGTTCGACATGCCACCCCTCCATCACCCCTCCCTTCCATCCACCCCCGCGACCATCCCTCTGCCACCCTCCTAGCACACGCAGTTGTGTGTCTCCTGGGAAACAAGCTCTGGTTGGTGTATGGAGGCACGCTGAGCTTCGACAGACACACACACACACACACACACA
>JAPZDZ010000023.1:844296-860159 GCA_029783805.1 Acanthurus tennentii | reverse complement strand
CACACACATTCACCACACAACTTCAGTGGACAGAAAGACCTGAGAACCGGCATTTGGACAGAGAAAGAAAGAGAAAGAAAGGAGGGAGAAAGAGACTGATCATCTCTAATAAAATGGTTCTTTACAATCCTGTTATGCATATTCGGCTTGACACGACTACATTGAGAGGGAAATAATTAACAAGTGTATGGCGTGCATTAATATTGCATTTGACAGCAGACAGGTGGTTGGCTGGGAGCAAATGTTAGGAGGCAGACCAGAGAGAGGGAGACTGGGAGTGAGAGAGAGAGAGAGATGGAAAATTGTTACAAGGTTTTGTACTATAAACACAAGTAACATGCAACAACTAGAGTTTCACAGGTTTTTGCAATTTAAATAAATCTCTGAGTTGGAAACAGTTAGTTGATTAATCTACTAGTTCATTTAAAATACATGTGCTGCTGATTTTTTTTTTTATAAAACAATTAGCTAGTTAAAGTCATTCATCAGGAATAATTGCAGAACAGGTGCCAATTTCGACTTTTCAAATGTGAGGATTTAGTGTTTTTTGTGTGTCTTTTAGGTTATTGAGTACATTTGGGATTTTGTTAAACAAAACAAGCTGTTTGCTAACATCACCTTTTTCTCTGTCAGACTTTAAAGTTGTGATTGGGATTTTAAACCTTCTTCTGGCAATTTTTAAAAAATAAATAGTTAATCAACAACAATTAATAAATAAATGGGCGATGAAAAAAAGCTTTTTGCAGTTCTTCACTTCGGTGAGATATACAGTGGCTCTAAATGATGTACAGCAAAGCATCCATCACATTATTTACCCTTCCAGCTTCTCTGTCTGCTGCACACAAAGCACCACAGTGTGGCCAGCCGGGGAGGGTGCAACTGGGATGACATAATGGTGTTTTCCATCCAACTTCTCCACTCCCAGAATCTGTACTGAGCTGAACAAGGTGTGGTGGCGGTGGTGGTGTGTGTATGTGTGTAGAGTACGGTAGGGTGAATAATTGTTGTGACATACTGGTACATTTGGATAATGAGCTTTTTTGTTGCTTTTACACACCTCAGCCAATCTTTACATGTGCAACTCTTGATCCCAAAGAGCACCTTTGTGACGCCTTTGCAATGCTTACGTAATCCACAAGACTGCTTTATTCTGTTCTGTTTGACAAGGAG
This sequence comes from Acanthurus tennentii, assembly GCA_029783805.1. NCBI lineage: Eukaryota > Metazoa > Chordata > Actinopteri > Acanthuriformes > Acanthuridae > Acanthurus > Acanthurus tennentii. Next base: position 858,989 of record JAPZDZ010000023.1, on the reverse strand, counting down.
TTACTGCTTCACGAGGTGACACACATTCAGGCAGACTGGTCCAGATTGGATTGACTGGGATGTTGGTTTCTCTTTTGTGTTGCTGTTTGGTTAAGAATACTAGTGTAACAATTTGCCAAGACTGTGTTGAAGCTTGGCTTGAGGTCATATGTAAAAGGCATAAATGAATCCAAACTGACCAGGCACCTGATTTGACCTACAGCCTTTTACACAGGATATCGTATAAGTGCAAAACAACACCTGACAGAGTACCTTAGGGATTTTAAGCCTCTTGAACATCCTCCTGTATGGCTGCATGGCTTTATTCTTCAAAAACGTAACAGTAAACATTCATTTCCTCCGGTAACGTCTTTAGCTATGGGAGGGTTGACTCCTCTGTAGTGGGAAACCCAGATGGATGTGGCTAGAAAACCAGGTTGTGTGGGCTTCTCTTTTTCCCTGCAAGCTGTACCAGTTCCCTCATTTCACAGAACACTCCTGCAACACATTCAGCTCCACATTCAAGTGTACAAGGCACATTTTGCTAATTTTGGATGGAAATACATTGATAGAGTGCATAGCATGTGGGTTCATCAGGTAAGAAGTGGCTCTATGCTGGATCTTGAGGATGAGGAAGGATGAGCATCACCGTGGTTAGTAGCAATATTCGGAGGGTTTTGCCAGGGTTGCAATGCAGACTTGAATTCAAATCAACAACACCCCTCTTGGTCTAAGCACTGCAATTTCTCACAGATATTTGTCTTGTCTGTAGTTGCTCACTGCACTGGAGTATCTGACTCCGCAGCTAAGGGGCCCACAGCAAACACATGGGTCAGGAGGCAGGAACTCCGGGAGGCTCCATGCTTTGCTCCAGCATTTGGAACCACTCTCAACCTATCACAAATTCCTCTTTCTTGGCAGCTAGACAGTTTTCCCTCTCTCTCTCTCCCTTTCCTCTTTTCATCAGTGCTGGCAGTAGAACTGTAGTCTACATTCTGCACTAATTAACAGCCTTCGGAGGAAGACCACCAAACTGGTGAACTGGCACACTCGAAGCACGCTTACAGTAAGACTCTCTTTCATTCTGTTTTTATCTCTCTGCACTCCGCCGTCCATCCTCCTAAAGGCTGTGTTGAATGTTGTGTTGCATTAGTCAACACGGCTTTTAAGCAAAGATGGAGCTCCATGTAAACCTGAGCCTCCTCCAGACCTCACACACATGTGTGCACTCTCAGACACTCACAATGAAAATGATCTAAGCCCTTTCTATTGACCTCGCTACTAACTGGCAGTTAGCAGTGAAAGCTTGCTCCATGTTATCAGACTATCTGAATAAACAACTGCAACATCCATGTGGGCCAAGTTGGCAGCTCTCTTTGTAACATAAAGAAAACAATGAATACTTGTTCTCATGCTGTAGTATACAATGTTTTATATTACCGTGCTTGTAACATACTTATTCTCCATGTGGATTGTGTTAGTAGGCTGCTAACACCTTACTATGTTATTGATTTTACTGCGTCCACCAAAACTCACCTCTATCCTCATTCAAACTATTTAATCTTATTTGATATTACAACAATAAGGAAGAATGAAAACAACAATGTAAATACTACTGTATTGCTCTAGTTGTTGCATTAAAGATGAACAATGACTATATGGCACAATTTAAAAGTATAAAATGATATAAATTAAATCTCACATTATAAATTTCTATTTCTTTTCAATAACTCTTATGGCACCTTCACTTTTAGTCAGATAAACCTGTGCCTAGGATCTTAGCCTATTCTATAACATACAATCTGAGGTTTTTATTTGCTAAACACTCGATGTTTTGGACTCAAAACTATAGATAAAGAGACAAATTTGACTACGTAAACTGCTGACACATGACACCTCAAGTTACAGATCATACTGAGGTGATATCAGTTGTTTAATGAGTCTGTGAGGATCATGGGCAGAAATTTTCCTAATATGTTTTCAATCACAAAGGTCTTGTTTTAAGATTCTTCGCTTCAACAGCCCTCTTAAGATTGATCACTTGTTTACATACAGCCGGATTTCTTTATTTGCTTGATGCATGAGGGGCTTGCTGAGAATCCATCAGTAGTGACTTACAACATTGGATCGGATTTCTAGTTCATGACCAGTTCCACTTATTGGAGGCAGATGTATCAAACGTGAGTTGGCTATGTTCTTCTTCAACTTCATTCACCACAGTTAGCTGTTTTACTTAACTCTGCGACACTGAGTGATGGTGGGCTCCTCACACACCTATATAATTGCAAGTTACATCACAATAACTTCAAGTGTACCATGTGTTAACAGATACTAGATTAATCCCATGCAATTATATTGTTCATGTTCATTTATTCACTGACAGTGACCATGATGAGAAGGAGGTTTGAAGAGGCAACGGCTTTGCTTGATGCTTGTTATTCAAAAGACTACAGAAGACCAGAGTATTTGTCCTCAGCTTGCATGATGTTGTCATTACATCAAGTATCATAACATCAATTATCTCCACCCGCCTCAGAAACATGTAGAATGAAACATAAACAGCCAGTCGTTGCCATCCCCACATTGTATCTCTCAAGCAATGAATCCCCTAAATTTATTATTTTAAAGAAAGTGTCATGTCAGCCATGGTGTTCAGAGACATACAGCCACCATAATGCAAACGTATTGATTGTATGTGACACATGTAGTTCCACAGTGAGAACCAAGGACACATCTGACTTCTATATTAACACTAAAAGGGAGTTATCCATGTGTATGAGGCACATGTGTGTTACAATGTTTCAGGACATGTTCAGAATAATAATGACACACACTGGGACATTTATTTTAGCACTGGGAACCATGCTTGGCACAAATAAAAGATGGGCTAGGGTGTCAACTGACTTTGCTGCTCTGCCTATTGAAGTTTAGCTAATGAGAAAGATATGTTTCAGTCGCACTATTGTCTTTTTCTGCTTGAAAACTAGCAGGGGAATATTCAAGATGGCCAACATGCACACAGGAGCTTATACACTGGAATGTACGCACATACACACACACACACACACATACACACACAAATACTGTGCGTCAAAACCCCAAGCTGCCGGTCTGGAGCTTCAATCGAGTCTCTGTTCGTTCTCCTCACCCTCCTAGTCTCCACTGCCATCTTCCACCACCAACATCCACACCACATAATTTGTCATAGAACAGCACAACCTAAAACCAGACAAGCAGCCTTCAAAGCACATTTAAATTAAAATCAGGTACATGCTCTCTTTCTGTGATACAGTATACTGAACAGTCGGGGTCTCACTGGAATCTATTCTTAAGTCCTCACTTGGGAAAGTTATTGAACAAGGGGACGGAGTAGGAAGGTCACAGACTGTCCAAATCTCCTGTCAGTAGATTCTCAACATTTCTCATGTCCAATTTGCTTGATTTAAATGTTGCAAGTATACAGCAGCTCCCAAAAGGAAAGAGTGCATTAATCAGGGCCACAGTGCCATGAAGCTCGGATAGACATTAAAGAAGTGGTCTTGTGACCAAAGGGGCATTGCTCGTTCAAATGCTAGGAGCAGCTGGAAAAATGTGGTTGGGGAAATTGAATGACAAAAGCTCCAGACAGCTTCTGTCAGTGCGCCTTTGAGCAAGATATTGAGTAAATATTCTGGTTCAAGAGTTGAGTGCCTAAAAGAAAAAAGGCTGCGCAGCTCCAAGGTGTATAGTGTTGCCTGAATATTAAACAGGGCTTTGCCAGTAAAGAGTTGAGTGTGTTGTTTCAACTTTCACTGGATAAATAAAAGGCATAAAACATCCCTATTTTCTTGGAATCATGATGAAAAGTGCCAGAATGCAGAGACAATCAGAATAATCTGAAAAAGAGAAATACACACAGTCACAGAAGTTGACATGAGGCATTTTTTTCATCTACTTTCATTCGACAAACTCAACTATGGGTCAAAAGCCTGACAAGATAGCCCAAACATATAAAACAAGAGGCGAGGAGAAAAGAAAGAAGGAATTCCAAGAAGACAGCGGGTCCAAGGAGACAGTTGGCCTTGTTTCCCAAAGAGATGCTCAGGCATGCCAATGATCACAGACATCCTTCCAGCGTTAAGTGACTCTGAATAGCACCGAGGGGACAGCGAGAGGACAGAGCAACAAGATTGCTGGACCAGAGCAGAGCGAGTGTTGCTGGCAGTGCCGGGGTATTGTCTGGGAGCCGAGCAGGAGGCTATCACGGCCTGGGCCAATCGCTAGCCACGTGCTTCTCACCGAGGCCCACATGAATTATTACATTTCATTCTGTTATCTTTCATCATGGTTCATTACAGACAGACAATTGAGCTTCAAGAGGAGCACCACGCTTAGGGGTCCCCACAGATGCCCTCAGAAAGAGAAAGAGAGAGAGAGAGAGTGAGAGAGAGAGAGAGAGAGAGAGAGAGAGAGAGAGAGAGAGAGAGAGCGAGTATGAGCAAAATAGAGAGAATCCCTGCACTCTCCACTGAAAAGGATGGAGGAGGATGGACAAAAACACATTGTCCGTGGATTTAAAAAGGAGGCTTATGGCTGCTATGAAAAAAGAAATGTGCTTTTAAAAAAAAAGAGAAGAATGAATCTACCCGCTGATGCTCACTCAATGAGATGTACGCTAGCAGAGCCATAGAAAAGAAGCAAGAATTGAAAGGGATGGAATCTGAGGCAAATGACACTCGAGTGTTTTGAAAATAACTGACAGCTGCACAATAGGACACCAAAACAGACTGCAATCTGCCCAAACACAGATGAAAAGACAGGGACTTGAATAGAAGTGCGACCAAATACATACAGAGATACTGTCCATTCATAGCAGAAGTGGATAAATAGACAGCCGTGAAAATGGACATGAAAGGTGAGGTTTTGCTCTGATAAATGAACCAAACAAAGAAATAACCACAAAGAATTTGTGAAACAATTAGGCTTTCTCATTTTAAGGACATCAGGGCCAAAAGAATGCTTACTGTAGTTTGGACCTTGAGAAAATTTCTATACCAAAGAGTCACACTTAATGTATATAAAGATATTCAGATGCACAAAGAGATAAAACCGAGATCAGAAGCCACATTTAACATCGAAACTGTTATGTGTTCAGTAGGGGACACCGGTATTGTCAAATCTTATCATAGCTGACAACAACCTGTCTCAGTCAGTGAATGAGTCCCCTAAATCCAGAAGAAATGTATGGATACTAGTACAATCACAGTGTCTCTGGTCATGGAGCTTTGTCATACGTATATATGTGTTTGTGTGTTTGTGTGCTCCCAATGCATTTGTGTCTATGTCCAGAGAGGTGAGTATCAGAACACACTCCTCTTGTCTCTCGCTGTTCGCTGCATAACACAGACATTTTCCATTCTGTCAGCGCAAGCTGCGAGCACACTGGCTCCTTCTAAACTCAGCCGCCACTTCATTAAATGACTTCAGACTCTTGGCAGCGTCAGTGGGAAAAGTCTATATTAACTGTGTGTGAGATCCACGGGGTGACCAACAAAGGCCATAGTTGTTCCTCTATGCTGGGTACTGCTCGGGGGAATTCTGGGGCCTATCGGCGTAGCCGTCCGATGGGCCCTCTGCCCCATTAGTGTCTTACACATGCTCTCGCTTCTTCTCTCTCAGACCTCACATACATACAGACAGACAGATTTTAACACACAAGGATGTACAGAGTCACATAAAGCTTTGCTGACCTTTGCCCTACTTTCCAGGAATTTGTACTCAGTTACTGTAAATCAATGAGTATTAGACAGCTACAGTGAAGAATAAGGTGCTTGCGTGTGTGTGTGTGTGTGTTCATGGGGCACAGTTTTTACATCATTATGCAGAAATGAGCCAACTTATGGGTTGCATGGGAGAGCGAGGGAATGAGATGAGAGGAACTGTATGTGTTTAGACTGGAGAATGGAGAGAAGGGCAGGGATTGATGTCTCCTCTCACAGTCCAACGTGACGACTGGCTCATTTGTTTACAGGAGGTTCAGATGGAGAGAGGCAGCCTGATGGTACCTAATGGCCAGGAGGGAGAAGCTGGCGGCTGAATCAAAGCATTTACTGTTGCTCAGCCAGGTCAAAGTGCTGGGTCATTTGGGAGCGGACAGGCAGAACAGCCAGTGGATCAGCCACCTATAGTGCTCAGGACTTGTATATTTTGAAATGTAAAGTGAGAAGAAAAGTTTTGTAAGAAGGGATTCGAACATAAAACAGTTTTCACTAAGCCAAGCATGAAGTCAGTGCAGAGGGTCTTTGACAAAATCTCTGACAGAAGAAACTTCACTAAAAATAGGTCTACAAGGCAAAAAACATGATTAGATAATCATTCAAACATTACGTAATCTAACAGTTCAGGCAGATGATAACATTAAACAACCAGCCCCAGGCACTTTGAACAGGAAACATATTTGCATCATTACAATTAAAGCTACAAAGATTTATAAGAAAGACATTTTTAAAAAGGCCAAACAACTGTTAATAATTATTTATATAGAACAGATGAGTCAGCCATCAATGTGCAGTTAATATCAACAGAGGAGATTTAAGCATTACCATTAGTCACCACAGGTGTCGCCAAATCAACTGCTACTGAAATCTCAAGGGTCATTACTAAAGAATCAGTTTCAATCATTTTGGTGCACTAATTCAAGTTTAAAACATGAAAATTCATTCAAGTATTCTTGAATATACAGTTACATGCCACAGTCCTGCATGTCTTCAAAGCCCATCCGGTCTATACATCACAGGGCAAATGGTGGGATAAACCCTGGACAGATCACCAGTTCATCACAGCTGATAAGGAGATTAACGTGTAGGATGATAAACAGGAGCTAAAATTCACATCTATCTGCAATTTAGAGTCACCAATTAACCTGAATGTCTTTGGATGGTGAAAGGAAGCTCAACTACAAGAGGGAAGTAATTAAGAAGGTAAAATTCATTTCTGTAGAGCTTTTCACAGACAAAGTCACAAAGTGCATTACGAGGGCATTATGCAACATGCAGGGAGAACACATGTATGAGAAAGTGACCACTCAGTCAAATGTTTAAGAGTACAAATCTATAACATAACACATGATGAAAAGAAATAAAACTGAGCAAATAAATCAACAGCTGACACAGTGCCTACAATTTAGCCAGGCAAGAGGGAACATGCAAACTCCACTCAAAAAGGCCAGGTTTGAAACCAGAACCTTCATGCTGTGAAGAGATACTTTGTGGTTCTAAGTAAGACACAGATCAGATTTTTTATATCATATCAGACTCTTGTGTAGAGGAGCTGATAGATATTTTGAAATGTAACCCTTGACATTTTGGAATGGTTGGTGAAATCTTTTTCTATTTCTAAGTTCACGTAGTTATTCCTCCACATCTGACTCTGACTTTAGATCCACACACACCTCCAAATAAAAGAAGCAGCCACTACTCCACAAAAAGCCCTTAATGCACTGACTAGTTCACACTGGAATCTGATATAGAGGCAACATCTAAAAAATAATATGAAAAGTCAAACATACAAACAAAAAGTACCAGAATTTAGCAATAAATTTGAATTGAGCAGTACAACTTGCAGTGTGAGCATAGCCCAAAACACCCCAGATCTACTTAACATTACTCACCTCTTAATGCATTCTTAACATGTATTATTTCCATTAACATTCCACTATAGAAAAAATGAAAGGATGAAAATTATGACAGAAAATAAAGCTCTATGATATGATGTCTGCCTTTATTTGTTCATGCATTAAATTATTTTTCTAATGATAATAAAATAACTCACATCCACACACACAGAGAAAAGCCAGTCACTGACAATCCACCAACTGTAGTGAAAAAAGAGCAAAGCACAGCGAGCGAAAAGGACATCAGAGCTTTACAGTCAATCAGCTGGATTGACTTGATATGCCAGCTAACTTCAGTGGTGACCTTTACCCAATCTTGTGGATTTATTTGTTCTAATTAGTCAGGTTAGGGCCACATGCCTTCACAAATTAAGCCATTTATCTTGACGTGACAAGTCAGAGGAGGAAAGGCCAATTACTCTCAGGAAAAAGAGCAATTTCTTCAATACCAGTAGGTGAAGGGGAGGTCAGAGGGGGTTAGCATTTGCACACATATATGATTACAGAATGTACATTGGGGTAACTATGCTCACACGCTGTCTCATATTCCAGTGTTGTCGCCCTTTATGCAAATGTTGGTATTAAACATTTCTTCAGACTTGTCTGTGTATTTTAGGTGAACTCATAGTTTGCAGTCTGGAAGCACTTGGCTTGATAGTAAGTATGCACTAACTGCCCTTTACTGTGACTATCTTGTAGAGTGTCAACACCAATCCACCAGGAGAAACAGAACATTTGCTTTACTAGAAAAAAAAAACCAACCCCATTCTGATTTTGACTTTAATGGACAAAGTGACAAGTCCACCTAGGACACGTTCTTAAGCACAGATGTGAGGCTTGCCCACTAAACACAGCTTACAGCATCGCTTTGGGGTTGAAAATAGTCCACCATGTCTGGATCAACAGAGGCTGGAGCCAGCGATGGCTCGGAGGTGGACTGAGGCGGCCCGGTGAGAGGCCTTTTCCGCCAGCCTTGATAAACACAGCTAGCTGGGGAACTCAGATTGTTTCTTCTCCTGTAATCCCACACACTGCAACCTCTGTGCATGTGCAGAGTAGAGAGCATGTGTTTATGTGTGAGTGCAACAGGGAGCGTGGGTGTGTAGTGTGCTGTATGTTAGTTTTTTTTTTTTTTGCCATTTTGCATGCACCACTAAGCTGCAGATCTGAAGCTAATTGAGGATCCAGGGATGCCCACAAGTACAAGAGCAGCACTCCCCACGCAGCTGTGTTCATTCACAACTTTTCATCTTCCTCAAACACAAGCTCTAAGGCTGCCTCACATGCTCATTATCTGCCACACACAAGCAAACATGTGATAAGACAATTAGGTCCAGTGTTCTTCCTCCATGTTGCCAACACCACACAAAGCCCACCTTTCACTGGAAGCTCTTCATTATGGGAAGTTTACTTTCAATTAAAATATACCACAAAAACATACACACACGCACAGCCACTAACCTTCAAGTGACTCCCAAGCATCCTGAGCCATACACCACATTACACAAGGAGATTTGGGGTACAAAATGAAGGAATAACATGAGGCAACAATATGGCCCAGTTCTTTTCACCACAGGGTTTCTTTCTGAGCAATGTTTAGAGTTTCAAAATACTACATCCTTCCTACTGCATATGAGCATTCTGAAAAGGGCTCTTTGTCTCTAATTTGCCTCTTTTTACCTTTCTATCAGTGTTCGTTCCTCATGCTCTCTGTCTCTTTAACAAAAACACACGCAATGGTGTGTGCATGTACATACAAGCACACATACCCACGCACACTACATTCCCATCTAATCCACATCCATCCTCTCTGTGAACCACACTCTAGATTAGTTTTGCTTCTAGTATAAACTTTCAAGTTGAGGTCAGACTTTGGGGGCACAGGGGGCTACAGAAGGCCATGTAGCTTGACTTCAAAGAGAAGCAGGCCTAAGCAGGGGAGCTAGCTTGTTAGTGCTTTCCCTGCCCTCAGTTGCACCTCTCACATCCCCTTCATGTCTGTTTCCTATTGTTAATGCAAGACAGTCGAGGTTGTGTTAGCCTACTGCTTCATTTCAAATATCTGACTTTTCTTGGATTCACTTTTTGCACAAACCTCTTACATTGGTTGTTAGCCGGTCCATATATTACACTCCAAACATTATTTGGTATGTGTGAATTAAGTCTAAGCTGTGACAATGTGAGAAATTTTATGTGACTGTCAAAGCAATTTAGGATATTCATTGATTAAGTGTTGAAAATGTAATCCAATGAAGTTCATAGTAACGACTAGTTCCACTGCCTGAATTGTTTTTATCTGTGCAAGCTGATTAGAGCTTGGTATCAAGACAAAATACTAATTTGATATAGACAAAAAATTCGACATAGTATAAAAGATGCTCAATTACAAAAAGCTAGAATCAAATGGCTGTGTACAGATGTTTTAATTTTTCAAATCATATATTTACTGAATTACAATACTGTTTGGTATATTTTTGATGGTACATTATTTGAAAACTCGTTTTTAAAGACTCCTTGTTGATTATAAGCAATTAATATTAAAAGGATCTTGTAAAAAAATATGTGCATCCTTCTCAAACTAAGGTTAAGGAAAAAGGTTTGGAGACACAAAAACTCAAGTTCTTTAACTGTAGCAGAGTCCTATAATAGATGCTCTCATCACATAATGTACAACCGCATGACATTAGGGTGATGTTTTTAACTGAGTGTACCTTTAAATGTACCGTAGATTTTTATTTTATCAACATGACTTTTCTGCCCTCTGGTGGGGATGAAGGAGAACTACAGCTGACAAACTTCCAATAGTAATAATGTTTAGATAAGTACCAGCAAATTTTTTAATTTTCTAAAATTTTCACTAACGTTAATTTTTCCCCAAGTACCGACATATTAATTTCCATCAAGGTATGAATAAAACTGATTCTACTTGTCAAATATTCGTATATTTTGAAATCTATATTTTATTGTAACTAAGCTGTGTTTTTGTGGTGAAATACAGTCTTGTCTAACTTATAATTTTGTTACATAAGGTTCTGCGCAACAAATATGCATTTGTTCAAGAAACTTATTTGGAAAACCCACAAAAGTTATCCTAACGTAAAATAATATTATATTAAATGCATATATTAAATCTTATTTATGAGACAATTAGTATTATTTTATGAAATGATAGCTTTATAAAATTCATGCAAAAACTGACAAGTTTTATATAAATTTAGGTAACTAGATTCAGTGGAACCTTAAAAAAATACAACTACAAGCAGAATAATAAATGAACTTTATTTTGAAAGTAAGAATGTGTATGCACCCAGCTGAGGCAACACTATTGTATTGACAGCCAAACAGATGTTTGCCTATAATATGTAATATGTTTCTAAATTTACACTTTAATATGTAATATGTCGGAGTACTAATTGGTGTAATTCATGTTACATTCATCTCATGATAGAATATATATTCTATCATATGGGCTACTGATGGGATTATTTATACTGCACAACCTATCCAGACCACTGGAGGTCACAGTTTCACAATCTATGGATCACATTCTGGTAAGACAACACTGACAACACAAATCGCACTCTCTCTCTTGTGGAGTATACAATCAACTCAAAACAACAGAAATTAAGTCCAAAGAGCTCAGCGGGAAAATCTTATACAGCTTCCACTGCAGTTAAATTAAAAGTTTCAGTGCTGCTTTAAAGGCAGATGCAAAGATGAGCGAAACATTATTTGGGACAAACAAAACCAAAAAAACCCCAAAAAATTCCCCAAAACATTTCTGGAAAACATAAATCTGAAGAGCAAAAGTTTTTTATGATGTTTCATGACATGCTGATGTATAAAATTCAATAATTGAAACACTATCTTATCATATGAAAAAAATTAAATTTTCAAGAAGGAAACTCTTCTGATTTTATCACAATACTATATAATTTCTGTTTTTAGATTTTTTTTTTCTCTACACAAGTCTAAAAAAATCTATACAAGAGAGACTCCATGGCAGCAACTGTAAATCTATGTTAGGGAAGTGTTTTAACATGTCTTGACGTAGTTACACAGGGGAATTTTTCAAAGCCACAACACAGTCATGTCAGCAGCTGATATACCTGTCACTGAAAAAATGACGACTCAAAACAGCTGTAACGTCTGGCTTACTGTACGGTCAACCAAAAAAGCTTTTCTGTAACTACGACCACAGAAAAAGTTACGTTTCTACTTCACTGAACACTTGAAAAACATCTCAAGACAAGCCTCAGTGAGCATGCAAACATGCACTGTGCTGCTGTTAATAATGCAAAGCTTTAAATTTGAGTAAACGAATGCAGTATTTAAAAAAAAAATGCAAAAAACAACTGTGCTACATTACATAACAATACATCACAGACATAGGTTGAAACTAAGCTGTAGTTTTTCAGATAAAACAGGTGCAAAATCTTGCAACAGTTGTGTTACATATACTATTTACTTGTGTACACCTTATCATAAAAAAAATTGAAAAATGTTTTTTGAGCAGCTGTAAAAACTAATATGCAGGCAGTTTTATTTATTTTTTTTACATGGATGCAACCTTTATAACTGCATTCATAAGCTGACATGATCAGCATTGCAAATCCAGGATGTTCTTCCCCCAGAGGAGTTGCAATATGCCCCCAATGATCCTTGTCCAGTTCTTTAGCAGACACATCCAAACACACAGTATGACACTGCTCTCTCTCCCTCTCCTCCTCCTCCTGCTGCTGCAGCACTGCAAAACATGCCTGCAGTCATCCATTAAGGAACTGCTGCATTTTCTTCCATGTGTCTAAGTTCATTGAATGGCACACGTTTATTTACAATTACTGCATCTCAGAGGCAGGCTCTGTGCAAAAGCCCAACATTCTACACTGAGTAATGCTGAGCAGAAGCAAGAAAAACATACAGCTTCACTAGTTTCAGTTATTAGATAACGATTTAGGGGGGAAATGTAAACAAAAAACATACTCAACCCAGAAAGTATAACGGTGCAAGGTATGTGATACTATGACGTGAGTCACCATTTACCCACAAGGTTAATCCAAATCAGTCAATGTGAAACTTAAGATACAAATAAGACATAGCACTTAAACAACAACTGATGCTTATCATCGAAACTGACAAGTTTTCACTTCAAAACAATTTTGTTTTTGTAAATAGAATAAATCCACCAAGAGGCTTACACACTCTTCATCATCAACACAATTGCAGCTCTCCTGGCACAATTCAGCTACATAATTAATTACTATGATGTTTATTTCATCTAAATTCTTTTTTCTCTGAAGTGCTTTGACACTTTTTATTTATGTGTATTTTTCCTGTAAAATGAAGAACATTGAGCCAATAAGGTTTATCAACATTCTCCTAAAAAATAGACTGTACTGCATTTGTGCATTTAGGCAATCAAACACTGCGGTTTGTTTGTCTCTGCTGACAAAACATCTTGTTTGTTTTTAGGTAGTATGACAGGAAGTGATGACGCAAGCTTCATGTAAGACAGCAAGCTTGGGTTTCAGCTCAATATGAAAACAAACACTCACTCCTCTTATTGTGAGGTGCGATCACTACTTGAGATTACTGGCATACAGGTTGAGGTTTTGATTTTCAGCTGAATTTAAACAGCGGTAAAAATTCACGGTATGGTGATGTGGCAGATGATGAGATAGGAATATTCCCTGAAAAACACGCTCAAGTGAGCACACATCATCTCGCATGCTTTGTTGTTTCGTCATCTACTAAGGTACATTTGGATCTTTCAGTGTGTTTGTGTGGCCAATTAGTGACGCATAAGGAGTTTTTTTGATGATGACTAGTCATCTCTTAAAACTCCCAAACTGTTGAAACTAAGTGCTATGTTTAAAATGAACTTCCATTCTGAAACTACAGGGCCTTTCCCACTTCAATGAATTCAAAACTCATCTTACTGAATAGTAATTTTACAGCCTTTCCTTGAAAGTTTTTCTAGATTTAAAATCAGTGATAATGACAAATGACACTCAGTCAGTAAAGTGCTCATCCAGTCAAGGTGTGTAAAGGTTTTATGAGCCAGTGAAGGACAGAAATGTTAATGATCAAGTCATCTGCTTATTGAGCTTAACCAGATCACTTAATGCAAAGCAAGAACTGTGGGTTGGCTTTTGTGAGGTTTCTGCAAAAACACATAGACCATGAAAAAACTATTTTATTTTTGATGCGTAGTTGAACATGACTACATTAATTTTGCATACACATATCAGAGGAACAGTGGTGGAAATTAAAATGAGATGGGAGATTGCTGACTACATTTAGTTGGAAACATGTTCTTATTAATCCTAAGCATATAAACATAAATATGTAATGCGATATGTACGCTTTTAAATTCAACAGCCATAACAACATAATACAGTAATGAGGTATTTAATTTCTTCCCCCTCTGTTTTTTCTTACTGCTCTTATTAATGTCACATTAGTACTTCAGAGTAAGGAGCTAAATGAATGATGATGAAAAATGTTTAGGGTTCCTTACACTTTTTTCTCTGAAGTAATTTATCTAATACGGATCAAACATCATCACAGTTGAGGCTCACTGTTAACATTCTAGTTTCTTTGCCACAGTGTCATTTTACATGCAAAGCAATATGAAGAAGCCAAAAGCTGCCAGTGAACAAGCCAAAAACATCCCAAAATGTTTTATGGTTCAAGGACTTTTGGAAATGCCTGTTAAGCTTTTACTGAAAGCTGTTTGTCTAATAGTGAGAGAGTGGCGACCGCAGGAGCAATGATATACTCCTCCAAAACAAAAAACCTCTGACAAGGAGCCTGGTTCCACTTGGTTTTTTGATTCCCTCCTGAGTGATCCATACACAAGTGGACGGCGCTAATCACATGTGTTCTCACCTGGTGTCAACATGCATCTCCAAATGCATTTCTGGTGACCACTTGTGATCAGATCTCACTCCCCCGCTCTATATAAACAGACAACATTTCCGCTTGTAGATGTATGATCTGTTGTTTTTTACCTGTGGGAGGCAGCAAATGCACGAAACCGCGCCTAGCCTACCAGAAAAAC
>JAPZDZ010000023.1:805806-820804 GCA_029783805.1 Acanthurus tennentii | reverse complement strand
AGATAGATAGATAGATAGATAGATAGATAGATAGATAGATAGATAGATAGATAGATAGATAGATAGATAGATAGTGTACTGGCCCTAATCATTTCTTTGTTGAGTTTGCATCTGAGCCCCCTTGTGTATTGTCCTGTGGCTGCAGCTCCAAGGCAAGCAGGTTGGGTGCAAGACAAGAAATCAATAAGTCTATTAGAATGACAAGAAATAAAGATAATCCTTCCACTTTCAATCTGTTCGTCTGTGTTTCATACTGGAGCGTAGAGCTTGTGGGAATTAAACCATGGTAGAATTTTTGAAAAATACATTGCTATTTTTATGAAAACCTGGGCTCTGACAAATTTTATGTCTGTACTACATAAAATGTATTTTCAGTTTGACTAGTAAAATAATTTTTTATTGACAGTCTATTTTCCAATTTTTTTATCCTTCCAACAAAAGGCACAGCTCATCAGAGAACTGCTCATGATTTACTTGTGTGGCTGTCTTTTCTTTAACTCACAAAGATTGTTGCAACAGTCAAAAATTGATACATTTATTGATCCATGAAGGAAAAAACCACTAGCAGCTTGCAAGTGTGCGTCATCCCCAGTAGGGGGAGCAAGAGCACACAAGGTAACGAGTACAAAGAACTCCTTGTAGCAAGATGCTTTAGTCACACAACAGCATTGGGCAAATGAAGTCCTCTGTTTAAAATGTGCATACAAAAGTGTGAATCTTTACTCTTCTTCTCCCTCTTCTCATGCAGTGTCAGACAAGCAGGATACAGACATGTATGTAAATATACTGAAATAAGGACAGCTATAAACTGTATTTTTAATGTGCATATCACAAACATAGGTAGGTAAAGAGGACCTTAATTTCTTTTTTTTTTTGCCAGAAACACATCACACAGGAGGATTCTGTCAAAGGAGTTGCTAAGATGTCTCCCTGATGTAAGTCTGCTTTAACAGCAGGCAGCAATGATGTCAGCAACCTTTCAAAGGTCCCTTTCTACAGTAAACAGAGTCCTTTATCTCACTAGGGGTTCCAGTGCGACAGTAAGGCTCAGGTGTATCCAGACCACCCACTGATGCATCTGGGCTGCAAGGATTAAACGTGTTCCATCCTTGAGTCTTTACAAACAGAGAAGGAGGGAGCAGAAGGAGCACAGTCAGGGAGATAAGAGAAATTAAAAACTGATAGCACCTGTACATTTTTACAAACCGATGCGTCTAAACAGAGCAGAGATTCCAGCCATCGGTTGCACAATGATATATGACATCACCTCGCATTATTTTGAAAAGCTAATAAAGGTTTACTGATGACATTTAGCTGCAGTAGGAGGGAATTGATAGTGCATAACAAGAAATGATTAGCAACTCATATGGATGAATTCTACAGAGTAAGGGACCTAATCCTGTGCATAGATGCTGTGACCAGAGTGAAGTGAGTCACCTGATTAAATAGAGCTCTGCCTGTAAAATTCTGTCTGGATCTGGTGCACAACAAATGTACTAAAGTTGAATTTAGAAGTACACAGAAAGTACAGTCTCCAACAGCTGAGTAACATTCAGTGGGCGCAGTGAAGTTTTGCATTTTCAGAAATTTGGATGTTACCAAGCCAAGATCACTGTGTTCAAATTCAGTCCAAAATGCATCGGAAATGCATCCCTAAATAATTTTTTATTAACACATGTATATTTGCTTATGTAAACTCAATTAACACGCAAATATAACAAATATATCAAAACGAACAGTTTAATAATATATTACAGTCTGTTTACAATCAATCAAAGTTACAATTTGTCTTCATTTGTTAGAATTAAAATAACTTTTAGGGAATAAAATCAATTTATGCAGTGGCAACCAATAAATGAACATGACCTCACTGAAGATTACTTGAGCGAATTTGTTGTGAAAATGGCAACTTCACAACATTTTGCTTAAAGTCTGTGGTGTTATTGTAAAGCCTTTTGTGGACTCAAGTGGAACTACACAAAATCTGATAAAGTGCCTTAAGTTCTAACACTCAATAGCTGCTTCTCAAGGAAACATCCTTAAATATCTGAAATTCAAGGATGCTACATGAACTAATCCTGCCGGAGGATTATTTCAATGTCTAGAACCCTCCAATGTCTACCAAGGCCTGAATCCTTCGTTCAGATAACTTTTCAAGGATTTTGGTTCTGAATTCTTAGTGCTTTTAAAGCACCCACAATGCTATGCGCACTATGTGCAAGAAAACAAGGAAAACAAGGAAAGTATGATGAACTTTTGGTTATTTTTGATAAATATTCCACCAAAATCCGTTTCTGAACAAATGTAAGGCAGCAAACAGGGTGTCCAGTTGCTGAATAGTCACTCATATTTAATCTACAAAGTTTGTTCTAAATTTTGTGAGATGAGGTGAATGATGGATTGCAGTTTTCATGCTGTACTCTCCAAAAACGAGATAGGAGGAGAGCAAAGCAGCTGAACTGCTCATTATAGTTAGTAACCATCCCCCACAGCAGGTTTGTTATTGTTGGAAAGCTGGACCCTATCAGCTAATAAGCTACTACAGTTTGTATGCAGTAAAAAGGCACACTAACTTTAATGTAAGCTAATTTACTAACTTCTGTAGGAAAGAAAAAGAAAATTCCCTTCCCTGGTGGTAAAACATCAAACATTTGTCAGGATATACAGAAAGGGACTCATAAGCAAGGACACTATTATGAAAATAGAACAAAGCAAAAAGGCACTTTTAATAAAGAAAGGCTGATACTGGTGAAAAAAAAAAAAACAAAACAAACAAAAAAAATAAGGTAGAAACAAAACTTATTCCAAAAACTAAGACGTGAAAAACAAACATAAAAAACTCAAACTGGGAGGAAAAAAGTAGACGAGACAGGACTGGGACAAAAATACAAGACAGAGAAACAGAGAAAGACGAACTGACAAATGGCAGAAAGAAAAACATCTGGAGTTATTAGGGGACTAAATCACTCATCAAGCAGAGATGACAAGAAAAAAAGGCAAAAAACTAAAAAGACAGGAAGTGAAGAAAACCAAGAGGGGGAGTGTTAACATCAGAACAGATTCATCTCAACTGAAAAAACCCAAACTGAACTGTGACAACATTACAAACACGAATCCTCACAAACAAATCATGGATGCTTAACTTTATTTACTGACATGTGAGCGAAAAAAAGCTCATGACAAGTTTATTTGTGTTCCCAATCACACTCAATTGCAACAAAATAGTTAAAAAGCACTGCTGCCATTTCTTCTGCAGGACCTTTTCAGTAAAGCACACCTGCACATTCACTAGACCTCATTTCATCTTCATCGGATGCTTAGAAGGAGTCTTGCACACACTCTGTAGGACTCATCTTTAAAAGAACTGTCCAACTGAGGAGGCATCCTTTGCTTTGAGAATCATCCGACATTTGCTTGAGCTGAAGACTTCAAGTTTGAAAACAGAGGAAGAAAGAAGTGAGCAGTCCAGATCTCTGTGGCCTGTCCTAATCTCTGCTTGAGGCCACTGGTTTAAGACTACATTACCTGGTAAAATCCTGACACACTGGAATCTCTGAACAAACTGTTGGTGGTCTTGATACACTGTCAGTAGAAAAAATGCTTTAAAATTACAAGCATGATGATCTTTATCTTCTTTTGAACTGTCCATTTTAGGTCTGATTATGTTATAGAGGGGCAATGCTAAATAAACCTCTATGTTACAGTCACAATTCAGTGATAGATGCATGTCTGTGTTGTCATTTGTTTGCCATACACCTCTAAATTAATGCTGCCACAAATTATGAAAAAATATACAGTATATATACATTTGCAGATATAAAGCACCTCATGTAAGTAGAAGGCAATTGAATCACATATTCATTTGATCCTACAAACATTCTGCCGGTGGTCACTGTGAGGCATTGCAGCAACCTGATACCTTTTCACCAAACTCAATGCAGGGGCGTCTGCCTTAGAGGAACGCGCTTCTATTGACAAATGCCCTGCTCACATCCAAACAGTTCAAAAAAAAAAAAATCACAACAGCTTTGAAGTACAAGCACAGTTTGATCTGATGATGAAAACCTCCTTCGTGGGTTAAGGGCTTTTGCTCAAAGGCACCTCAGAAGTGGCAGTGATGTACAGACAACGTCCTTTTATCCTGTAAGTCGTAGATTCTCCATAAAACAGCACATTTTTTACAGCCTTTTTAAAATTCATCCTGCCCCTAGCATCATATTTTGTCAGGGGCAGGATGACTAAACTATCCAAAATCAAATCTTTGTGAAATCTCAAGAGCTTTGAAACGCATCCGGAAAAGTCTGTTTACACGAAATCTCCAGTCATTTTAAGCTGGAATTCATTGTGAAAACAAAAAGCAATCGCTGTGTCCTTGTAACTTTTATTATGTTAGTCAAACAAACTGAGGTTGATCAATTCTGAATGCAATCACACAGCTTTGAGCAGGTTTGGAAGAAAGCAGGTTTCACAAAAACGACGGCACATGTCTGTCCAACATTTACAAAAAGTTCAATAATATAAAAAAATATTAAGCTGTTTGTTGTACTAACCAAGTGTATTTTTGTGACTTACATTAGTTAAAAAAAGGTTATATATTATTTCACCTCCCTGCAGGGCACTTTTTCCTGCAAGAGTAAAGCAGCTGGAGCCCACAAGAGACTGACCTCATGCTGGAGAACAAATTGGTCAGTTGGGCATCTAGTGAGCCTTAAGGGAGGCAGCTGAAGAAGAGGGGAGAATATGTTTACACACGAGAGAGAATAATCGCTGAGTTATCCCAATTTTTTTCCTGGGCCGTTTTCACCCACAGTTAGACTCACATTTACTATGAAAGGCTTGGATTACTTTTACAGTATGCTTTACAATTCATGCTACAGGAAATATTTCAGGGCTCCAGAGCTCTGTTCCCCACTAGTTATTTCATAATAAGCTTAATTATTTTTCTTTTCAGTACTGGATAATGAGGTTAACAGATGCTTGTTCTTTTACAATAAAACCTAGGAAATAATAATTAAGTCTGCATAAAAAGAAATGTGAACTGAAATTACCACTTTTCTTCTCAAGTAACCGATTCAAGTTAAAGAGCAAGCTGAGGACATTTCTTCTTTTTGTTATGAATGCAGCGCAACCCCGGTAAAGTGCCTGTTCAAAACAAAAAAACAGTCAAATGTAACATTTGTAAAGTTTGGACTCTAAAAACTGCTTACTTCAGAGTCTCAAGCTCTAAACTATCAAAACTTCACTCTCTCTGCAGTCGTCCCTGCATCCACACTGAGCATTATATGACTGATTACACTTCCTGTCCTATTTACCTGGACTGAGCCTGTCTCTCAACGGGATTCCTTGTTAGCACTGTTCTTGTGGCTGCAGGGTCTAATCGCTGGTTCTGATTATTCCATGCTTTGTTAGTCATCGTGATTGTCACCATTATCACCTTCCTCATCAGCGAAACGGTGGAACTGATAGTAGTTGTAATTGCCTGCTTAGTGGTTGAGTGTGTGCCTTTTTTGGTCCTCCCATGGCTGTCTGTTGTCTCAGATAATATGTAATTAGCTGGATAATCTTTAGTCATTAGAGCTTGTTTTGGAAAATCTTTTTTCCTTAAAGCAAGGAAAAAACCTCCAACACATCTATCTAATGCATCTATACACACAAGGCTTACGTATAAGGATGGAGAATTTAGGGTTTTTTAAGGATAGGCTTTGGTGATGAAGTAGACGAGGTAATGAGGAATCTCAGACTGCCGTGTTTTAAAGAAGAAAAGTTGCTAGATAATCTTAAACTCACTATATATCTGCTCTGAGAAATTAACTGCTTTTGGGGAATTTATAAACAGCCTGTTATCATTTCTAAAGCTTAAATATGCCCAACTTCTATTAAAGGCTGATGTACAGATGGAAAGATAAATAAAGGGATTTCATATTTTATTTCTAGCGCAACTTTCATTAAAAGAAAATCTCAAAGGGCAACAAGTAAAAACAAAAAGTGCAGTGTTAAAATGTTTGATTAAGAACTGATGACTACACAGGAGGATCGTCTGCTCCCTGTTTTGTTTAGTCTCGCATTAACCCAGAACAGAGACTTTTGGTTTCATGTCTTTGACTTAAAAGAACAAACTTTGTTAAAATCTGACTCCCAGTCACAAAATGAGAGAGAGTTATAAAACAGAAAGATCTGATGAATGTTAGTTGAGGTCATGCACATTTTTACAAACTCACAGGCTGTGTGGCGAAAAAAAAAGTCTGTATAATTTACTTGTTTTTCTTCTTCTCTGCTGCTGTTTTTTTTTTAATACTGCTGTGCTTTTTATGTACTAGTACACTCTCACTTTTGAGTCACAGCTTAAAAGATCTTTTGAACTCATGAGAATTCAGCTTTTCACACTTCAGTGAGAAAAATGTCTTCAAACAGAATTGCATTCATATGGCTTACAAATAGAGGTCAGTCAAATGCCTATCATTTCTGACAGGGTCATGCCTGGTCTAGAAAGTGTTGTAGTTTTCATTGTGAAAGGCATCACCTGCACTTAGTGACTGGTTGTTTGTGAAAACTCTGATGTCCTTAATAATCCAGGAAATTGAGCTGAAAGTGCAAGTCCTGCAGTCTGAGAGAAAAAAAAATTCAGTTCATATAGGGCTGGTATTGTAGTAATACTACTTTTACTTGTGATAACAGTAGTTCAGCCAAATAACACAGGTTACAATTTGTTTATTAAAGCAGCAAATCATAGTTAGAGATTAGCGTACAGGCTCATTTCCCTCAGATATATTTACAGAAAAGTTCTTAGATTGGGATTACCAAATGCTGTAAGCCATCATATTTGGAGCCTGCAGGTGGATGCTGTGGTGGTTGTGGGACTGAAAACTGCAGAAATGCTCCTGCAGGACAGTGGTGGCACGGGCAGAGCGAAAGGAACAGACTGGAAATTGTTGCAGTTTAAATATGCCATCCAAATTTGGAGTGTGTGTTTGGTTGATGATTGTGGGGAGTGAGGCAAGCACACAGCTCGAGCTGTCTGCCTGAACTAGTTTGCAGACATCTCTCCATTAGTGGCTGCAGCAGCGGGTACCAGTGAGGTTTGTGGAGAGAGAATTTAAATACAAAATAAAATCTAATACACCTCTGTGTATATTACAAAGCACAAGTAAAGGTATTATTTTTTTCTTTTGCATGGAAACAAGAACAAGATAGTTTGTGTACATTTAAAAAGTTGAATAGGGTCAGAAATTTCAGATAACCTAGCCAAGAAAAAAACAAAGTCTAAAGACGAGTGTCACATTTGTCTGTAAAAGATGATTCACTTTCCTTTCCTGAGAGTTAGAGGACAACGCTGACATCATTCCAGTGTTTGTCTCTACAAGGACCATGGTAGTTGTTCTGCCTTGTTTCCAGTCTTTTCCTCAAGCTAAGCTAACATGCCACCCCCTGCAGTTTCAAGTGTCATCATCAAATGAAATCACATATGTCCTCACATTTAACACATGCAAAAAACAAACAAGGGTATTTAGCTAAATGCCAAACTAATGCTGTAAGAAAGGAATCATATTGCTGAAACAATATAATAATTAACTGTATGTCTTTACATTCATACCAATAGTGTCTTCGGTTCTCTCGTCTTGCAGAGATTAGAGCTTGCATTTAATTCACAACATGTTTTTAAATACAATGTGAGGCGAACACTGTCAAACACGGAGGGCAAAGTCAAGGAACAGAGGCCCTAACCACAGGCTTTGAAAGCCTGCGGTTTACCTGATTAGGTCTCACTAAGAAATCAGTCAAAGGCAGATAGAAAAAGAAAACAAACTCTGAAAAAACATCTGATTTCTGTAAACATAAAACTGTCAGCCCATAGGTGGCCAGAGTATCAGAGAAATACCAAAGGATTTTGTGGGCCACATGTTGAATTTTAAAAATCTGGAAACGTGTGATAATGCTTGGTTCACCAAAAGGGTCACACACCAAAAAAATCACAACAAGACAATGCTGTCTGTTCAGTTAAGTTTGCACAGATTACTGCATGTGAGAGCCCAGACTGTCCCTCAGGCCAAAGCTCAGTGATTTACAATCACATTTAGCACAGGACAACAGTTCTCTGAGTCAGAGCTTATAGATTTTATACAGAGAAAACAGAAGGTTTGAGATATCAAAGTGGTTATATACTCAACAACCCCCCCCACCATGGCATAACTGAGGGGAACGATGACCTCACTTGACCACTGGACTGTATGCCACCTCTATATTTATACAACAGGTGGTGACTGATGCCAGGTGCAAGAAAGCAGCTTCACCAAGGAGATGTGATGTTACACTCAGATGACGAAAAAACAAAAGCAATCTTTTTGTAAGTAAGATAAGTAAAGCTGCCAACAGTGAAGAAGAAAAGAGAAATAAATGGTAAAATGTGTCTGAAATTAATGATAACAATCCAGAGGACAGTCTTTATTTTTGTTTCTAGCAGTTCCCAGAGAGGCTAAAATAGATCAGAGGTCTTATTATGTAAATTGCAGTATAGTTTACTAGTTACTGTGAGCAGCTTTAATTACAGGTACAGATGACTAAGGAATAAAATGCATCAACTTAATGTTTTTATCACTGATATTCAGCAGCAATAATTAGAAATGGTCAAAAGTCACTTAAGGGGTTATAATATCAGGAAATGTTACTCAGTTTAATAGCTTATTTTGCATGTCTGCCTTTCTGAGCAGCAAAACACTTTTTCACTCCATAAATATGCTCAATAAAGATGCAAAAGCAGCAGAAAAGTATTTAATTGAAGCCTTAGCCTGTTCTTTGATGTTCACTGGAATAAAGTATGTACAGTACTCCTGATATGTAAGTTTAAAAACAATCACAAATTGTCGGAAAGTTTTTTTGTTTTTTAAAAAAAATCAACCTTTACATTACAACACAAAAACGCCAGTTAGTTAATATTTTACTCCAGTGTACATTGGTTAACTTTGATGTGCTTTGACAGCAGGTCAACTGTTCGAATAAAGAGAAGAGTGTGGTGGCTGAAAAAGGATGTGAATGCTGACAGAATTGCTAATCCCTCCTTTTAAAGCTGTTACAACTGACCTTCATGCCAAAGGAACCTGGTGCTTCATGATTGTGAATGTCAAATAAAAGGTACAAATTGTCCGTGTTGCTGCGTAGCCCTATGAAGATCAAAGAGGAATATATGAAACAAGAAAGACTACCTTTAGTTTAGTATAAATATTAAACAAACTATATGTTAATATATTAAAACAGTCCAGTAGTATGAGTCCTTTGATAATCTGCATTATGCCCAAAATCAATTCTGAAATGTTTTGGGTTCAAGCTGAATCAAATTGCCTGTTTGAAGCAACAGAAATAAAATAAAACTCTCAGCTATAATCATATACCATGCAGAACACTCCAATTACTCTGCATATACAGTATATGCATTATAATTTTGCAGTACACAATAGAATAAGAACAATTATTATATACCTTGTTCTAAGAAATATAATTTTAGATTGCCAAGAAACTTGATCATTATATGTATTATTGCCGTCCTCATCAGCGTCATAGTCATTTATATCCATTTTTCCATTCTTTTTGCAGGACTGTGGGAGGCTGCAGTATATTCACCAAGGAGAGACAATATATGACCTTAACTAGTCACCTGTCCATCACCACCTAATCATCCACCTAAAGATAAATTATAATTTCCAACTAATCAGGGACATTATTTCTAGAGAGAAAAATTGTAGTTAAGTTTTCAAATGTTTTATTTTTGCTATATAATGAGCACCACCAACTAAATAGAAGTCTCTGCCTATGTATTAGGATGGCGGTGGAGATCTTAGAGTTGGAGACAATCAGTATAGCAGTTGATTGCCTTGGCAACATCAACATGATTGTGCTGTACAACTTGGTTTAAAAGAAATAAAAAACAGAAAACAAGTCGTTTAATTAGTTGGAGTGTCAGTCTGAATCATCGAGTGACCTGCTGCCACTCCAGTATATGATTGCAGGTGTCAAATCAGTCCTCAGTTAGAGCTGCTGCTGTGTGTGTGTGTATGTACATCAAGTATGTGAGAGACCTACAGATGAACACACAGCAAAGAAGAAAGAAAATCCATTAATACATAAGATGGAGGGGGAGTTGTCATGTACCAAGCCTACAGGCTGAATATCTACAGAGCGTTTTTTAATAAGAACTACACAACCTTTTATTTTTACATTGATGTTCCCTTTTTTGAGCCTGTGTGCTACAATCTCAGCCCTCTCTGTCAGTCTCACTTATCAACCCTCTTAAAATGCTGCCTTCCAACCTGCCTGTTTTCTTTCTAGTTTTAATAAAAAAATGTTAAACAAATGCCAAACCTCGTGGTTTTTTTTTTTTTTTTTTGCTTATTGATGTTAGTACTCTGAGTGGTAAACGACAAACATTACATCAGATGGTTACAATATTGTAACCCTAGTTTTGCTATCACAGGTGGGGCCCTCTGCTTGGCTCTGTGGAAAAAAACTTTCACTATTGGCATATCCAAAAACTGAAAGTGTGCATGTGCGTAGCTGGCAAATCACAAAGTTGTCATCTACATGTTTCCCACTCCCTTCGGGTACTGATTGGTGGTCTAGATCTATTAGGACGACTGACGACTACCTCTATTTCATCCTCATAAGAAGAGGAAGAGCAAGATAAAGTGAAAGAAAGGTGTAACAGGACAGTGGGCAAAGGAAAAAAGATAGAGGAAACCAATGAAATTCTTTTAAAAAGGAAACAGGACTGAAATTAGAGTGAGTGAAGTGGTGCATGGAGGAAAGTATTACCCAAGCAGTCCAATAGATGGTGAAGCCTGTGTGAGATTGAGCCAAAATTTCTAGGTCTCATCAAACCATACGAGAATGAAAACGGGAAGAAAAAGAGTACCAGGTCTGTTGAAGTGTGAGTCATGTAAAGACAGAGCTCATCTGTGTTCTTCTGTACCTCTGCACATAAGTCTTCAGTCTGTCTGACCACAGCGCAGAATTAATATGATGAGGGAACAGGACTGAGAGAACATAATGAGATTTATAATTAGGCTGTGGGTTAGAGGGCTGGCCGCTGGAGGTCAGACTCGAATGCATCTTTGCTGTCAAGCTAATGTGTGTGTGTTTGTGTGTGCGTGTAATTTAAGAATCAGCAAACAACACCAAGTTCAACAAATACTGAATCTCCTGAATTTACAAATAGATGAGTCTAATAACATGTGTATTTTCTCCATTTGTAAACCAGCAGGGTTGCAATTTTTGTTACACACAAACAAACATAAATTGTCCTTTTGTTTTTTGATAAATAAACATCCATCAATCAGCGGTACTGTCTCAGCAATATTCACGTTCTCCAACTGGCCTAACACTATCCATGTTTACGCACAGAGACGAGCCTGATGAAACAACAGGATCCGGTACACAGCTAGGAAATAGGTCTTTAGAGGACTGCTGTCAGCCAGTGACTTCAGTTAGCTAGATGCAACAGTGCATGGAAGCCAATTTGACAATGCCACCATATCGCCCTCAAAGCAGCGATCGAGAAAAACCACAGCCTCCACCCGCTGCTGTCAGACTGTAGCACTGGTTCCAAAAGATTGCTCACACAGCACAGTGCCGCTCCAAAAAAGACTTTTCATCGATTTATATAAATGTATGTTCCCTCTTTTTATCTCCAGTGTTATTTTTAAGCATGACCTGAATTTGGCGGATTGTAAACATTGATGGTGGAGGCGTAATGATATTACATAGGGGTGACATTTTTGATGTGAAGTCACAGCTGTTAATGGGGGTCTAACCTGGAATGATGGCTCTGTGGAGTAAGGGTTATGAGAGCTGTTAAGATAATATACTGCATAGACAGGGTTATTTTAGTCAGTCACTTCCCCTGCTGCCCTCATAGTAAAATACGCTCAGAGACTGTATGTGTGTGTATATAGCTGTGTGTGAGTGCAAAAATTATTGTTACAGAGGTCATTTCAGTACACTGTCTTTCTAGGCTGGACTTTTCAAATCTAATTTGGATCTTAACACCTGCAGAAGCATGTTATGAAGCGATGTAACATTTCCTATGATATCTTTACTTTTAGGACCAGTATGTAGAATTTAGTGGGATCTAGCAGTGCACGTTACAACCAAAGTTCATGAATAGCCCTTACATCACCCCATCTTCCCATGTGTACATAGGACTGCATGTGATGGGTGCCAATACATGGCAGGTGTTCTCCTTGAAAATATTCATAATTAACAATGAAGACATCATTTGGAAATGTTTGAAATCAGAACAACCTATTTTCATAGAGATATTTGGAATGGGCTCTGAGGTCTACCAGATGCACATGTTGACTGATGGCTTCTCAAACAGACAAACTAATGAAGCTGGCAGTGGAAATGCTCGGTTAAACATTTTATATTAGGTAAGTCACAAAATAATTAGGACAAATTAGCAATTATACAGCTCTACCAATAAATCAGTCACCTGTATGTGTTTGTTTGTTTTGACATAAAGGTTCAAACTAACTTGAACTAACTTGCATATTTAACGTAGCCCTTGCGCAGGGCAATTTAAAAGAGCAATACCATGAGATGGGCAGTGTCATAAGAAAACTTTATTGTGTTTTTCATCCTTCAGTATGTTTGGTGAGTAAAAACTCTGTGCCTAACGTCACTAACCAAGGGATGACAGATCAGAAAATAATGGATTTTTTTTATATAATGGTCATATATGCTGTTCCAGAAAGTAAAGACAAATATCCTATTTTGTCATTGCAGAAACTAGATGTGTTGCTGCAACTGTAGAAACAGACTGAATGTGCATGATGATACTGAAATGATTATTTTCTTTGAGTTTTTTCACACCAATCTAATGTCTTCATAAAAGGCTGTTTTTCTGCCTAGAAAAACAGAGCAAAACACACTGACTAAAGGACTTCTGGTTTGCCCCGAGTGCCGGTGCCGTCATGAGGCTGAATTTTAGTACGGACAGTGTATTAAACAGTAAACATAACCAAATTCTGGTTGTCCACTGATGTGTTTATTACCATTGTAAAGACTCGCACATGGCATTGTAGCTGCT
Organism: Acanthurus tennentii; assembly: GCA_029783805.1. Lineage (NCBI taxonomy): Eukaryota > Metazoa > Chordata > Actinopteri > Acanthuriformes > Acanthuridae > Acanthurus > Acanthurus tennentii. Next base: position 807,729 of record JAPZDZ010000023.1, on the reverse strand, counting down.
GCCATCTTTGTTTTTAAGAGTCAGACTTGACAAAATTCAGACAGGAAGGCAGAGCTGCTTAGGACTGTATCTTTTTTCAGTTTCATCTATAATAAAACATGTTCATCTTGAACACGTCATTTTTTTCAGTTGGATGGAGGATACTGACTGTAGGAACAGTTAGGCCCTGCCTGTTAAGATGAAATCTGTAAACACAGGTGAAGTCATATAGTAGCTTATACTACAATGTAACAGAACCCAAAGCAGTGATTTCAGTTTTTTTCTCACCCAGAAAGACGCATCACTGTCAGCAGCTGTCCTCTTTTCCCTAGTAAATTAAGTGATTTTCCATCTGTTGGAAGAAGAAAGAAGGAAAGTCAAATCAAAATATAGGAGTGAATGAGAATTTTTTTTAGTTGAAAGGAAAAAAGGAGAAGATTATAGCTGTTATGCAGAACAGTCATATGATAACAGTGAGATAACTGAAAGATTGAGGGGTGTGTTATTAATGTGTGTGTATCTATGTGTAGGAGAGGCATCGACCTAGACAGGAAAAATGAAAAGAAAATAGCAGAACATAACAGATAGAGCCATAGATAGGTGAAAGTAATAAACTGTAGACTCTTCCCAAACTAATGAGGCTGATTGAACCCCATGGTGTAAAGTGAAGAATTGAGTTTGTATTATCAAGGTCAAAGCTCGCCAGATCTAACAGCTTGCAGCAAACAGCTACAGTACTTCAAGATGTCAGTGTCAGAAAATGGGAAAATATGTGCACAATCACGTGGATGGTGCCAACTCTCTGGCTCCTCTCTTATTATCAAAACTGCTTGGCTGTAGCTAGTTATCATTGCACTCATTGAAATGAGTAGATGCATCAACTTCCTGCTTTTTGATCTACAAAGGACACCTGAACCAAACAATGCAACTGAGAGAACACTCTTGGCTCATGGCCGGTTTTGTCTGGTCAGGTTTGAGTGGCAGCAGTATCACACACCAGCAGGCATTATGAAGTGGTCACGTTATCACACTCTGTCCATCCTATTTCAAATAGGGTTTCTCTCCATTTCAAGATAGTTCAAGATGCCAACCAGCATGCAATTTACTGCCACATAGTCTGTCATTGAGAAAACTGTTTCCTACGGTCATATGATACTGTGTGTTGTAGGTGAGTGTCTGAGTGATGGAGTGTCTGAGACCAAGAGAAAAGTGTCCAGCTGACATTACAGTGGGGAGGATTGTTATGTTGTGGCTCTTACTTATTTTGGCAGCCAGTAAGATGACTAAACCCACTCACAGTTAACACATGACAGTCCATGCAGCAAGTGTTGCAGGTTTTCGATAAAAAAGTCAAACCTTTGGTTGTACTTAGTCTACCAAAAATAGCTTTTTTAAAGTTTCTAAATGACAATTGTATCTTTAAAGTTGTGTTATAAAGCTGCCTGTTGATTGGGTGTGCCCTTATGAGCACTTGATTGTGTTATTTGCATTTGGAAGGAGAGTCTGACTAGTTCCTGTGTGAAGGCTGGGTTCTTTTTTTTGGAGCCAAAAATGGGAAACCCTCCTTTCAAAAAATATCTGCCTGAAATATCTCAAGGATGAATCCTGATTACTTTGATAATGCTCTAAATTTTCCTCTAGTACCAGCATGAGGTTGAATACTAAAGACTTTGGTGTCATCGAACTGAACTAGCAGGTCAGGTTTTTTTGCACATCCAGTAAAATACCTCAGCGCAGACTTGATGAAATAGCCAACATCTATTGGCTGGATATTTATGTGTAGAATGAACTGTAATAACACTGGTGTCACGGCTGGTTTGAGCAGGACAGGAGCAGGATGCAAATGCGAATGACTGAGCCTGAGCTGATGCAGATCAATGATTTATTCATAAAAATCAGATACTTAGCTTATGGGGCTATAAAGCAGGCAGGTAAACAGTTACA
>JAPZDZ010000023.1:792017-805706 GCA_029783805.1 Acanthurus tennentii | reverse complement strand
GATGAATTTTGATTTAATCTCTAAAACAGAACAAAACATGAAGCAGCTGACTTGATTACTGTGTTGCAAGGAATCTATAATAACGTGGAACTAATCATATCAATTGAATACAGTAGATCTCTTGAATTATGTGTTACTGCATCTGTAGCAACTATTCAATTCACATCAAGGTGTCAACATTTAAACTCTGTCTTTTTCCATGTGATTGCTGCTCATCCCTTGTGATCAGAGAGCAGCAGGGATGAAACAGAAGCCTTCAGAAAACTGTTGGGCATCAGTGATTACCTGCTTCTGTCGTCCCCACACAGAGAAAGAGAAGAAAGGGGTTATGAATAAGAAAGACTCGGAGAGAAGGAGACAGGCATGGTGTTAAATTCATATGCTCTATTGATAAAAGGTACGGTGGTAATGAGTGTGAGGTAAAAATAACGCAAGATAAGGTGGCAAATAAGAAAAATCTATCCTAAACATAAAGGGATCTACTTTCTTAACATACAAAATAGGCTGTTACAACAAATTCCCTTTTGCCCATAGCTGCCTCCTTCTATCTGTCTCTGTCTCTTCACCTGTCTCGCTGCTCTTCTCCCGAATTACTTGGTGAGGTGATGAGGAAACATCAGGACAGGAACAGGTAGGAGCAGAAAGAAAACAAAGGATAAAGATTATCAAACACCGAGATGGAGGTGATTCACCGGCTTGTGTGTCTCCTGAGGCCAGGCTCAGGCCTCTGTGTCTCCAGTGCTGCAGGATAATAAAGTTGGATGGTCTAGCAGAGAGATGACTGATGATGATCAGCAAGGCCACAGAGTGATAGCGCAGATGTCGCACTTAATCAAGTAATCAGTGTTGTCAAGGAACTGGCCGTACCAGATCAGCTGTCCTGGTCTGACTCTGGAGAGGAACTTTAAGTGAATAAAAGGCGAAGCAATAGAGAGGTTTCAAAGATGCAGAGGCTGGAGAGGAGCTGTAGCTTTGCTGAGTGAGCATTATACGACATGCTTTTAAAGCTGCATCAGGGAGGATCGCTGGATGAAAACACACTGCCATATTGGTCTTAATCATTAAACTGTTCTGCTACAACAACAGTCGAGCCATGGCCATATGGATTTGTCTGACCACATGTACTATTAAAGTTCTAAAAAGGGAATGCTTAGTATAAAAGAAAGATGTCTGTTATGACTTATATATAACATTAAATTATGCAAATTAGTAGAAATGTACAAATTTGTAGAGTCTGCTCTCAGTCTCTGCACTTTACTGTGCTCTTACAACTCCTCTACTGTGAACCAGTTACACATAACTAAAACTGTTATGTAATATAATGGAAATGCATATAAAAACAACAATCTAGATTTTTATCATAAGACAGCTACTGTTGCTTATCCTCCCATCAAATATAACAATACATTTAACATATCTACTAAAAGTATATGATTTCATTGCGATTAACACATTTAATAAAATTAAAAACAAAATAAGATAGCGTAGCCAAAATAATTCAACAACTGCCATAATAGTATTTTGTCTCCCTGAGGACAATGTGGATGGCAGTTGAAAAGTTATGCCATGATGTAAAAAATAATATTGCATTACGATAAAAAACTACACCAAAACTCGTAAAAAGACATCTTAACCCAATGCACAACTAAACATTTACCATTTACTGTTTATATGTAGTTTTGTCTTAAAAGGGGAGAAGTTAGTCCTTGTATAACATTGTGTTAGAATGGAATGGAATCCATACAGCCCGATCATGAGATTGGGAGAGTTACTTTTCCCTTTTGGACATTATACCCAGTATGTTTTGTTTGGCACAATGTATAACAATGGAACAGTTTCCTCTCAAAGTGGCAGACTGCATTTCCACACCCAAGTAAATCAACAGCTGGATGTGAATCAGAGAGTTACATGCCAGTTTGTGGCAGAACTCAGTGTTTGCAGATGTTGTAATACTTCCACTGTGTGGAGTTCAGCTATCTCCTGGAAGAGAGCCATAAGGATTTAGATTGTCTAAGAAGAACAAAACCCCGATCCATCCCTTGTGTAATGACTTTCTGTTTCCATACACTTGGAGAGTCAGTGAATACATGGATGTTAACTTGTTGTACTGTTAGCAGAACTTTCTGTGCCGGGCCATGATAGAGATGTGGAAATAGGCATCTTCTAGGTTGTTGGAAAGGAACCAGTCATCCACCCACATGCACAAATTCCAGCACATGTCTGATTGTCAAAGGGACGGTGACACGGTCAACCCACCGCCTTCTTCCACCTGGAACACTGTGAGGGAATCCGCTCGCTGCTGGAGCTCCTCCAGAAACAGGCATGCATGGTACCGAAAGGCAGCATACAGAGTTAGAGCTAGCCTGGCCTATTCAGCAACCCGGCACAGCATGGGCGAATGTCTGCAGGCAGGATGCAAATTATTTGACAGGCAGCGCATAAGCAGACAGCTTTAGAGCCGCTAAACTTATTCATGTTCTATTTTGTTCTTTTCTACCGACTGCTTGATGCTGAGGAAAATTTGCAAGCAAAGATCAGGTCCTGAAATTGTTGTATACTGTGCATTAAGACCACAGGGATGCAACTGCCCACTGCACAGTCATAGGAAAGAAAACCTTCAAAACTGAGAGCATACACAGGGATAAACTCAATAAGGACAAAGCCTTTTTAGTATTGAATTGATTCTACTGTGTCCAGTGTTATAGCGTTTAAAGATTCAGAATAAAGCATCAAATTTGTATGAAAAATTCAAGGTGAAAACTTGCTCTAGACTTGTTTTGAACACATCTTTAGATTGCAGTGAATGTGTGTGCGGTCATATGCATTAACGTGTGTGTTTATACCATGAGTGTACAAATTGAGTGGCCAGCAGGGCCGTTTCTTCTGGCAGCATCGCCAACACTAAACAGCTCATTAGATATTGGCCATAATCCTGTTGTACACTCTCTGCTTTGCCAGATAACCAGACTGGCATCTCTGCATAAAGAGGCAGACTCTTTGAAGCAGCTGTTTAATCACCTTCCCCTTTCCTTCTCTGTTCTCCTTTCATCTCTTTGGCCTGCCATGTCCCTCACTGACTGCCTGGTCCAACATGATGTAAACTTTTCTACAACGGGAGAGATCAAGAGTTTGACATCATTAGAGTTTAGACATAGCAACCAAAAAGTTCAGTGGAACTCTGAGTGACAAATCATGGCTTGAGTCATCAGTAGTCCTGAAAAATGACAAATGAACCTTAAAAATTCTCCCTCTCCCTCTCTTTTCTCTTGTGCAATCTGATTTTGTTCGCATGAATAAAACTGCAACTTTCAAAACCCGCTGAGAGCGTATGCAGCTTTTTTATTTTATCTCTGTTTTACCTTTTCTTTTTTCTTTGCCTTTTTAACTTTTCGTTCTTTTTAATATTGTATGATTTACTTTATTTGTTTTTTTTTTGCTGGATGACTAGAAGCTGCTCCCTTGTTTTGTTGTTTAACTTTGGAATAGATGAAGAGGGTATCTGAGGAGATGCTGTCCTGACTTTTCAATATCTTGTAATGAAATTTGTATCAGAACCAGATGTCACAGAAAACCAAGTAAAGAGGGTATAATTCATCCATAGTTCCCAATCAATAATTAATCTAGTCTAGCCTGACATTTTAGGAAATAACATTACGTGTTTCTTGCCAAAGGTCATATACAAACACCACTTTGAGGTCTCTGTGGTAAATATGAAGCTATCATTTGCAGCAAGTTAGTTCAGCTTTGCAGAAAGAGTGAAAACAGTGTTAACAGCTGGTAATCAAGGTTAAAAGTACACTTATTATCATTCTGTAACTCTGGCTTGTACAACAAAATGCATGATGACCAAAGTAGGTTCACTGTGATTCTGATTCTGAACCTAAAATTTCTCCTGCACAACTCCAGCTCCATTAATGTAAACGGGGGTGTAAATGTGCCCTTTCCCCCTCCACAATTAACATTCAGCTTCAAAATGAGATTAAAACAATTCTTTGTTGTTTCAAATCCAGCTGATGAATTTAACCTAAACTGATGGTAAAGTGGGTTCAGCTCTCTTTATTGCTCTCCAAGCGTCAACAGAACAACGGGAGTGGTTCCTAGCTAACATCCTAAGCTTAGAGCCATACACCTGACACATCACTCTTCTATTAAAACAGGTGCAATGTGGGTAATGAAACATATATAAAACAATATGGCAATGCAGTATATTAGAAGATGAAAGTGAGCAGAGCAGAACAAACAGGTTAAAGCTAAACACTTTCCTGAACTGCAACAAAAGCAGAAACACATAAGCAGAAACACACAGGCGAAACAAAAAGGCAAAAAGCAGCAGCCACTCCCGTGACATAAAGACATACTGGTTTCATTTTCCTGCCCATTCCACAGAAGTGATGGGATTTCAGTTTCTTTCCCTGACTGCGTTGGTTGGATTTATAAATTTTACGTAAAACCCAATTCATCAGCTTGTGTAATTTAGTACCAGGAGCTTACACAGTACTTTTCAGGGTAGAAGCAATCCAACTTAATGCTAATCAAACCATTATTAATGTAACCAGCAGGTGCCATTTTACCAGTAGGGTTTGTTGGGCCTCTGTAAAAAAGCTGAATGATTAATGTCAAAATGTTGAGTCATTATATGATGGATAAAGCACTTTGCTCACCTACATAACAAAACTGCATGATTTTGAATAAATAGCCATGGGATTAATCATTAAATACAAAAGTAACCATTTTCTTCTGCACAAATACCAAGTATATTAATTTAATATGATTCACTGAAAAAAAACATTTTGTGTTCAGCATTCATGAGGCTGACAAAATGTTTTCTTTGAAATTAGAGTAATGGAAACCTTTCAGTTAGATGTTTGTAGGAGTTGATCAAGTTTAGAAAATGAAAAAAAGGTCTTCAGATGTATGAACACCATCCGTAAAACTGAGAGATACAATTATCTGATAATATTCCAACATCAAGGTTTTTATCTCTCATTATCAGATTGTAGCTACAGAGTAAGGATATTAATTACTGTTTTAATAGTAGTTATTCTATCTGTGTGGCAAGCACAATAATACAAGTAACTCAGAGAATATAAAGAACCTCATGGGAGGTTAGTCTGAATACAACAAACATCAGAGGCTCAGACAAGACAGCAGGGTTTGTGGTTAGCGAGGTAACTTTAGGTTTAACCCATGGTTTTTTCAAGATCACAGCTGAAAAAAAGGATACAATTTTAATACTGTCCATAAAAATACATTCAAATAAGACATAAATTTAATGAGACTTAGAGTAGCTTTGAATTATGCTATGAGAATATGACTTCAGAGACCCAGATGGTGCAGAGCAAGTGAAATGTTTGTGGTCGAAGGAGTCAGTACTTTTCAAACTTTCTAGAAAGCTCATGCATACATTTATTCGCTCGTTAATGGCTCTGAATGTGAAATCATCTTGGTTTTATGAAATATAAAGTTTAGTTCTGCACGCTAATCCAATCAAACATGCTTTGGAGACAGTTGTCTCTTTGTATAACTATTTTCCTTTTTTAAACTTTGATCTGTTATTGTGTATAGGCCACTTTATTCTATGTATTATTCCATTGTTAAATATTGATTCTGAAATACAAGTTTGAATGAATGGATCAGTGAATGGAATAAAAACAATGTATTGTCAGAGCAATATTCTTGTCAGGTATTTCAGATAGATTGTAACAATACCATTGATTGATTCACTGATGTTCATATGGTATATTTGTGTTGGTATGTGTTTCATATTATTCAACTACAGTCAAAAGAAAAGAGCTGGTATCATTAGAAGGGCTTGAACGTTGTGATAATAACACATACAATATCCCGATAGACTGAACAATTTATCTCATCATGGCAAAAATCTATGTAACTTTTTTTTTTTTAACGGGGTATATAGTAGTAGTAGTAAGTAAAAATGAAGTTTGTAATAAGCCCAGTATATTTTTATAGTTTTAGGCTGTTTTCCTATCTGTATTGAAAACACTGTCTTTGCCAAGTGAATTGCTAAAGGAACTTTCCATTTCCTCTATTTTACAATGAAGCACTTTTTATCTGCAATTTACAAGGTGGAAAGGTGGATAGCACTAGCCTGTAGAGCAAGAGCTGGCAGGTGGTAGCTGGAAGGCACAGTAGCACCCTGCTGCAGAGCTGTCAGGCACTTACTGTCATATTTGAATATAAATATATATACACAGCTGTCTCAATAGTTGATAAAGAGGCTAGCCAGACTTATTTTGGAAGACAAGAGCAACTTGTTGCCAAACTTTGTAGATTATTAAGAGACTTTTAGTAAGATGTTAGGAGATCAAATGATTGATGCAAGTTTCAAATTTGTGTGTATGCGTGTGTATGTGTGTATATGAGTGGGGTGATGAAATGGGCTGTGTGTGTTAAGGGGGGCACATGCACATTTCCACTTGACTGCACACATCGGTGGGTGGATGAAATCACTGGAATTTGTACGCTACAGAAGAAAAAAAAAATCACTTATTGTCATGCACATTAACTCATCTCTCCATCAGATGCCGACCACACAGTGGCAGAGCCTGTAATCATGAAAACGGTTAAGCAGTGAGTGGCGTGATGGAACATCAGTGGTGTTATAAGATACAGTATGAATGACAGTAAAGGATACAGAAAGAGACAGAGAGAAATGTCTTTCACAAAGCCCCGGGCTCAGCTTGTTGCCCCACATTGAGATAAAAGCCAGAACCTAATACACGGCCTGCAGAGCATTTTACCCCCCCGCCTCCCTACCATCCACCACTCCATCATCCAACCTCCATTTCCCTAAAACTGACAGTCTGGAGTTGTCTGCGCTTTAGAAGACACACTATTACCGTCAGTTAGAATGAAACACCACTGACATATCGTCTGCATGATTTGCTTTGTCCTCTTTTGAAAGGGTATTGTTGAAACACAGATGCATTTCTTATATAAAAAAAGCAAGGTGCTGGTTGTAAAAAGATCCTTATGGCTGTTGTCACTTCTGCTAAACACTAATGGTCAGCTCTCAGAGATGAGCTTTTGCTTCTTTGTAAATTCTGCAGGGTGAAAATGGATAAACATTGATGACAGAACAGAACAGTCTTCACACGGTGGCAAGAAACCAACAGTGGAAAACGATGATAATATGATGGATTGTTTCCCACAAGTTCTGGCAAAGCAGTGATGTAGTTAACATGGGATGCCTGAATAGACGACCCTGTCTACTGCTGTTTATCTCCACAGCATCTGTGAGCCACCACAATAAAACCTCTTATTATAATTATGTTGACTCAGATGGCTAACAGCAAGCTTGATATTGAGAATTAGAAGGTATTTTGGGTTCTCCACCTAAAGTTGCATATTTTGAAGAATAAATATAGTATAAATACATGCAGGCATGACTCCTCTGATCAGCTATCATCAGCATGGATCACTAATCTTACTGCCTCACCACGTTCCCTTTCATAAGATCATAAATAGTTACAACTATAATGTAAAATAAGGATTTTCATAACATTTTTGAACCACTTATAATACATTTCCTATATAGAAGTTGAGGTCATGCAGTGTACTGTTGTAAACCATGCTAAGGAAGCACAAAACTATGGGGCACCATGATGAATCTTAACTGAAAGAAATAAAAATGCCCCCATGCCAAGAGCTGAATTGGGGCCACCTGAGTGAAAACCAGGAATCCTAACTGTTAGACCATATTATGACGTGTCTGTTAAGATTAGGTTAAATGATTAGAAGAATATTTCACTGCCTTCTTTAGCCCCACTCCAACTGAGTCATGCGACTTTAATTGAGGGAATTATACTGTAATTGGTGCTAAAATTTTACATGGAGCCCTCTTTTAATTGATGAGTGTCTGGTGTGTGCTAATAAGTGGTTGTGCCCCACTGGACATTAGCAGTTCTTTGATGGTTTTCAGAGAAAAAAAGGCAAAGACAAGAGACTTCAAATGTATTTTTTTTAACAGCACGCTCTCTGTATGGCCAGCTTCATTCTGTGAGGAAGGATCATCAACTTGATAAGCAGCTTACCAGGGCTGTTGTTAGTCCAAGGCAGAGCGCAGGCCAAGGTAGAGTGGCAAATCAAGTCCAACTGGGCTCAGAAAGGGGAAAGGCTGCCAAACATTATGTCCTCTTCAGAATTTCAGGATTACGTCGACGGAGCCAACTTGTCGTCTCTCACACGCTCAGAGGAGTGTATGTGCTCTGCAACCCTTTATTTCTGTCTATTAAGTTATGATTTATCTTGGAAGACTTGTCAGCCTCAGTCATAATATTCACCAAGGAGGTTATGTTTTCTGTCCTGTTTGTCGGTTTGTTTGTTTTTCTGTCAGCTTGATTGAAAAAAAAAGGAAAAAAGAAAGAGAGATAAAAAAGAAAAACTGGCTGGATTTTTAGGAAACTTTGTGGAAGGGTGTAGCATGGGCCAAGGGGAACCTATTAAATTTGGAGCTGATCCGCATCACAGGGCAGATACATTCATTATTTTTTTTATTTATTTTTATTTATTTTTTACTTTTGCAGAATGAGTAGGATTCTGTGGCGAGCTTCACTCTCTTTCTTGGCTCACGAGAGCAGCATTTGTCCAAAGAGCTTGACAGTGAATTATGGGAGGGAACGGCGTTAGCTGGAAAAAAATAAACAGGCCTCAAAAACGGTACAGAGTTAAAATACCAAATGAAATGTTGCATTTTTTTCCTCACATTTTTACATTTGGAATTCTTTTGTATCAGCATATTCTGTGTGTAAATTATGTAAATAATTTATGAAAAACGTTGCATGTTTATACATTTTTTAAAATTTAAATTAATGACACTTTTTAAAATTTTAATCAATTATTATACTTTACTGACTTGCATTTTCTTTAAGCTAAGGTTGTAAGGCTTTTTAGGGCACTTGAAGATACTCCTAGAAGTACATCACAATAAGCAGGCATTGCTAAACAGTTTCTATTCACAGTCCAAAGAATTAACCCAATTGGTGCAGCTTTGAGTGGCTTATATAACCTGATGATAAATGTAATTGATTTTAGTAGTTACACCTTGGTGTCATAATAGCCAGCGAAGATGTGTCTTAATGTTAAGTGGGATTGAAAAATAAGAGTGTTATGCTAGTGGAAAAAGTTATTAACAAGAACTCAATCATTAAGACATTTTCTGACACATTAGTTCAACAAATAGCCACAATAGCCTAAGAGGCTATTACAGCACATCATGTGGTTTTTAGGGACCACTATGAGCCCTAATCTTTCCTTGTCATCAGCACATTTGTGTTGTAGGGACTTTATCTTTAACTCACCATACAATTAAGTCAGATTCATTCAGCAGCAGCTACTCAACAGTTTGTTTCTCATATGGAATTAGCATAATTCATGAGGGGCTGTGCATCTGTTTGTCCCATCCAGAGGCTCTCCACATTAGGGGTAAGATATCTGTCTTCTAGCTGACTGTCAAAAGTGGTTAAGGGTAACTACAACAGGGTTTCCACACCTATTTAAACTTACAGTTAGGTGGGTGCAGCAGTCGAAAAAAAATCTCTTTTCTGCCAGTTTATTGCTGTTAAGTGAGTCACAAATCCTAGAAGACTGAGACAATGTCAGAGATGATAAACTAAAACATCTTTAGGCCAGATTTGGATCCCAGACTGCATGTGAGTACCACAGCTTTGCCAGATAAGCCAGATGGGTAATATTATTTTATTATTTCCTCTTTTTTCCTCCAAACATGCAGTCTTTTTCTCTTATAACATGTACATAACCTGTTATGTAAAAGTCCACTCTTCTGTGTCATTTAAGGTGTTCACCTCTGTTCATATCTGAGTAACTGCTGTCTATTCTGTCTATCCCGTTCTTCTAAACCTCACTAAACCCCTCAACCTCTTCTTTGAATTTGATTTATGATGTAAGCTCCCTGATCTGTCACGGACTGTGGTCCTACATTATGTTGTGTATCTGGTCACAAAGAGAGGCCAGACTGGAGGCACGACTCAGGATCAATGTACAACATCATTCTTTTTCTGATATATTATTCTCTGAGGAACAAGGTTGCAGTTAGAACCAGTTTGTGCAAGAGTAATTTTCCACTGCCTGTTGACTCACTTAATGCACCTAGGATAACAACCCCAGGACGGGATGAGCAGAACAACACAGCCATTCATTTTTCACTGAGGGGTTTGCAAGCCTATGTGCTTGACAGAGAGTGATGGAAGTCATTGTGGCCCTCTCAAGGCCAGCCCTGTGCTCTGTGGAAATAAGCATGTTCTGCACAGCACTGGAGGGGATGCACTGATGTCACTTAATAACTCTGACCATGTGGTATGTCACACCATATGCTACAGCTGCCATGTCTAAAGGGAAAAAAAAACATAATAAAAGAATTCAAATTATTATAAAAAGGATAAGCATAGATTATTGTAAGCTATAATATTTTTCACACATTTCTTGGTGCCATCATTATGTACTAGAAATTTTGCCAACAACAACAACAGGCCCTTGGCTTGGACCTACAGCTTTGTATGCAAAAAAGCTCACAAAATCCACTGAATGATAGCTGTCCAGCACCAAACAACAGAAGGAGACAGTTAGCAAGTAATAGGTGGACATAAAGGAGCACTGTCTTACAAAAGAACCAGGTGTTAAACAAATATTTTAAAAAAGAGCCATTAAGGGGCCTAAAATTCCACCTCCACCATAAATTTAAATGTTGCTTTATATCTACTGGGTGTAAAGGCAGCTGATTACTAATTTCACTAACCCCCATGCTTAAAACGGATATGTAATGTTTTCAGCTTGTTTCTGCTCCCTACAAATGGTAAAAAAAGAAAAAAAAAAGCCTTATTGGATCGTTAAACCACAGCTTGTTCTAATGGGGATGATATACCAGCCAACAAGAGTATTTTGACACAAAATCTGTGCTGCATTTGTACCTAATTTAAGTTCTCTCAGTCATCTTACATTTGACTGAAGGAAGACTCCCTTGCTGATATAGAAGAGGCTGTCATGGTCTGCATTTTATTTGAGTCTATTTCCTGTTTTATTTTTAGAAGTTCCTCCTCGGAGTCATGTTGTTTTCTCCTTCCTGTCTTTTTTTTTTTTTTTTTTTTGCTTTGTCACCTGGTTTAATTAGTGATTTGTTTCACCTGACCCTGATCATCCCCTTGTGCTCCTTGAGAAATCCTGGTTAGTTGCTTAGCTCAGTTTCTGTATTATCTATCTTTGCATTGGATTTCCTCATGCCTGTTCCCTTCGGTTTTTTACTTTACTATCACATTTTGTTTTTAAAGCTGGATTTTTTGCTTCCTTTACCTACTGTTTTGGGTCCTATATATAAATCTCGACTCCTTACAATTCACCTTCCTATATTTCTTTGGACTTCAGGAGGAAAACCTGCAGGAAACTCACACAAACACAGAGACAGCGTGGATACTCTGCTTGTAAAGGCTCTAGCAGGTTTGTTGAACCACTTATTGTTGATATTTAAGCATCATGTGTGATATGAGTTTCAGAGTAATAAGGTCAGTCAAATGGAGCAACAGGCAGCCCGGCTGCTGAAAGAGTGAGGACATCCAGAAGAATTTAGGACAGGAAAAACCATTTATTGGAGGTGATCTTTCCCTGGATCCATTAACCTTGTCCAAACTTTATATTGCATTATACCTTACGTTTATTAAAAAATTCAATACATTTTTTTAAATGGTATTGGATTTATTATTGGCTTGCCATCATGTATTTATAATCCTGTTGGATTTCAGTTGGAATGCTCTTACTGCTCTGTGCCTGTAATTGACTTTTCCCACCTACCTCTGCTGCACCCCAGGGGCACCCTCTATTCACTCTACCATGCAATTCTTCTCTTTGTGTTTTAAGGGAGTTACTTTTACTGGTGTGGGTCTAGAAAGACAAATAGGACATTGTATGTGAAATTTGATTGGACAAATATACTTAAGTTGAGTAATTGGTCATTTCTAGTCTCTCCAGTGCTTTAACATTTAAATAAATCTATTATATTAGGTTACACTCATGCTGTGTAATTATAAGCTTGTAATTTGAAAGGTTATCCAAAGTGTTATTGCTGTTGCTAACTGCTTTTCATTGGCAATTACAAGGTTAAATACACTCTGGCCTTGAGCCATATATTTTAAGCTATAGCTGCTAACTTCTGTTGCTAATCATGGTGTAATGCCATGGCTACATTCTCTGGTTTGTACATGGCTTTTCCAGTTAGACCGGGTATGGAACATCCTCGGTGCAGTTGCATCAAATCATGTTTATTTTTAGTCACAAGAACACATTAATTTAATGTGTTAAAATGCTTGACTTTTAGAGGAAACACTTGACATTTCAACTCGAGGCACACACTCAGGTTTACAGAGGAGCTCCCCCCCACTGTGCCTCCTCCCCCATGAGGAGGAGTGCAGCCAGATCAGATAGAGACAAACCATAGCAAAAGTGAGTCCATTAGTGAGTTCTGCATCTCTGTAACATCCTCCTATTGGCCTAGTCGCTGCACCAAGGTGTCACAGCTTATCATAAAGTTCATCTATGGACTCTTATTTCACTGAGGTGAACAGCTGGAAAGATGGGAGTAGGAAACATATGTGAGGGCAAAAAGGTGGAGGATATGTGAACAATATGGAGGGGGGAGGAGGAAATAGAGGACATGGAGAAGGAGTTTCAGAAAGAGAGAGAGAGAGAACAGCAGCTCAGTGGATAACACTGAGCGCTGGGTACAAAGTGATAACGAAGGAGGAAGAGGGGGAGGAGGAGGAGGAGGGTAGGAGAGGATGTGAGAGTGTGAGTCAGACATCAGAATGACTCCATAGATCTTGCTGGAACAATTTTGCCATTTCATGTTCACAAGCAATGCTGAAACTATTAAGAATATCAATATTAAATGAAACTGCTGTTGCAGCACAATGGAAATCAATCCGCATTGTGTGTCATAGCAGGTGAGGTACCAACCTGGTTCACTGTTTCTTTCCAGCAGAACAGGACATTTCTGAGGGAAACTGTCCACTTTTTGCTCAAATTATAATGCAAATTCAGATCAAAAATAAGGACTATAATCAACAAATAAAATGCGATATATATTAAATTGCGGGGGGTACACAAAGCTAGCAGTGTATTTGATGCATCAAAGGGTCTTATATTCCAAAATTATAACAGGCATGATGCATTTTCTTTAGCCTTTATTTCATGTCATCATTTTTGCACTCTTACTCAAAGGAGCAATGTGTGGCATTTGGCCATAAGTTATGTCTAAAACTGCTTAATCAACAAGATGTGAAGAAGTTACAGTTTGGATGTTTTACTAAGGATGTCTTTGTACTGTGTTGCAGAGATATGTATGGTTAGCAGCCTCTCATCCAGCTAGCCTCAGTCTGTCTGCTCTCCAGCTTTGACGCCTTCGTAACTCATCGTGAAACACTTCAATCAAACTTGACAAAATAAGAGAATACATTTCAGAAAATCATCTTGGCTTTTCTGTTCTCACTGTTCCAACAATCACTGACTTTGTGTATAAACCAGAATTAGATGTAATAATCTGAGCCTTGGGGCTGCACGGTGGCTCGCTGGTTAGCAGTGGCGCCTGGTTCGCGTCCCGGTTAGGGCGCCTGGGATCCTTCTGTGTGGAGTTTGCATGTTCTCCCTGTGCAGCGTGGGTTCTCA
>JAPZDZ010000023.1:729385-753272 GCA_029783805.1 Acanthurus tennentii | reverse complement strand
ACACCACCCCCCCCCCCCCCCCCCCCCCCAACCTACCAACACCACCACCACCCCCTCCCTCCGTTTCACCCCCCCATCCTCTCACTCACCCCCCCTCCCCTTAGTCCTCCTCATAAATCTATTGGTTGTGGTCTCGGCTTCACTATCCAGTGCTTTGCTGATCAGACTGCCGTTGTATTTGGGGGAAGTTGTCCGCTGGTGGCTCACGGCGAAAGGCTTTCCTCTCTCTCCGGCGCTTGGACAGTGGAATTATGAGCAGAGCTGACCCAGCCTGTATCACCCTGCCTTGAATCTTATTTCTGTTTCACACCGTGAGAAATTGAACCGACCATGGAGATTGGAGTCCGCATCCTCTTGGCTTTCCTCGTCCCTCAGGTAAGACGGGAGGAAGATGTGTGAGTGTGAGTGTGTGTGTTTTTTTGGGGGGGGACAATTAAATTGAAAGCAGAGCGATCTTTTTTCTTTGTTTGTTTATTTGTTTGTTCGTTTGTTTTTGTTTTTTTTGGGGGGGGTTAACATCCGTCCTGTCTCGTTCAGGCTGCTCTCGTGTTTCTTGGCGCAAACAGATGGCTTGTCAAGTTTTGTCCAGAGTATGCAAATGCAACACAGTGACATACAGTAGCCACCTGCACTGTCAGACTCGTCCGTGCCGTGCCGAGCAAGTTTACCCTCGTGTCGGTCCCTCTGTGCGCACGGCTGGCATATGTGGCACCGAGTTTGGTGGCAGAAGGGGGGTGTCGGGTCTGGCGATCTGCAGTGGTCGCTCTCACTTTAGAATGCCTTTCACATTTTGTCGAGAAGAGAGAGAGAGGGAGAGTAAAAGAAGAAAAAGAAGAAGAAGAGGAGAGGGGATGGAGGAGAGGTGGGCGAGAGGGATAGACAGCGCAGGGTGTATCTTATGTCTATGTGCAAATCACGGCTCCGGCTCTTGTCTCCAGTCGCATCTATATTCCGCTCAGCAACCAACTTGAGCGTTTCTTTGGGCTTGTGAGTGTGTGTGTCTGTGGGAAGCACACAGGCGGATGGAGGAGAGGAGAGGAGTGAAGAGAAGGGAGAGAGAGAGAGGGAGAGAGAGGGAGGGAGAGAGAGGGAGGCGGTGGGGGGTGTGAGAGACACAGAAGGAGAGGCCGAGAGCTAACTTGGTCTCTGTGCTGTGTTATTTGGGTCTGTGGGTATTTTACTCTCTGTTTTGCTCCTTTCAGAAGTGGATTTTCTCAGGATGGGCTATTTAATAAAGATTTGATAATTCCCCGCTGTGATGATCACTGGTCCGATTGATCAGACTCTCATACAGCGGGAGAGCGAGGTGCATCGCAACAGCTGTGAGACTTAAGACGACTGTTAAAACGGAGGAGGGGGGGGCAGCAATAAGGCGGGCCGATCTGATCTCTCTTGCGACATCTCTTGACACTTTCATCCACTTTTTTTTTTGGACTTGAACAATCGCTGTGATTGTCACCCTCCCACCAGCTCTGCCGAAATGCCCTTGAGCAAAAGATCCATCCAGCCACACCTCCTTCCTCCAGCTGCCTTGCCCTCTGACCCCCTCCCCCCCTTCATGCACACAGAACAAAACACATATTCCTGAGTACAAAATGAGCATTTAAGTCATTACTGTGTGCTTACTCTAATGACAGTGGCACTTCAGGTGCCAGGCGGAAAGGTTTAAGTGGCAGCTAATTTTAAAATAACCTAGCTGAGACTATTTCCAAACACAGCAACAATGGGAGAGCCCCGAAGCGTGGCAGGCAAACTGCTCATTTGGGAAACTCTGCTGTTGTGCTCTCCTCTCTCATTTCTCTTCCCTCTCCGCATGTTTTGAGAGGCCGCAGACAACGCTACTCATTTGGAATTTCTTGTTTGACCTGTGGAGGCTTAGTGCTCATTTTCTGCCGCCTATTATTCATTTTTAATTGGATAAGCCAACAGTCCATTTCCAGGTTGTGGTTCGATCTGATGTGAGGCGATCATGATTTAGGCTAATAGTGCCTACAAAGAAATGATTTAACTCTTTGTATTATTGATTAGTCCCTGCTCCTTCTTGCACAAACCGCCCACACAAATGTGTATTACTGCATTACTGAGGAGGCTTTTCCCATTGACTAGATTCATTTACAAACCCTAGAAAGAGGCTGCTAAACGCCCTCTGAGCTTAGTCTACACTTGAATGCCCAGTCCAAGAAACACACTCGCTCAAAGTGCCAGATCCTCGGCTGATTAGATGTATGGTGCTGATTTTCAGGATGACCCACCTCCATGGGGGAATCTCTATCCTCCGGCTGCACGTTCCAGAAGCGATAGCTGTAAAATGCTCTGAGTACCATAAATGTAAATGAACTCACAAAGCGATTAAAGCCCCGATTAATGCACACTACAAAAAAAAAACAAACCATATGTCAACGTTTCCCCTCCAGTGATTCAATACTCAGCCCTCCAGCTTGTTCACACACGAAACACATTTGTATTCAACATCGTGGCCGCAACACTTGACTCCATGTGACTCATCATCCACATGAAAACTGTAAAAAAGTGCCTTTACTCCCCTCTCACGTTAACACAGACGTCCATCCTCACCATATTATGGTGTGTGGGATTGAAGGAGGTGCTCATATTAATAGATGCTCAGGTAGGGAGCCAAGTTCCTCTCCACAATAAACTGCCATACACACCTACCATCCTCCCACTGCCCCCTCACACACACCCACATATGGGCACATACACCGGCAGCAGCCCCTTCCTTGGCAATAAATCCCTGTTTTCCAAATGAAACGCTAAGCAGTCTCTCCGGGTGGAGCAATGATTCAGAATAAGCACAGCACAGCTGGGAGCTGCAGGTGCAGGGATTTTTATCCCTTTTCTTTCTCTCCTTTTCCCACTTTCATTCCTCCTCCCCTGTCTTCTCCACCTCTTAGTCTGTCTGGTCTATTTGTTCTCCCCCCCCCCTCAGCCTTCAAGTCCTCCCACTCCGTGAAACTAGTCTTTCACCTTAATTAACATGATTTACCAACCCTAATCCCCCTTTTATTTTCTCAAAATGCTCTGCGCCATTTTCTCTCTTAACTCTCTCTCTCTGTTTCCTCTCCTCCACATCTCTCTCTTTTCCGCCAGTAGACGGTGGATGACAGTTCCGCTCAGTTTAAGCACTGGGCTGGTACCTGGGCGGATCTGCAGGACGTTTCGCTGTCGTGGACATTTATGGGCGGAGGGATCAACAGACCGTTAAAATTTCTGTTAAAGGCACAAAGAGAGGGATAGAGAGAGAGGAGAGAGGTCATGGTCTTCAGGAAAAAAATATTTAAGGTGTGGGGCTGAAGACAGACAGTTGCCATGGTGTCCTGTTACTTGAAGACAGGGCTGACCTTGGTGATACCACACTAACACACATACACACGTGGAGACGCATTACTAAGTCTACCACATTTTACAAAAAAACATTTTAATCGTAAAACTCGAGCAATGTCTGTCGGAGTGTTTAAGTACCTTTTTAAGTATTCATCTCTGATCAGATTAGCAGGCCAGAAAACGTATATCATGTGACCATCCATGAACACTGGGGACATGCATGTAAACAGGAAGCAACGTGTTGGTCGCTTAGTGACAGAAAAGGAGGAACAGCAACGTGGAAAAAGTAAGATCAAAGATTTCTTTGCTCAAACCGATGAAAGTGCGACTTTTACTGAAAGTAAGACATAAGGAGGTCATTGGGCTGGGAAACATAGCTGGGGGAGTCACAGAGGGAAAGACATGCCATCAGACTACAACACAACCCCCGAGATTTCAAACCAAAACAGGGTCAGCGGCGTTTTCCAAATCTCTTCCTCCCAGAGTGATCGGACGCCTGGTGTAACGTTATGGGTTTTAAACTAAAAATGTACAAGTATTGATGGAGCCTGACACAGATTGCCACACTTTCATCCTTCTCTCTCACGCCCTCCTTTCTGCCCGTCCGTCTTTCCCCACGCAGTCCTAGAGGCTGTTCATTGATTTACAGTAATCAAAAAGAAAGACAACGCTGCAATTCTTGGTACATCAAAGCCATATTAGTCATCAGTGCAGTAACAGGTGTGAGATATTAAAAGAACACACACCTACTTGATCGAGGACCATGAATATTTCTAGGTCAAAGTAATCTCTAATCAAATCTACCAATAGTTGTATTGTTCAGTCCTGTCAGCCTCTGCAGAGGATAATGAAGGATGCTAGTTGTAGTGCACCCACAGCATGTTCCTGTGGTTTTCTTTATGAACTGTACAGATGGAGCCGTGTCATGTCTGTCACTGGCTACGATGAAGAATCATTTTGAATCAGACCCCCAGCTGACCTCTTGTTTCCCCCTAAGAAGCTTTCTCCTTGTGAGGCATCCTCCAGACCTGCCGCCTCTCTGTTGCTGCATGCTGATACAGTGATGGGTTCTTATATAATGGAGTCTGGTTGAGAAGCAACAGTATGATATGCTGCAAAAAGAAAAAAAAAAAAAAGCTAACGGTGGCACTAATGAGGAGTTTTTAGTCATCAAAGCAGGATATCTTTCTTTCCATCTTCTGTCTCCCTGTCTGTCTCCCTCACATGTCCTTACTCTCTTCTTATTCCCTCCCCATCTCCCCTCACACTGCTGCCTTGTGTTTCAGTCAAGCTGCTGGAATAAAAGGGTTCGAACTTTAAAAAAATGCAGTGAAGTTTGGGGCCAAACAGCATACGGAGACGCACAAAAAGTGGGAATAAACAGTTAATAAAAGGTTTGCATAAAAGCAGCCCAATACTAATCTAGACTTTGCAGTCGAAATGTACCCTGATGTTACTGTGGTTCTAACAATCGGCTGAAAAATGGGCCTTCTAGGGGGGAGCTTTGAGGTTTCACTCTCCTTCCTTCCTTCCTACTTATCTGTGTTGTTTTCCTGCGTGAGGGCACACAACCAACCACAGGCTGTGGGTCTACAGTGTTGTTCTTTTTTTTTTTTTCCTTTTTCGTGGAGTCGACTGTTATTGACAGAAAAGCCTCTGTCAGTCAACAGGCACACACTTATACACACACACACACACACATACACACATGCACACCAGAGCAACAAACAAGTTTAACCCAATTGGACACAGCAGGACAACCACAAACACACTCACACACCTGTGCACCTGCACTGTTTAAACACAGACACCTACCGGACCAGAGTTGTTTTTTTTTTTTTTTAATTTATCTGTGTGTTTTCCACAGTAACTGGTTGAGCAACATCGCACTGTAATGGGTTATAAGGTCAAATGCTATCTTAACTCCACTGTGGGAGGGTGTGACCTTTGAGGGAAACACAGTCTTCTTCAATCTTCTTTCCCTCGATGTCCCCACAGCACTCTCCTGAGAAGAGGACTGGATGAGAGGAGGATGAAGGATAGAGATAGTGAGGGTAGCAATTAAAGTAAATATGTACCCTTAGCGCTCCATTAGAATTTGCCTGTATTTGATATAAGCAGACTAATTATGCAAAACACCAATGGACGCATGGTTTAATTGTGAAATGTCCCATAAGTGAAGCAAAAAAAGAGGAAACCGTGTGTCCTAGGAGAGTGGATAAATGGCTTATTTGTGAGTACTGATAAGTTTCAGTGGCTAGAGAAGGTAGACAAAGACACACACACACAGACACACACAGTCAAGATGTTTAAGTAACCATGTGTGAAGGGCACAGACGTACAATGCGATGCTGCACCTCCAGCTGATCAGGCTTTCATCTCAGTTTTTTCCCCTGTTGACAATTTCCTGATTGTATGAGCCAATGAACAAGCACACAGATGAAATGGGCTCCAAATCAGCAGACATAGATACTTAGGTATTCCTCCACACGACCACATACCAAATCTTAAGTGTGTGTGAGGAGGACAGACACAAGGGTCACACCCCTTGTCTCTCACATTCTCCATCTCTCTGCTTCCTCCTCCTCCTTCGCTCAGCTCTGACAAACAGTCTCTGTATCACATTACAGATATTCATGAGTTATTCTCTTTTTGTCTGCCTCTTTGCAGCACTCACAAACATCCAGATATGTCCCCCTCTCTATTTTTCACACACACACGCGCAGACACACAATCTCAAGCCTATGTTTGGCAGGAGGCACAAGTTTCTTTTTTCAGCATGATTGCGATGACTCCTCTCAGTTGCCACGAAGTGTGTGAAGCCGCCAGCAGCACAGTAAGAGTATTCATGTAAAAGGGCTGGTACGGCTCGGTCCCATTTCTTCCACAAGAGTAGTTCTGCTGATGATAGTAGGAGGCGACGATGATCATAAGTTGCATTAGCCTCTCAGCGAGTAGCACTCCATTGTTGGTGCGATGCACTTTATTTAGTTAAGGTAATAGATTAAAGTGTTGCAGACCATTCTTAGGTCATGAATAGGAGCCACTTAGCATAGGTCAGTGAATAGCTGGCTTTTCATCACTGACTGAATTGTTAATTGTAGCCACAGGGTCAAAAAGAGGGTGACAGAGATTTCTGCCAGCTGCACTTATTTTCACTGGAGTGTGTTGGTGGATGAGTTGCTCCCTAGTGCTGTTTTCTGCAGATGGATGGATCGCATTATAGCCCCTTTTTTACACAGCCTGTTTATGGTGAGGATCACCATTTTGTATAAAACATACAAAGAGAAAACTGGGGTGCATTCTTGTGCAGCCTCCAAGCCGACAACGAGGTAGAAACAGAGCTGAATTGGCGTCTGTATGAAATCAGTGAGCTGGCAGGATGGGACAAAGGGATGTGTGACCCACCACCAGGGGATATAAACCTTGTGTAGTCCTAACATTCTGTGTACTCCCCTTGTCCTCAGGGTAAAAAATGATCTACCATCATTAAAACCCTTAAAATGAAGCAGCCCAGTTGAATATAAAACTCCAGATCTGCTACGCATGAAGAAAAAAGAAATGTACAGACCTAGTATTTCACTCTTTCCAAGTAGTTTTAAATAACAGACCTGCCAAATTGCATTCTTCACTAGAGTAGAAGAATATTATTATTATTATCATTGCTAAAGGTACTTCAGATTGAAATCTTAATTT
Source organism: Acanthurus tennentii (assembly GCA_029783805.1). NCBI lineage: Eukaryota > Metazoa > Chordata > Actinopteri > Acanthuriformes > Acanthuridae > Acanthurus > Acanthurus tennentii. The sequence continues at coordinate 746,234 of JAPZDZ010000023.1, read as the reverse complement.
TTTTTCCAAGAAATGGCACTTATGCATTATATATAATAGCCTGGAAAAGTAGCAGCCCTATGGCATGCAGGTCAATCCCATTCATCCTTTTTGTGTCTTCTTACTGTCTTATTGTCATCTCTTTTAGCTTTGGTGGATTCCTCATTATCTGGAAATAATGCACATGCACTGAGTTGCATTCTGGGTTGTATTCTTCCCTATCTTCTTCCTCTAATAGCTCTTTGTCTTTAAATCATTGTTCTCTCTTGCTTTAGTAAAGAGAGAGCCGAGGGTAGAGGCACCTTTATAGCTTCTGACTGCGTTACCCATTAGTAGTGGTTTACAATCAACTACGCAGCGAACACAGCCTCCCTCTTTTATTCACGCTCTCAGGTGAGGTGGGGGCTTGTGGTGTAGCAGTGGTGTTACATTGCTGTATTTTTTATTTTTTTTTGCTTCAGCATATCTTGACAGGGCAGGGTGACCCTTGCTGTAATGGAAGGTAGACAGGTGGATGTCACGTTTATAATACATCATTTATTCGCACAACTTTGCAGCATCTTGGTCCATTTTTTTTAATGTCCATTTTACTTCAGTCTGTCCAACTGCTGTAGTTGACACACACCCACACATGCACATGCTCTGAATTCTCACAAAGTCAGACAATGCAGCCCCTTTTCGCCTGGTTACGGGGTGTTTATTTGTGCTTTAGAAATTAACTGCCATGAAAAAAAATCAGAAAACAAGGTTTTATTTATATGAATCAAGACTTTGTTTCTTCTAACAACAAATCTCATTCTCTGTGTTTACTCTGTAGTGCAGCTGACCACAGTTTCTCTCTCTCTCTCTCTCTACCACTTGCTTGTTGTGCTGGTGAGGAACATGTGTGTGTTAATAAACACCAACTGACAATTTCTGCAAAGGGTACCTTTGAAACTAACTGTGTTTTCCTTCTGACCAGAAGGAAATTTGGCAAGGTGGGGGCCCGCTCACAAAACACTGGTGCTCTCAGGGGTCAGGGCATGTCAGGAGGACCTCGCCTTGGAGTCAAGAAAAGGGAAATTGCTGGAAAAAGGTCTAAAAATTAAAATGCAATCATTATTATTATTAAAAAGCAGCTAGCTGCAGTTAAAATCTAACTCAATGAAAACCAGCAGCTGAAAATAAATAATAAATGTAAATCATGCAGACAACAAGGTCCAAGAACTCTTTACCATCTGAACAGAGAGCAAGATCAACATCTGAGTGACGGAGAATTTAAATGACGGTTATTGCCACATCATGCTGTTATTTTTGTTTAGAGAGCTCCAACCAACGTGTTGGATGTATACGTTGACATGACTGTGTTTAACATCCTGCTGTGATGCTTCTTTTGCTTAAAGAATGCTAACATGCCATCAGAAATTACACAATTGTTCGACATTATGCTTGCATTGTTTGGTTAAGGGTAAAAATGGCAAAGCTTGTGTAATGGCTAGCCATCTTTGCGGCGGTAGTTCAGGATCTGCATGTAGAGCTACTGACTACATTCTTCCACCACTGGGTCAAAAGAGGGTGATGCAAGTTAACCTGGTAGGTGACAGGTCCATAAGAATAGACATAAATCAATAGAGCGGGTGTCCTTGTTTGCTCAGTAGTCTTATTTTAAGAGAGAGGAAAAAGAAATAGGCACCTGTTGTTTTTCCTACACACATTTTTTGGGGCTTATCAAACTAAATGGAGCATTAGGGAGGAAAATTCAAATGTTAGCGGTTTGCACTCTGCTGTGATAAGTACCTCGGGGTGGGAACACACCACTTGGTCTCAACCCGACCTAGCCCAAATTAGGCTTCACACACAATTTTAGACGAACACCTTAAAGAATACTTGGAGTTTGTTTTTTTGCGAGCTCCTGATATTTCCAAGGTATTCAGCAAAGATTTTTCTTTTGAGGATGGCAACTTTAGATTTTTATGCGACTAAAAAATTTGTGAGCATCAGAACAGTCAAGTAAGAGTATGTGAAGTGTGTCCTGCCATATGCTTACCCTGCACTATCCCCTAAGGATCAGTCTACCTCTGGCATACTAATTTGGAGATTTCTCCTGCCTGAAATGAGGCAATAGCGGTAACTTATCTCACCAGACCTTTCATAATCTTGAACAGGAGAATCATACACACACAGCTTAAGCAGGTAATCAACCATAAGCTTTACAATTCAAAAGTTTCATAGAGAAACTTTAACTGTAATACAAAAACCAATAAAATCAAAATGGTATTACAGTGCAGAGGTAAAAACGCAGACTAGAAATGACATTATTAGAACAGCAGTGCAATGCAACCCTGCTTATAAAACCCGAAATAAATCCTAGTTTTATTAAGTTTGCCGTATTCAGCCTCTGCTCCGACTGTGATAGAAAGGTGTTGATTCAAGTATTTCATTTAGATTGCACTGTCTATATGTACAAGATCGTATGTATGCTATGACAGGCAAATTTGGTTAACAAATGTCTGATGAATAGAAGATTAGTTGGTGCCACAGACTTGCATAATGTACATGCACTTACACACTCACACACACACACTCAGCATTTCTGCTGACTGCATTTCAGCTTCTCATTCTCACTTGCTAATCCTCTGTAATTGTTAAATTCTTCCCCATAACGATTCAGTGTTAAAACTCGTTACACCACTGAATTAAATGTGCCATTTTCCAGTGTATTCACAACTCATCTCAAGGTTAGCAGAATAAAAACACATCAAACACCGTTACATCGCAGATAAACAGAGCTGCATCTTTTTGCACATATCAAGGGAGTTGAGACTGCTACATATGGTCTTCAAACCCGGATAATCACACAGGTTGTATCATCACCTTGACTTGAACATTGTTTTTAAAGCTCCGGTGGAAAACTGATCCTGTGATGTGCCACTGTATTCTTGGAGCAAGTGATGTGATTGTTTGAAGGCATCGGCCCTACTTTTTCATTCTCTCCCAACATGACTCTGGGGTTTTTCCACTTCGCTCTGTGTTCAGCAAGTGTCTTTGAAGTAATCAAATCCCTCGCTGCTGTTGAACGGAACTGATAACTGAGAAGGTCTTCTTGACTTTACAAGGAATCACTACAGCTTATTCATTTTATCCTTTTTTTTTACCCCTTTTTACTGCTCCACAGCGTTTCTTTAACACCTTATTTTTCATCAGCTTACTTCCCTCACTTCAGTTGCTCTCCGGTAAAAGTCTTTTTTTTTTGTTTCTTCAGTTGAGAAGGACTCTACACAAGAAAGCGTAACAGTTACATCTGATTTTTGCCCTTCCTGTCCCTCTTCCTGTTCAGCTTCCTGTCCTACTTTGCCTCTGCGTCTCTGTTACAGGAGACTTCAGGTGGGGAAATATTTGACCTGTGAGAAGAAATCAATGATTTTTTTTTTCCTCTGCACCTATGCACGCAGTACCGCCCCCGCTGCCTAGATGGCGACAAAATGCCAGCTATTCTTTGAAGAGTTGTCAAGGATAATTGCCACTCAGATCCACTTAGTGTTTAAACCGTGTGTGCGTGTGTGTGTAGGTCTGTATGCCTGTTTTTGCCTGTGCATTTATGCCAGCATGGTCCCTGGTAAAAGCGCTTTGCAAAGGTGCTTTGTAGAGGTAGAGTGGCCATTTAAACCCCTGAACCTGACTGTCAAGAAACAGACAGGAATTGGAGGACTCATTTGAAGAGAGCACACAAAGCACTATATTGATGCCTACGCAGGCAGGACGCTTCAAGGCAATTAGAATAGCTCTTCCTACTTATTGCTTTTGATGTCAGCGTGTGGGGGGAACGAGAGAGCCAACTTTTTCCCTGCCACTGACAGAGAGGGCTGCCACTTCAGTAGAATTCCTTTAGACACAATTAATGTTGTCCTCCATTCAGGGGTTTATCTCATATTAATGCAGAGAAGTTCAGGGCTTTGAGCTCACAAATGAATTAAATGATGGCGCGAGAAGAATTCAGTTAAAGTAAAAAAAAAAAGAAATTGGTAATTCCCTTGTCAATTACAATTTAATGCACTGGTTTTACTATGCTTTATATCCGTTTCAAACTCCATTCAAGTGGTGTCCTCCTGATGATCCTGACTTTGATGTTACATCTATGCAATATTAAGGCACTGTAGAGCTGCTATATTTGACACTTTCAACATATTCCGGTTTCATTTGTACACACAGTGAAGAGCTTCCATCACTCGAAAATGAAAGGATTCTCATCTACAAAGCTACCTCCTCACATTCCTCTGATGCCATAGACAAAAGCCCTGCTTGCGAGAGTTAGTCATTAAGAGGCCAGAGGCTTTTTCTGAGGGAAATCAAACATTGCTTGGATTGAAAAGACAGACGTGATGGATTTGGAGATAAGGCAGAAATCTCTATGTCTTCTGTTTCTTCCAATAATCAAATTCACACTGACAGCACTTTACCGCTGAGTGTCCGGCAGACCAACTTAAATGCTATTTGGTGTATAAGCTGCCCATTAGCTTCAAATTTTATGCATTTCATGTGTATCAATATTTAACTGTGCCCGCTATTTGCTTACATTTAGATCTACTGAGACTCTTCCGCAAGGAATAAGACTGCCTCGATGAGTTCCGGCGTTGGGCGATCCATGCAGGAATTTGTCCCGCAGACCCGAAGTAATTAAAACTTAGAGTTTAGGGCATGGAGCTCTCAATCCATTTGGATAAGTGCTTGGATAGCTATTTGCAAGCACACTTAAGGGCTTTTGGTGAAGTTGTGCTGCGAAGCTCATGGGAAGGCTGAGGCAGCAGTAATGAAGGTAAAGATGAAGCTGTAGCTTTGGCTGAGGCCTGGCCAGGGTGGATGCACTGATTTCCAAAGAGATAGCGCATCCGCCCCCTCACGCACATGCTGTGACTAATTCACACAACTCAAAAATGCACGGCTGTCAATCAAGGCAAGACAGTTTTTCAACTCATGAAAGGACTGCACTAACTTCTCACTTTAGACTGGGAGATGCTCTCATATTAGAGAGTTAGCCATCACCCCTCTCATTATCTGAACTTCACCTCTCTTATCAGCTATAGGGGAGCTGCAGACGTGCTATAGGCTTCCTACCGCAGAGATTCTCTGAGGAGTGAGCTGACTGGATTTGATTTTCATTAGGATTGCATGTCTTCACTGTCACATCCTCTCCTCACCTTGCACGCTTTACTGGACACAATTTTCCGCTGTGGTGACCTCCATACTGACGGCTTGGTTTTTTACGCCACAGTAGAGTCACACCGGGTGGCCGGTTATCAGTGCATTCACCATTACAGGGCCCGGCGTGGTTGACCTGCTCACAGAGGGCTTTTTCTGCCTTTCCTAAAGTCGCACTAGGAGACACGCTCTGCTGCTGCGCTGGGACACGCCACCTACAGAATTACAGGAACTCTAGCAGGCTGTCACAAGTCAAACAGTGTACTGCACAGACCTGGGATGTGCAGGTCACACACATCCCCACACACACAAACACACACACACTCAGTGTTGACAGACAGTTGAAGGCTGAGACAGTACAAGCTGGTGTTACTGCTCCGCAGAGAGTTTGAAGGATCGATGGGAGATAATTATTTCTAATGGAGCCAGAGGAGAACGGAGTGTGTCCTTTTCAGTCATAACTGGAGAGTGTGTGTACATATGGCACAAGGAGTATTAGACTCAGAATTATTTTTGCTTGGGATGTAATTAATCACAAATGAGAGGAACTGGTCGCCTCTGTCATTAAATATTTGCACTGCCAAAACTGACAGGCTCAACGTTTAAAAGTCAAAAAGCTGAAAACACTTACAAGATGTGTCAATAAACTATGGAACCGGATTTTATCTGAGTTTCAGTTTCCTCACAGACAAATTTTCCATTTCAGCCTGGTGGCTGCTGCAAATTTTGCTTTACAATCTGATTTTATGCCAGATTTTGTATTACTATGAGATTTTGCATCCAATTTTACCCATTTTGCATGAGCAGAAACACCAATTTGTTTTGATTCGATTCTTAAAAAAAAATGTAAAAAAATGTGAGTGGGGAAGATTTTTAATAGTTGCTACCACGTAAGATTTCCAGTTAAATATATATTCTGCCTTCTGTGTGACTGCATTCATCTCCAGAGCTTTATAGCATCTCGTGTTTAAGTATTCAGGACAAGAACATGGACATTCATTACAGCTGCAGTGTGTTCCTTCTTCCTACCAACAGAGGACATGGGCTTAAATTAACATGGCTCTACCAGTGATTTATGATATTCTGCTTTGGCCTAGTACGCCTCCCTGCAGTGCAGGCATCCTCTCGCTGTCTGATGCAGACACATTTAATATGTCACCATGCTCACATAAAATACAGATTTTTTAAAAACACATACAGAAAAAGTCAGAAGCATTGTCATGGTAATACACTAATTATGGTGTAAATGTCTCCTGAATTTGTCATAATGGCTTCAGTTGGAGCATATCATTTTTTAACAAAAGTCCTACATAGTGGGGATAAAAAAAAACAAAAAACATTACAGTGGAAAACGATTAAATGAAGACTGTTGTTCGAAATTGTATGTGCATAAAAACAACACATTATGTAGTCATTTATTTTGGTCCTGCCTCAGAAAATTTCTAAAATAAAAGCTTCATAGAAATAATAAATAAGTATAAGGCAATAAATGAAAATAATGTAGGCTGAAGCTTAAGCTTCTCATATTTTTACTTTAGCAAATTTATCCTTAAATAAGGCAGGTTCCCGGTGTTTTATACACAAAGCTACTGAATCTTTTTTTATATCAGCTGCTTAAGTTAAATCATTTTTCTACAGTGTCTGACATGCCTTTAAACAGGCTGCATCTTTGGACTGTTTCCATGTACAAGGCAGCTCCTCCACCTTTTACGGATCCTATTAGTGCTAAACAAGTCATAGTCTTCCAGTTTCATGTCTTAAACTTTCTCACTATTGAGCCAAGTCTTTGAGAGATACATTGAGCTGATTGATTAGACTCAATCAAATAATCCTTGTTTTTACAGAAGTTTCTATAGAGGTTTTACTTTTAAAGGGTTTTCAAGATCAATATCTTTTTAAAAATTGATACCTTCTGTGCCCAGTGTAATGAAAAGCTTAAAATTCAGATTTTCATACCGTAATACTCTGTGCGAAGCAATTCCTGCCAGTGTGCACTAACTTCTACTCATTAGTGTCTCTTAACAGGAACAAATTGTCTTAAGCAAGATCTGTCATCACGTCTGCCTTTATCACCATAAGTTGGTATCAGCAGAAGCAGACAAAAGTTCTCAGTTACTTATCTATGTTGATCTTTGAGTTCTCATTTCTAAATTTGGCTTTTGCTTCTTTGGGTGTTCAATTTTGTCATATTACCAGTTTGCATGTGTCGACAATATCAGAAGCTGTACAAGTTTGATAATGTAGACATTCTTTTTGTCGGACACCAATTCAAGTAAACCCATGTCCAATTTAGCTTCTTTGCCTTCCTCAGTAGCTTGGCCTTGGGCTTTGACGATTGCCAAACCAAACAAGCCTTTGTCTTGTTATTCTCTTGTGGAAGACTATGGCATTATTACTCTGAATTCTCATGGTCTTTCCTTCAAAGAACTTTATGATTGGCCATTTTAGTTCTTATAGTTGGTCTGTTGAGGTGTCCTTCCCATAAATATTGGTGTTTGGTATCTTGTCTGCTTTGGATTAAATCCTCTATTTTTCTGCACAGTCCTCAGTCATCAATTCATATATCCCTGTTTGACATTTGGTGAAAAAAGCATATTCACTTTCTTGCAAAGAATCGATGAAAAAGATTGAAACCACTCTTGTGTCTTACACTAAATGTCAAGCCAGGGAAGCCAGAGGGTTGAGCAAACAAAATATAACGTGTCGGAAACTGTGCTTTGGGGAAGCTGGCAGAGGGATTTGTTTATTATAGACAGAGTCAGGCTAGCTTTTTGCTCCTGTTTTATCAGCAAATTTAAACTAATCATTTTGTGGCTGTTGTCACAAAATTATTTACCAGGCAGGCCTACGAGTGGTGTCAGTCTCCCTAAACAAGTGGATTCTACAAATGTCAAACAATTTCTTTAAAAATGTTAAGGAAACTAGGAGGATTGCTGCTTTTATCACAGGAAAGACTGTGGTCAGAACAAGGAAAGAACGTTCTCAAAGCAGGTACAGAAAGGAAGAGAATAATGAGGGAACAAGTTTCCTTTGCTCGCATAACCGACTGACAACATACAGTGTACACAGCTTGGAAAACAATAAAACATGGGAATAACAAGAGGAAAAAGGAAAATATCAGTGCTTTCAATACAGCAATGGCTATCAGTCTTTCATACCAGTAAACACAAGCAACAGCAGTGTTGTTTCAGTTAGATAATGTACACATTTTACCTTGTAATTTAGCTACAGTGAGTAGCTAATAGTTAGCAATGAGCTAAAGGATCAGCAGCTGTACTAGCATAATTTCAGAACTTCTTTTTCTTTCTCACATAAACTTTTTTTTTTATCCTTTAACTTTGAATCAGTACAAAGAGAACGCTGCTCTCGGGCTTCGATGTCATGGATTTTCAAGAAAGAGAAGTCAACGACGGGAACTCTGTAATAATTTATCGTCAACAATAGGACTACAGCTTTCACCACTAATAATTACTTTTATTCAAAACATTCACGAACCAAAACACTTTAAACACGTCAAGTACTTGACTCCATCATGGGTGCTTCTTGATAACTCTCAACATCAAAAGCACAGGCAATTTACTCTCTCCTAGTCTGAATGTGAAGAGGCACCAGCACTTAACTTTGTTTTTGCAGCGGGTGGGTGGAAGCTGCTTCTGCTGTTCTCTGCTCAAGTTTGAAAGAAACTTAACTTAGCCAAGAAGTGATAATGACTGTGTGGGAGTGCAGACATTAAAACGGTGTTGCCAAAATGAGAAAGTATGCCATGAAGGTTAGAAGTTTTGATGCAATAATGAGAATAGGAATTTTTAATTTATACCATCGTCATTTTGTGATTGAAATAAATGAAGTAAAACATAAATTTAGTATTAGTTTTTATTGTTTTAGATTTATGTACAAAGCTTCATATTGCTTGGTAGGGTGCAAATCAGTCACTGAGGATTTGAATTCAGTACTGAAAGTTCCTCTTTTTGTAGAAGCCTACAAGGGCTGTCAGCTCATGCTCAAGGCATAGATTAGGTGCACATGAGTTACCTATAGAGACAGGATGCACCTGTAAAAAGGTGCTCTGATTGAGCACTTGGATCCTATATCCATGTTCAACTTATGATGGACAACTTTAGGGGAATCAAAATTGATGCAGAACTAGAGATATTGTTTTTTAGCACTCTGAGATTTCTTGTTAAACACCTGCACCTTCAGTATCCACAATGCAACTAAACTGCCAACAATTCAACCAGAGATTTGTGTGCGTTGCTTGCATGTAGCCTTGAGGCACCGGTTTGAAGCGGAGGAGAGGAGCAGAGGTGTTTTTTCTACAGCTGTTTTTTTGTCTCCACAGCCCCAGATTCTTTACCGTTTCAAACTCGTTGTCTCGAGCACCAGCTAACTGTTGAGTGTCATCAGTTTTTGCACAGCTCCCTCTGGAGCTTCAAAATACTTCAAAACTTTTTTTCACACGTGTGGTAGTACTCCCAAAGTCATGCTATCAGATTTTCTGTCAAAATATATATATATAGTTTTTTATCAGATTGTTCAACAACAGCCCAACAGCGTGTTTATAATATTATAAGAAAAAGAAAGATAGGAGCAAATCCATATCAATATATAAGGTTATCGTAATTGAAAGTGGTTTGCTATTAATATTTTATCTCACTCTCTTATCTGAGCCTTTCTGTTTTGTAAGAAATTTCTCTAAGGTCACTGAAATACTTATTTTAAACCAACATTTTTTCTGCTTCTGCAAATTAATGCTGTATCTCCAGCAGGACTAAACACAGAAGGATGTGTAAAATTCCAGTGCTTCAGTTCTTGGTCCTTAAATGTACAGCAAATATGCCATAAGGCTTAATCCTATTAGAATCTGGTGACTATTATTTTTTGGAGGTGCTTTGATGAAATTTAAAGGTGGTTCTGCAAAATTAAGTAACAATATCACTTTACTGACTTTTTATGGTAATAACTGAATTACGTCTTGGATTGTTTTTTTTAAGGTTTTACAGTGATGAAGCCACAGGACTTTAACATTACTATTCTTACTTTTACCTTCTTTTGTTTTTCTTTCTCTATCCTGTGCAAAAACTAAAAAGCCCTCCAAAAGGTAATGTTGCATACTATGAAGCTGCTCTGCATTCACCTGACAAAATTACCAGTCTGTCCAGCACCTGTCCAGCTTCAGGCTCAATGTGCTTAAAGATGCAGAGTGGAAGAGACAGATAAAGAGTGACGAAAAGAGAAGGGGACTAAGAGAGGGCCAGAGAGTGGAGGTAATGATGGTAGAGTGGAAGAAAAGGTGAGGCAGATGGAGAGTGCAGGGAGAGTAAAAGCAGGTTGGGAAAAAAGAAAGAGATAGAGGAATTACGGAAGATGGAGGCTCTGTGGCAGCACTGATGCATGGACGGTGGGTGGACAGGGTCGCTGAGTTGTGGCTCTGAAATGGGTTCTGACAGAGTCATTTCTCACATGGAGATTTACCCAGACTCTTTCCAATGGTCGGAGGACGAGAGTGAACGACCCTTTCCACTTGCCATGAATATTTAGAGTGTTCACAGGCTGCTGCGTAGAATGACAAATAGCACTCACCTACTTATATTCTATTACCATCTATTTTTTCACCCCTGTCCACCTGCACTTGTCTCTCACGTAATCTATTGGTCTGTTTTCATCTGATTGTTATGGTTTCAGGTTGGTTCTGGATCCTCGCGACATGATGTTATGCACCGGGAGGAGTTTTTTGCTTTCAGTGGACTCCATCAGCTCAGCCGAGTCGAGCTGACTGAGCTAATTGGTGTTTGTCAGGATGCATATCGGTTTTTATGAGAGCTTTTATCCTGGAAAGAGCTGCCAGTTGCAGCTTTAACAATGCTGATGAGACCAGCGAGACTGAGTCAAAACAGGGAAGCTGCAGAGAATGTAAAAGGCAGAGCTGGGTAATAATTCTCTGTGAGTTTGTTGTTCACACATTACACATAGTCATTTGACCACTGTTACAATACAATGATTATTACAGCTCTAAAGTATATCAGAGTACAGTTTAGGTAAAGGTCATATGGAAATAAAGAAGTCTGTGAGTCTTAAACTGGCCCCTTTCTCCTCTGCAGATTTATTGACGACTCATAAATGTTCTAATTTTATCTCATCTCATCATACCTCATTCACATCCAGCTGTGTGAAAGCCTGTGACTGCCCAGCATGACAACCCTTTACTACGCAATATGGACAGAAAGCCATATCCCAAAATGAATTGGCCTCACTTACCAGATCTGATTTGCCCTCTCCTGTCCAAATATGGTAAAACTTCCAAATGCTGGAGTCAGAAACTCTTGTACATGAGTTTGGTGTAGATCAACACTTTTCCTTCATACATGTCTCAGTCTCAGTTACGCTCCAGCAGCAACTACTGTGTTTTCCAAAATCACCTTTTCTTATCATGTTACCAACCATGTCTGCAGAGATTTAGAGAGAGATTTGGATTCAGGTTGGATCATCTGTCTGTATACAGGCATTAGCCAGGGTGCAGCAGGCTGGCTGAACACCACACTGGAGCTGAAGTGTTGAAGGCAGAGCTTCCAAAAAGGAATTGGGAGAAAAAAGATCTATCCAGCTCATTATTTGATGCTTTCACTGGCTCGGCTTTTTATAGGGCTATTTCATTACATTCATCTGTGGCACCCGTGTCTCAATTTCTTTTTTTTTTAGGGCCAGGAAGCACTTTAAAGATGATATGTCTGTCAAATCAAATACCATCACCACCAATGTTTCGCTCATTAAGTTAGACATCTGAAGAGTTGCTAGCAAAGGTTATCATCAGTGCACTTTAAGAAAAGGCCATGCATATTGTTTAAGCAGCTATCAGGCTTCTGTTGCATTTATGCTACAGGAGCTACCTGACTTCTTGCTATATTACTCCCAGAGAAAAACAGAAATGGTAAATTTATTTGGAAGAGAGAAGCGCGGATGCAATTTTCCCTTAGGCTGACTGGTAAACAATGGTGACAAGAACAAGTTTTCAATAACTTTAAAGTAGAAGGAAGAGAAACAACAAATAAAACACCCCCTTGTTTTCCATTATTTAATTTTCCCTCTGTTGTATTACAGGGAGAGTAAATAAGGATGGATATGAAAACTGACAAACAGTAAACTGGTGGGTGTGTGTGTTTGCAAGTGTGGGTGGGTTCCCATTTCTCATTTTTGGTCTGTTAGTAAGCTGAGGCTTTACATGCGGCCATGGGTGTGTTATAATGCTGAGTGGTGAGTGTCGAAAGAGAATGGTTTCAGGCAATCTTTTTTATCCTGCTGGATCTCTCTCTGGGTGGAGAGATTGGGCTTTGTAGTTGTGATTGGAGGGAATTAGGGCCTGCCTTTGGTATCTGGCAATAGCAGACAACTGGGAAACAGGTTGAGCCCGTGACTGTTGTGTGTATGTGTGTGTGTGCGCGTGCAAAAAGAGAGACGGAGATTAACTCACACCATCGCACATCATTCAGTAGCTCCTGCAAGCCGCCCTTTTTCCTCCCACCTCGGTCCTATCTGCACACTGATAACTGCTCTGAAAAGACTTCTGCAGTTCATTTACCTGCTCAGTGACATTCAGTATGTTTTGTGTTATCACAATACTGTATGTGTGTTATACAATAATTAATTTCAAGGCTTCTTTTGTTGTCACTGTGCAGCTGCTGCTTTTTATAATGATAAAAATCTGAAAAAAGCCTCATTTAAAATATCATGTCAGCTCACAGTTCTTTACCCATTACAGTTTTTTTAAGTGATAAAGCACCCAGTTATTTGATTAGTCAGAATAGTCTGCTAGTTTAGTCTTTCATTATCTGCCTCTCAGAGTATCTCATTAGCTCTGAATATTGATGTTTGCACATTTCTAATGTGAATAATTGCTTTCAGGATTAGAAGTTATGTTCACAGAGAATTGACAAAGAATGTATTCGATTTGTATTTTGGACTGATGGCTAGGAAAAGCGAGTGATTTGAAACCATTATTCTGGGTTAAGTGAAGCTGATTCATTCTGCCATTTTCTTTTTTAATATATATAATTATGTGACATTCTAAAAAATCTAACTCTCAAGAAAGAGAAATAGTAGAGGAGGAAGTGGAAAATGAGGAAGTCCTTTTATTTAATATTAATCTTTTTATAAAGATTAAAGGTGAGAGATTTAAGTTTGGAGGGCGGGGGCACTCTGTTCAAACCCCCTCCTCAACCACCCCTTGATGTTGTTCACTCTGCTCTGAGTTTTATCACAACAACAGGGGAAGCCTGATAGCAGGCCATGCCACTGGGAGTAACAAATCAAACTTGTTTTACAGCAGCATCCACAAGACCAGGGCAGAAAGAAGAAGGGAGAGGGAAGGAGGAGGGGAAGGAGGATGGATGATGGAGCATTCAGAGAGTGAGAAATAACTGGTCGCAGTTGGGAATGAGGCAGAAAACCTGAGCAACGCTTTGCTACGGCGCACATGTGTCTTCATACTGTTGTTTGAATGTCGATCTGTTGCAGTAGAGCGCTCTAGATGACTGAGAAATCAGTGTTTTGTCTCAGTTTTTCACATGTTGTCACCCTTTTGTAAGAAAAACACCATTCGAGCTGTGCTGCTGTATATTTGTTTGCTTGGTGGGGAGAAAAAAAAACTCAGCTTATGAGGACTCAGACGGACTAACAGGAGGGGAGATGGAGACAAGCCTGAGGCACTGATGTGTTTGAGTCAGACTGTGTGTGTGTGTGTGTGCATGTATGCCTGTGACACTGTGTCTCTATATGCGTGTGTGTTTGTGTGGTCCCCCTCAAACTGACAAAAGAGGGAGGATGGAGGTGCTACTGATCATCAGCCCCCAGGCCAGCAGTTTGAGACTGACTCTCAACTTATGGAAATTGTATAAACACACACACATACACACCCACACAAACATGTACACACACACGCACTCAGAGGCACTGATGCGATTTTAGGTACATGAGCAGAATGTTGAGGAATAACGGGTTTCTAAAAGGGAGGTACTTATAGCTGCATATGAGATTTCTTGATCTCCCTTGAGTTTTTTTTTTCTGTGTCTGTTTCTTTCTTTAGAAAGGTCAACCTAGGTAAGGGAAGCGGCCAAGTGCGGGAGACCAGGAAATAAAGTTGAGGTGAAGGGGAGAGGAGAGGAGCAGAGAGCGATGGGAGGGAGCTAATATGAGGTGATTAAAAACCTTATAAAAGGGGTTGACATGAAAAGAAAGAGACAGGGTAGTAGGATGTCAAATAATGTGTGAAACTTAAAGCAGGCACAGAGTTCGACTGTCAGGGTTTGACATCGAGAGACTGGAAGAAAAATAAAACGTGATGGATGCTGTCAGAAAACCACAAGAGAGGAACTAAAGGATGAAAAACAGAGGTAAGGGGAGGCAGATGGTAAATATATAAAGGATAATAATCTCTTTATTGTTTTTAAAGTACAACTTATCCGATCAGGTACATATTATCACCTTCTGTGATATTTTAAAAATCACAATAACAATGAAAGAACCAACACTCATACAAGGGACATAATGAGAACACTGTAATGATGGAAAAGCCCATAATAGATTTTAAGAGAGAACAACAGCAGAACAGCTGCTGATAAGATTAAAGCAGAATTAAAACAAAATGACTACACTTCATCAGAGGTGATGACAGCTGAGAATGAAACGATGACAAATACCTCAAACTCATGTTTTAGCTAATGAAAAAAAAAGGATTGAACTCCTGCCCTCGATTCATCATCTTGGGTCTTCATTTTCATTCCTCTCTCCCCCATTTCATAACCACCCCTCCATCATAATTATTCCCCCTGTGGGTCCCTGGCCACAAGGCATTTCCTTCCCCCACAGGGGTCTTTGGAGATTATGAGACTGCATGAGACCTCTGAAGTTTTCTTGAGCGCTCAGAAGTGCAGAGAATTATAGCAGGATTGAAGTGGAGCTTTCTGATTCTGGCATCTTACATCATCATCTTATCTCAACTCTAGTGAAGCTCGGATTCGTTACCCCTTTTGTTTTGGGGCCAAAAACAATCCTAATTCTCTGCTTAGGTTATTTTAAAGTCTGCTTGTATCAGTATTTGCATACACTGATATTTTAACATTTTACCTATTTAATAACACAAGTTGTAGGACTGCCTTGTGAAAGACTGTGAGCTGTAAGTTCACAGATTTTTCATGGATATATGACTGGAATGAAAGATGGAGCAGACATGGTGTTGAATGTTAAAGAGGTGCTGATTGCAGAACGAATACACGAGGCGCAAAAGATGGCAATCACACATGCCTTATAGGATGATTTATTGGCACATCTAATGTTTCTTCGTCAGGGTTTTTAATGAGTGAAACACTGGCTCTATACCAACATCCTATAGTTGTGATGGTGTGACTGCTGGATATTTAGCAAGAACCTTGTAAAAATTGACGGTTGCCTTTTTATGGGTTTCTATTAAAGCCATTTATTTAAAGTTCCTCCCCAAACATATTTTAAAACATGTAAAATTACTCTGCTTGATTAATATTTTGTTTAGCCACATTAAAGGCGGAAAAAAAAGTCTAAAGAGGAACTGGATGCACTTAAAAAATTATGGATCCATCAATCACAGATCTCGTGCCACTGCCCCGCCAATGCTTGCACTTGCAAGAGGAGAGTGTGTCAATATGGCTACATAAGCTTCAGAGGAAACATGGATAGATTCAGCTTTGCATGCAGCAAGTTAGGCACCTAGATTTAGATAAGACTCGGTTGTACATAAATATGTGCACCTATTAGATGTTTCAAAATGGTTAATGTTGTTTCCATCTGTTTCGCTTGCATTGTTTGTTAGCTTGTTTGCTTGTTAGCTTGCAACTGTGGCTAACACGACATTTGTGGTAGGGTTAATACAAACCCTCATTCTTTGTACTTCCATGTCTGTTCTGCACCGCAGCCTTCAGGCTTGTTCATCTACAACTGGCTTTTGAGTACAAAAATCTAGCTTTCTGATGTTGTTTTGAATCTCAGATAGGGTTGCCAACCGTCCCTTAAAAAACGGAATTGTTCCGTATTTGGAAACAAAAGTACGGGACCCATATTGAGCTGAAACAGGACGCACTTTGTTCCGTATCATCATGAGAATCAACAGTAGCCTGCAAAATGTCGATGGAATTAATGAATTATGGGGCGCTTTGTATCAGATGTTACAGCAAATTTATCTCCCGCCTCTCCTGCTCTATGACCAATGAGCCGACAGCACCCTGACAAACGAGTATGACGACACAGAATCTGACTCATCTCATTGGTCCAGCTACTGCCGCTTGCGAAAAAATACCAGCACAACACAACAGACATAAACAAAACACCACCTTTGAGCAGTCACCTGGCGACTCCTTCCAAGAAGAAAAGCTAGAGGATGCAAAAGTACAGGATTGAGTGGGAGAAGGTCCTTCTCCCACTCGATCCTAACTTTTTTACTGTCTGTTTGCACTTTTCTAATTGCACTAACTGATCTGTTATAGAAATGTTCTGCATTCTATTGTATTTTGATACTTGATACTGTTTTAAGGTAAGCAGGGTTCTGTTAAAGAAAAATATATTATGAGAGAGATATGTGTTTTATTCTGTTGATTTTTTTATTGTCAGGGCGACAAAATAAATTGCTAAATTATTTGTTTTCCATGTTTATTCGTATCACTCACAAACATGCATC
>JAPZDZ010000023.1:709324-726004 GCA_029783805.1 Acanthurus tennentii | reverse complement strand
CACTAAAATTAAATATCTAAAAGGTAAATATAAACATATTAATATGATTTGATAGTTTGTTCATGTGATAAAGACTGTCTGGGAGGCTCAACTGAAGGCCGAAAATCCCAGAAAAACATATTGAGTAGCACAGTTGTGCATCTCTGAACTTTTTGCAACTAAGCATGCTACAGTCTCTTTTTTTCAAAATTAAAGCATTCAAATCAGACTGGCTAATCATCTCTACTCCACATCAAATACCTTCATACAGTCTAAAGGGAAGACTTCTCATAGGGGTATTTAAAAAGAATACAACACATATTTACAACACTGGCCAATAATAAAGCGTTCTTGCACTCACAACATTTATGTCTGTTTCAACCAATTCTATTCACTGTGAACATTTCGACACTTGTTTTTACAAACAAATTTCTGTTCAATTAAAAAATCATAATTTTTGCACATCACTGGCATTGTAAACCATGTTTGGTTTATAATGTTCAGTTGGAATTCTTGAATTTTTTTCTTTTTTACCCCCCTGGCATTTCTGAGAGTTGCTGCAACTAATTAGTCCGGCATGTCACACCAATTTGTAGATGTAAATTGGTCAATTGCCTCTTGGTCCATTTTTACAGTTTTTTACAATCACTTTGGCACTAGTTTCAGAACCTTGATGTCATTTTTTAAAACTCAGGACACAAAACTCACAACCAATGATCAAAAATGCACATTTTCAAACTGAGAAACTAAGAAAACTCCAACACTTATTTTCAACTGCTTGGATATAATACACATTAACCAAAGATTTTTTTCATTGAACTGAAATCAGTTGTTCAAAATGACACAACTAAATATCAATGTATAACCATTTCAAAATGCAATTCACACATTGCATTTGAGATGACTGTCTTTTCATTTTATTTCACCGATTTAACTATCAGTTGATACAGCTGCTCAAAATGATAAATGACTGTTGCATCACTCTTTCAGTGAAGCATTGTTTTATGAAAACTAAGGAACAACATCCCATGTTCATACCATTAACATTTTACAATGGGATAACTAGATCCACTGACCCCAACTTGCTAATGATTATTGATTTGTATGATTATTAATGAGTGGCATCAACGGCAACATACTGTAACATGGAGCAGGCAGATGGTCTAACTATAGGGGTCAAGCAGGAAGAGGAAGATGAGGAAGACGTAGCTGATTGTTGCTTTCATTAAAAAGGAACGTATGTTGTGATTTTACAGTATATTTTCTCAATATTTTTCAAATTTGTTCAATGATTCCACTTCCTCTGAAGTATCCTCTCTACTGGTCCTTTAACAGGGACATTTTTGTAGCACTATGATGAAACATGAATCACACATTTCGTACTTCAATATCCAACGTTTGTACCAACAACTAAGCAGTGAAACTATAACTATCTTGTGTGTGGGTGATCTAAAGAAATGCCCCTGCAGTATTTATGATAAAATGAGTTTTTGATCCAGCGATTCTGTGAGTGTAAGGTATCTTAAAAGATATGAATGCACAATTCAGTGTTTTGAAGATTGGACAGCCTGTGTTACAAGTGCCAGGTTTAAACTGAGTTTTGTGAGTCTGTTGTGTTGCACAGGAAGGACCTGCAGACTGGACCTTCAACCAATCAGAGCAACAAAGCTTGTCACATGTGACAGGTGAAGCTCCTCTGTCAGTCACTGTATCACACCCATCTCAAATGAGATAAGCAGTTGTGAATAGCCTGATATGCGCCAAGTGGCGTGGAATTTTCTCTGAATGGGAAGGAGGCCAGACCCATCTGCCAGGGTGAAAATAAAGTATGAGCTCAACAGATTGGTCCCAGACTCAGAGTGAACAAGTTTAGCATAAAAGGCGCTGTGCGCACCTGTAGCCTATGTGCCATCTGCGAAGGCCATCGCCAAAGCGTCTTGTGCGAGTTTAAAAAAAAACTTCACATATTTTTCTGTCATGAGAGAGGCTTTCCTAGTGTATGAAAAAGATTTGTACTTACTGTAGAAATGGGCTAGCCTGAGTCAGCCGTCAAGGAGTTAATACAGTGTCATGGGACGTGATATCAAAAGATGGTGAGCGAGAAAAAATGTCCTAAAAATAACCAAAACCAAAAAATTAAAAATATTTTCAAGATCTTAGAATAGATTGCTTTCCACACCTTAACAAGGGGTGGTTATTCCATGACTTTACTCAATGAAAAAAAAAGCTTATTAACAAGAGTTTTCAAGAGCTTGATCTCCTTGTACATTATACATTGTGGCAAGATGTGAACCTGCACTCCCTCTTATTGGCTGTTCCATTAGGTTGAAATAATAAAACAATGGCTCAAATAATAAAAATAACCGAGAGAAAGAAGTAGAAACAATCCCAAGGCATCAAAAGTCAAATAGTTATGTTGTAATGTTGCAAGTGTAGAGGTTTTCTGTTACAATGAAAATACAGATTTGCAAAATCATTACACAGCTTGTGTGTGTTTAAAGGATAAACTATGGGTGAGTGGTAATAATGGTAACTCATATCTTGTCTCAACAGAGTGAAAAAATATATCTCATATTGAAGTTGTGTTCAGTGACTGGATGTGTTTGCATAACTTTAAAATATCAGTTATGATTACCTTGATGTACTACAACTTTATTGTATTAAAAAACTCAGCCAAACTCAAGGCTTAGAATACCCTCGACTACTCTGTGCTGCAAATTTGGGTACCTACGCTGATATGTACCTAATGTAAGCACTAAATAGACAGGCCAGAGAGGATGGTGACTCATCTAGAGCAGCTCCAGTAGAGAAAGTCCATAAACTGGCGTGACAGCAAGCCAGCACCTGCAGAGGTGGCTAGCTAGCCAGGCGGCCAGTTGTGCTTACAGACCCACTG
This sequence comes from Acanthurus tennentii, assembly GCA_029783805.1. Lineage (NCBI taxonomy): Eukaryota > Metazoa > Chordata > Actinopteri > Acanthuriformes > Acanthuridae > Acanthurus > Acanthurus tennentii. The sequence continues at coordinate 723,129 of JAPZDZ010000023.1, read as the reverse complement.
TGAGCTGACTGGGTCTTTTTCTATAGCCAAGTCTTGTAGAGACAAGGCTTCTGTTTTCTGTTGCAAATCTGACTATTTTTTTTCAGCAGACATTGTACTTTAAGTTGTTTATACTGTAGCAGCAAAAGTGCTGATATTACTAATAATATGAAAAATTGCTCTGCTTTGTTTAAATGTTTCAGGAAGTCATTGCAATATGAGAGTCATACAGCATGCTAAACATGCTACCAGGAATCTGAAACTAAAGGAGTGAAAGGAAATGCAGCTATCATTAATTTAATTTAATTTATACACCTCTGCTTTTTTTGTACTGTGAAATGCCAAAATGACTTCCATGAACCAGCCCAATTTCCGTCTAAAAAAGGGAAATCCTGCAACCTGGATGTGTGTTGTGCGCTGCTGTTTGGTAATAAAATGTAAAAGGAGAGGGCTGAAACATATTTATTTGAATCAGAACATGTTGAGTACTTTTCATCCTGGAACAGGATATGAGAAGGAAACAGGCGCATGCCAACCTTAAACTATGAGTTCGTCAGGGTAAGAATTAGGAGACCTTAAGTAGGCCTTTATTGACTGGGTATAGCCAGAAATGCACAGGTGTAACGAAGAACATTAGCAATGGCTCTGTGTGTGCAGGAAGCCATGCCAAAACTTACAATACCAGAACTCTGAACGTACAAGGTGAAATGGGATTTAGCTAAAGCAAATGTTATTAATTCCATCAAGACTCATCCTGATATAGCATATCAAAATGTAGCCCCAGAAAAAAGATTATTGTCTCAACTGGCTTTTGCCCACTTTTTGTTGCTACTTTAAAACATTTTGTCTTGACAGATAGTGAATTTATGAACACCTTTGTGTGCATGTAGTCTTTATACCCTTAAAGAAATCTCCCAGCTGAATGCCAAATGTCCCCAGCTCTAAAACTATGAAATGCAGAAGCTTTTTTAAGTCCTTAATGTTGACCTACATTTTAGGGACATGCCTGCCAACTTTGGAATAAACAAAAATGTTTTATCATTAAAAAATAGTTGTTGCTTTGGTCTCGACCTTTCCAACAAGTGCCTTTTGCTCTTTGCCAGTTCTTTACAATCCAGGCTGGGTATAGGAATTTTGAGTAGAATTAAAAAGAAGGCCAGTGTTCATAAGGTTTTATCATAAGTTAATATGCTTAGGGCTTACTGTTGCAGAGTTAGATGGAGTAGGCTTAGGTAGAAATGATCTGTGTTTAAATATATTCATCTCTTTGTATTTTTATGACTAAAAATTTTTGCCGAACAGGAGTCGAGTATAATAAGAAGCAGAGTTGCAGAGACTGTTTAGAGCATCACTGTATTACAGTTAATTTCATTATGTTAAGTTTGGCCATGCAAAATTCTGTTTCTAGTCTCAAAAACATGACTTCAAACATGACTTTCTGTGGTATGCACTGAGGCAATGCCCCAGGTGCACCCAGGAAAATAAGCAACAGCTTTCTTCTGTCACACAAACATGTTGACTGTTTTGACAAAGGCATTTTAATTTGAATTTATGTGTTGACTCAGTTTAAACAAGTCTAACCTTGGCCTCTGAGCGTGCACTACAACTGAAATTACATTCCAAGGCGAGATGCAGGGTCAACCAGCCGTCCAAACATTCGCAGAATCTCCCAGCCAGGAACACATTCAGCTCACTGGGAACCAGTGATGTGTTCTGCTGACATTTCCTTAGTGACAGTGAGGAAAACCAACATGGCTTTTGATGTCTCCTTCTCCTCCTTCATATCCATTGTGAATGTGTCTACTGCTTCAGTCAGGAAGACAGGTGCTGGCAGGACTGGGACAGGTTCTCAAGTGCTTCTGCTCTCTGAGCGAAAGCAGATGTTTTCAATGTGCATCGACATGCAAACAATACACACACACACACACACACACACATTAATATGTGCACTTTGACAAACCAGTGTCTGGAGAGTTAGGGCACAGCTCTGTTGTCTATCATTTGTTATCAGCTAGAAACAGGAAGGGCAAAATGTTTAGTTTCAAACACTGAAAGCCGGAGTTTTTTCTCTTTGGTCTTGTTTCAACCTTTATGGCCGAAGTTCATAGTTATTGTTGTATCGACTGTAGGCTCAAGCCAAGGATGCATCACAAAGAGTGTTGCGTAGCCTGTGGGTTTCCATGTATTGTTTGCTGTTTTTCAGTTGTAACAAGACTACTGCCGTAACTTAAAAACTGTAAGCATATATCAAAAAGCACATAAAACACATAACATAAAAGCATTATTTTTTTCAATTTAATTAAGATTATGAATTAAACTGAAACTCACTGCACTGTGCCTGAGTCAGTCACGTCAGCAATGAAAAACAATGCAAAACATAGTACACAAAGTTATAAATGTTTCCAACCTAGCCTTCTTAGTCAAAATACATTTTGGTGTTCATAGTCGACCTTTTGTGAAACTCGTTCTTCAATTAGGATCGCATCAGCAGTTTGAGCAGTAAAGTAAATCTACTTCAGAGAGCCTGGCATTCCAGTTGCTAGCCAGTGATTAATAACTGTTTGCTGCAGTTGTCGAATGTTGAACGAAATGTTTGAGAAGCCACTACTTTGGCAAAGGCTTGCCAAACACATATCAAGTAATGTTGTAGCAGTCTTATCCTTAAAGGGAACCTGATAAAACCTCATTACACCTACAGGATACAACTGGTAGCCACAGCGTAGCTTTTTGTGGCTCCAAACATCAAGCAAAAGTTGATGTCAAACCAGGTCCGGTAGCATGATGTGTGCATAACTTTGCAGTTATGAGCACCTTTTCTTAGACATGTGAGGGATCATAAGAGAACACTCAATACAATTTGCATTTTGATGCATACCTGCATATTCAGCGATGATTTTCATATAAGGTACTCGTATCAACAGCACTCTTATTAAAAAAAGCTGATGAATGCTCCGCAAGTGAAGTGAGTGAGTCCGACTATATGATTTAAAGCACACATGCTATGAGGAGTGTATGAGAGGAAAAAAAAAGATTTTAATTAAATTCAAGGTTAGAATACCTTTACACCGAGTGCAGTCTGGAGCTCTTTCACTCCCATAATTCTTTGACTGTAGTTCAATTACTCTACTAAAGCTATTTTTTTGCTTGGATTAGCTTTCCACATCAGGCAGCAGCTCATCACACATGCATTATTATTATAACACTTTGAAATGTGAGATATGACCCTCTGTAAGTGTGTGACTGTGGGTGTGTAACAGAGAGAGTTTGTAAAAAGAAAGCCTGGTGTATGTGCTTGTCTGTATGTGTGTGTGTATGCGTGTGTGTGTGTGTGTGTGTGTACATGAGGGTACCCCTGATGGATTTTCAATTTCATTTCCTATGTACACGCTCCGTCCACCAGGGCAGTAGATGAGATTGAGCCTTTACCGCTGGTTCTGAAATTGGGCCGGTCCTGCCGGACTCACAGCTCCATTTAAATGCATTAAAGCAGAGAGAAAGTGGCTCGTACATCAAGGATTTTGACATGTGGCAGTGTGACAGGCCACGGCTCCGGAGACGATCGGCGCTTGACGGGCTAGGATCTCAACTACATCCATTAACAGCCTCTACATACATGAGCTAACTGATAACCAGGTCAAGACTTAGATTAGCTGTGTGGAAAGGCAATGCCACGGTGGCTAACAGCTTCTTTGATCGTTAATGAGCCACTGTCATTTTCATCTGTTTTTTGCGCTGAAATGGTGTGACAGGTGACTATCGATCTTTATAGCTTGACAACCGCCTCAAGCCTTGTATTAGCTATTACTATCTGCTGTCATGGGCGCTGTCAAAAAAAAGAGGGCCTTTAAGTTAGTATGGGTGATGAGTAGTTCGGGTGATGGGTTGACAAATCCTGGTGTTAATGGTGGAAATAAAAAGATGTCCACCACACCAGGTTCTGGCTTCATATTGGCATTAAATATAGTATGTGGAAGACGTTTGTTCAGCAGAGGGGGGAGACCCGATCAGTGGCTGTGAAATTGAGTAAGAAATGCCAGTGATCGTAATTGTACGGAAGAGGTTTGGGCTAAACTTAGAATGCTTCCAACGTGAAGGCAGAAATTGCCAATATGAAGAAGCTGTCGTAGAAGTAAGGCTGAGCTATATTTCAATATAATATGTACACGAGGAAATGAGACTACATATTGTCTTGAATTTTTGATAATGTTTTTTTCTCATGATATGGCTTCACTTTTCTATGAGTTTTCAAGACCTCATTACAATAAAGTGAAGTGATTATCTGAACATACCAGACTTTTCTTGCTGCTCTATTATTTGACTTTACCCACTCAGTCATTATATTGTCATTTCTAATGATTAATTAGCAAAAATCTCATTATGTTAATATTAATGAAAGCAGTAGTTTTCCCTACAGTGTTGAATCAACATGAATATCCAGGTATTTGAACAAAAATGTTGAGATGCTTGATTTTTTTGCTCAGTAAGGCCCAGTCCTACCCAAAAGTTGCTCTAATAACAGTTTGTGGCTCTCAGTAGGGTTGAGGTAACACAACATTAAACCCTGAATTATTGCTTGAGTGTGTTTAGGAGAAGCTGTTTATCTATTTCTGTATTTTACAGCCTGCGGCGGGATATTCTTAGTGACTTAACATAGCTCATCATTCATCATACATCCCTTAACTTGCTGAAACCTATTTGATTGTGGCATGTACTGGATCCTGGAACCCTGGTTTATTGCAATTACAAAGCAAACGCTCGGTTAACCTCAGCATAAAGGCAAGTCTAAGTGCATGTGCATAAACAATAGCAGGCCCATTTTAAATGCGTGTGAAAAGCAAATGATATTCAGAGGAAGAAGAAATGACAATGCCTGCATAACTGATCTGTTGGAACTGTGATATCTCTGTAAATGCAACAATTCATGGCAACAGTCTGCCAACACACAACATCACAACTTTCTAGAGAAACAACAGCACAGAAAGAGGAGTGTGTTGGTGAGAGAGTGAGAGAGAGAGAGAGAGAGAGAGAGAGACATGGTGACAAGCAGAGAGAAATGAGTCGGAAGTCAGGCTGGAATTTGCCTTTGGGCACAAATGTGAGGTTATTCATCAGAAGTACAGTAACACCAGAAATACAGAAAAACAGAGCCACTGTCTGGCAGAGATCTTTGGCAGAGCCATTTTCTTCAATTGTTGCTGGGTACAGGAAGTTAAGGATTTTTATGAAGCACTTTGAATAGCTGAGTATGGATGACTTCACACATGAATGTTTGTCATTGTGCATTCTGCATCCCTCAGGGCAGAATTTAAGACATTCTTAGAGGGATCGTCAAAGGGTGTTTCTCAGCGTTGCTTTTGATTCGAGGGGGGTATTTTTTTGTGAATAGGAAAGCAGATACAGCAGATACAGCAGATACAGATGCAGATACATTTGCAAAATGTTCTTTTTTTTGCATGTCTTTCTATTTAACCAATAAGATCTTAATCTTAAAAACATGCAGGGACAGTCGTATTTACAGTATCACTTTTTGAATATACGACAAAAGAGACCAAAAGCACGAGCAAAACAAATTTGGAGGAACTGCAGGATGAAATCCTAAACAAAAATCTGAAGTTTTTGTACTGTTGGTAAATGCTTATTTCCATACTGAGAAAAAACTCAGTGAAATAGATCTCACGGTTGCATTACATTTCCCGTCCATTGACTGATCTCTTTACTGTGATAATCTAAGTACCAACAAATTTGATGTATGTTCTAAATGGCCATAGCTGTATGAAGGCTCCTTTTTCTGCCAGCCCTCAGAGCTCTGGTCAGAAAAACACCCTCAGTTTTGCAACAACAGGCATTCAGCATTGGAGAATTGTAAGAAGGACACTTGTAGTTATTTTACCTATGCTGCCTTTACTTACTGCTGCCAATTTGTGTTCCACTTTGATCCATTTCTTGATGTGTACATTGTTCAATATATGCTCTACCTTCTGCACACAATGGACAGAACTCAGTTTATGTGGCCATGCAGCTGAAAAGGCATAATAGTAGTTGTTTGATCAAGCGTTGTTCTATTTCTATGGAAAGGGCCTAGTGGGTAACATACATTTCCTTACGCTGCACCTCCATTTTTCACTCTGTCGCTCTTGTGTTAGATAGAGGCACTACAGTCGGGTTAGATTTTGTATTTTTTGTTGTTTTCTTGCAACCATGTTTGTCCCAGAACCGATAGATGCAGCAATGGTCAAGGGACGAAAAAACACTCCTCCAGTTCTCTATTGTTACAGAGATGATTACAGAGGCGCGTCTTGGCTAAAAGGTCTTAAAGAACAATGTGAGGAGCATCTTTGAACAGGTGCTGTTTTTTTTTTTTTTTTATGTCTCCTGGAGCAAAAAGCACGACTATACTGGCATAGCGTCTGCAGACACCCACTGGTGGTGACCTGTAAGGGCTGAGGGAGGGGGGGGGCACTGCTGGGAACAGCTGCACAGCCGAGAGAGCGTCTCTCGACATAATACAGCCACACACAGAGACAGTGCAGGCAAATATTGAACCTTTACTTGTTTAACGTCCCTCCTTCTCAATTTCACTGCAAGTCTGTCTGCCCCTTTTTTTTCTCTGTGTGTAAGGGTGTGTGTGTGTGTGTGTGTGTGTGTGTGTGTGTGTGTCACAGAGAGAGAATGGAGGTCAGAGTAAGAGTAGATTGTAAGCCCTCACAGTCAGTGTCATGGCTGCATCGCCTGCGGTGTCTTCCCAGGGAATATCAAATTGTTCTCTTTAGATTTCATTGAGAGAACTTCCCGGAGCCATTCGTGTCCCCTGCACTGCCACTTACAAACAGGTCTACTGGGACAATTGCCACTGATATCTCTAGCCATTTGGTGATTTCTCTTTTCAGAGCCGTGGGATGATGCCAGAAATTTGGAATATCTTTTGAGCTGAATTGATTTTTCTTGGTTGAGGGTTAGATTGTTGTTTTGTTGAGCCACCAGGTGACAGAATTGATCACAAAAAAGAAACATTTGTCTTGGTTTTTTTTTTGTTTTTTTTTTAATTGTGGTCTTTATCCAAACAGAAGTGACAGCCAAACGAACAGTCCTATTATTCCAAATGGATGCACTTGGTTTTAAAAGTACCAAAGAAACCAAAGAGAATTTAATTAGCAGTGTTTCTAATTATACAATTACAGTACTCATATTACTTTGCACAAATGGAGAAACTGAAGTGTGAACAGATAGTGGAAGCTCCAACCGTGATTCTCAGCTTAGTGGTAACCGCCAGCAGAATATCATTTAACTCCACAAATACTGTTTCAATTCAATCTAACGTCTCTATTAAGCTCTCACAGTTCTCACTTTATCTCTGAACAATCTCCACCGTTCAGAGATGGATGATCAACAGTTTATCAGTCACACAATCTATCTTATAATTCTTACTTCTACTTAATCCTTACATTTTGCCTCTAATTTCCCTTCCTTGTTACCTTTCAACTATCTCTTTTATTTAAATTTCTGATATAAAGTTATTTGACCCACTGACTTATATTTTTTTTTCAAAGAAGATCAGCTTTAAACACCCTCCATTCCAACCTTTCATCTAACTGTAGGACTTCTGTGTTTTTCTGTCTGTCATGTCTAAGCAAAGTGCTGTATTGAGAAAAAATCAGGTCTCCGAGCGTCTCTGACTCTATAATTAGTTTCGACCTTCTCAAAGCTTATTTGACAGGTTCTCAACAAGATCCTTGACTGTCTTTTTAATGATGTGCTTTTAATTGCTTATAATAGGAGGCAATTTTTTATCATACTAAAATGGATCTAGTTCAACTATTCATGTTAATGGGATCGCTGTAGACAGTTTGCAATTTACTGTATAGAAAATAAATCAAATTGAAAAAGGTGATGAAAAATGTTCCTTTTGCAGACTAGATTATTTTTCCGTTAGGGCTTTGCATAGAAACTAAAATTTTTAATCATCCTTCTTATATTATTGTTTTAAACCAAATCGTTCACTACCCACTGACACAAAAATTGAGGGCGTGGGGGGAAGTTTATAGTAATGCTCTGGAAAGTGAGGGAGCACAGCACAGCAGCTCATTGTCTTTACAATCTATTGTATGTCTTATTTTGACAGATTTAAGGACGGGTCAGGCTAGGTTTGGGTTTGATGGATTTGATATTGGTCCAATTCATTCAGATTTCCAGCCTCCCTGTTGACAAGGCCAGCAGAGCTCTGATAATGCCTCACATACAGTATAATGTCCATAAGTAAAGCGACAAGGCCAACTGATTGCTGATATTACTTCATTTGTTAAGTGGATTGGCTGCTTCCTTTCCAGCCAGAGGCAGGCAAGGTTAAAACATCACTTTATCACAGCATCCATAATGGGAGTGTTTTGCATTTGGAGATGCAGAATCACGTAGGGTTGGTTGGTGGGGAGAGAAATGGAACGAGCAGGAGTATCCATCACCTGGGCGCAGCCGCCTGGTGCCAGCGCAGAGCCACCGCCACCCAAACACACTCTCAACCCCTCGCACGTTTTGAGTCACACACAAGTCCACGCGCCTTCTCCCTTGCTGTCTATCGCTGGCTTTGTGGGTGTTGCTCCGTCAGTCAGCATGAAGGGCAGACCTGAGCGAGCTGGGATCAATCATTTTCCAGGACACACTGGCAGTGTAAACCTTTGATAAAGAGTGTCGTTCACTGCAAAACCCCCGTCAAGGACTTATTAAAGGCCTGACACTGTGTGATTAACGAGAGTGCTGGCGCCGCCAAGCTGGGCCTCTGCGGGGCTGAGAGGTAGGGGGTGAGGAGATGAAAGGGGAGCACGGTACTGTACAGGAGACCCGCAGGAGTAATATCACAGGCACTGAAACTGTAAGCACACACAGTTTCAAATCTCAAATTAATTCTTTTAAGTACTTAATGCAATCCCACAAAAGAAAATAATGAATTACTGTATAAAAATCAAGTAGCTGCTCAATTAAACTTTGATTAATGTAAATTGCCAACAATACAGATTGCTGCATTATTAACAATATAGTAAGGTAATGCGACGCACGTTAATAGTCAAAGTGATCACTGTGCATTTGTTGCTTAGATATCAGCTCGTGTTCGCAGCTCTATAAGCTATTATCTGAGCGCTGAACTTCCACCTCATGAAAAGAAGTTGCAGCTTTGAATCCCAACCATGCCGCCTTTCAAGTGGAAAGTAATGTCTTTTACTGCAATCCATTTTGTCTTGCTTTGATTCAGAAATGAATTATTGAAGACAGCTCAGTCAGGGCTATATCTGTTGGCACAATGGGGCGGGACAGTCTGAATGGCTATGCGACAACTTCCGCGAACTCCGGTGAGTGTGTTGGATACCTGGTGCCTCACGCTCAGCTGGCGGCACACAAAAGCGACAGCCACTTAAACCAGCCAGCAGAGGAAGCGTGCAGGGTCCTAGAAGTGCGACCAGTCAGTGAAACACAGAGCAGACATGCCGCTGTACGGCGCTCAGTGAATAATAACCGCATCGTCTGCAGCACCGGGTTCTGATGACAAATAGAGGCTTGGAGGGGTGTGTGAAGGAAGCGAGGAACAAGGAGAAAACACGGAAAAGGGGAAAAGAAAGAAACAACCTATACACACACATACACTACTCACATTGTGCCTACACAGCCCCATCTTTTCATTAGTGAAGTGCACTGCAGTGTGATATTTTGTATAATTTTTCACTTCACCCTCAGTGATTGAGATAAAGAAATGGAGTGCAGGAATCTGAGAGACAAGATGATTGAGAGAGATGAGAGCCAAATCAAAAGAGAAATGAGAAATGCGATGGAGGGGGGAGATTAGCTGAAAGAAAGAGTGGAGGGGTGTGAATGAAAGAGATACTACAGAGCAAGAAACAGATGGACAAATTGATGGTTCAGTGGTCTGCATCACTGAGTAATGCTATCTGTCAGAACAGAGGGGCTCTCCCATAAATTACACCCCCTAATGTCCACTGTATTTCTGCAGTGACATCTAACTGATCTCTAAAAAAAAAGCTAATATAGTGGAATTATTGTTGCATGTTATACAGCAATGACGTGTACAAAACATGTTTGTATCTGTAGTACACATTCATACTAAGAGTCCCTGACAGAAAACATGTATTTTGGCCTCGTCTTGATGGGGCACCCACACAGACAAGATGTGCCCAGGAATCCCTGCTTCATGATACAGCAACAGGAAACACAGAGAGTGTCATCCACCCTCAAAATGTTCACCTGTCTTATCTGTATAGCAACATTATGAGCTGTGAGTTGCACTGCGGTGGAGTGAATGTGTGAAGAGGAAGGCTGTGTACCAACACGGTTCACCGGTAGTTGCAGCCTGTCATCCCTGTAGGCCTCACCTTGTTTGTAGCTTTTCTGCCCGCGTCTGCTGCCTTATCAGAATGCATGAAACATGACAGGACGCGGATCGTTATCTGGCCCCTTCACTGTTATGATGTAGTGGTATGTGGCATGGACTATTTTTGTGACTAGAACCTGCAGGGGAGTAAAGCGAGAGCGGTGCTGCCTCCAAAACACACAGAATATCCACACACTCGCATTTATAAATGCACACATACATTGGTGCACATGCACGCACGCGTTCATGAACGCAGGCACCAATGACAAACCTGCTTATGTATTCTTGAGTGACTGCTCTGTCTCTCGGGATTATATATTTTTAACAAGCCCTCCATGGCACTGCATTGTTTCATGCTTTGCAGGAAGTGCCTGCAAGGCTCGGAGGTTGCTTGCTGGTAAGGTGAAATGAGCTGCTATAACTTATTGATGAAGCAGCCTTTGCATTAAGCTCTCATTCTGTGGATCAGCACAACTGAGGCTGAGGAGCTGACTATCTGCTGGAAATTTGGCTAAAAGAAGACCAGGAGTGTTAGTAACACTGTTAGGTGTCACCTTCAGATGTGTAAGTGTTATAGGACTGCATGTTTAGGTTTACAGTTGCTGTGCAGTGACTGCGGTTGAGGCATTTAGTTTGAAGGTCACTGTGCAGCTGTTATGGTTTGTTTTTACTTCTCAGGCAGTTTGAGAATTTGCATTATTTGTAAGTGTTGTTTCCTTTGGTTAAACACAAGCGCAGTTTGATTCTGTATTCCTGTTCTTGAAGGAGAATCTTTATAAAACATGCAGGAATCAATCAAGAAATAAATGGGAAGAATTCTTGTTTGTTGCTCCAGCGGAGATGCAATTTAAACAGATATCACAAGCACGAGTGTGACCTCGAAAATAAAGTAAGCAGTCAAGAGTGCTGAATCTCAAAAAAGGGCCCATTATTAATATTATAAAGTAAGTATTGTATTAATTTTATGGTTGATCTGCCAGAGGAGGATTTTGACAGCTGTGATCTACTTCTTATCTCAGCTGCACAAGAGTGGCATCACATTTTTCCTGTGTTTAGCTTCAAATTACAATGAACGGCTTGTGAGCGTAGTATTTTCATGAGCTAATCAAAAAGCAAATTTTTTTTTATGATGTTATTAGCAAGCCACTCAGTCTACACAATTACACAGTAGAATGGTTTTGAATTAATGAAATAAAACAACGAGATAAGCAGAGGTCAAATAAACAGATTATGATTTTGTAGATCTGTGAAGTTAGGACTTGTCATTGAAAAGTATGTTTAACTTGTTTCAAGTCGTGCCACTGTCTGAGAATTAATCAACATTAGCTGAAACAATTTTTTTTTAAAGGTTGACTTGGCGGCTGCTCCTTTAAGTATCTGAGGAAGCTAAGCTGAGTGACTGGCGTCTGCTTTGTGCATGTGTGCTCTGTGTGTGTTCTCCCGGGTCTGTGTGTACGAGCACAGCTGTTCGTGTGTTTTGAAGCAGTCCGGCTGAACGCACAAACGCAGTGATCCAGGAAGGCAGAAAATTCGCAACAGCACACTGAGCTCTCGGATTCTGGGATTTTCTTTTTGCTCGTTTGTACTCTGTTCTGCACCTCTGGTTTTGCCGTTATTGAGTGCAATGTTCTGGGCGAGATTGAGGATGGAAAGTCTGGAGTTCCACTGTAGAGGGTGTGCAAGTGTGTGCAAGAATGTGTTTTTTTTCTATATTTGTATGAACTTGCCAGCTTGTGTAACAAGAAGAGGTGATGACATCAGCCCACCTTAGGTAGATCTTCTGCCCTCTTTCTCCTCTGAGGTGGATTCTGTAGGAAGGAGAGGAGATGAAAGCAGAGGGAGTGGGCATCTACGAGTGTGCTCAGACTCAAAAACAAGAGGATTAGCAGAGAACACCTTTACCTTTCCATGTGTTGTCAATCTGTAAACTAGTGCCTCCAAATAGGGACCTAATATTGAGCACAAACAGAAAAACAGATATGAAGTGGTGGCCTAGATTGAGGGTAGAGAGATGAGTCTCTGCTGCATAAGTCGGTCAAAAAAAAGATACATTTTCACTCTTTATGTGTATTAACACTTAAAGCTTTTCATGTCTGCTTTCTTCTATTCTCAGCTTTTAAATTTAAATAGTGAATGTTTCCGTCTCCACTCTCAGTTTCTTCCTATTTTTTAGTCACCATCCTTTTGGATGTTCACACAATTCCCTTGGTTTTGTCTCGTTTCTCTTAACAGGATCCATGCGGCAAGTGTCATCTCTCGCCTTCACGCCAACAAAATAATTGTCTCCTTTCTATCCAAGCTCAGTATAGTCACATTGTTATCCATCGGTATTCACTTAACATGGCAGGGAATAATTACTTGCCATTTCCAACCTATTTGTGTTAGTCATTGGATACCTTGTTTTGAAATGCCTATAGCAATTCTGTTAATCAAGCCATGCATTATTACATTAATTGCTTCTGATTAAGTGGTTAATTAATGGATGCCACCCTAGTCAAGCACAGCCCCACAAGAGGGCGGAGTCGATGTTAACAGCTCGCAGATGCAAATGGAGACATCAGAAAATTAGAACAAATGAGTTTGTTTGCAAGACTGAGAAAGAAAACACAAGGGCAGCCAAGCATTAAATTCAATTGAGTAGAGCCTGTTGATAGCAGAGCAGGGGGCCATTTGTTCCAGTGCCTTCGTATAGGATCCTTGTCATCCCCGAAACGTGATAAATGAAAAGCTGAGGGATGAAGACAAGAAACGCAGGAAGAGGAAAGCTCTCAAAAGAGAGAAAAAGTGTCACAGTTTGGTTTGCTCAGGACCAAAATGCAGACACAAGAGGCGGAGATGCTGTGAAGCTGCTTTTGATATGAATAAACAGACTTACAGGTGGACTGCTGGATAAACAGGCAGTGGAGATGAGAGGCAAATCGGTAGGAACAAACAGGACTCAACACAAGGAACACATGGAAGCACTAGAAGATAAACAGGTATCAGATTTTCTAAGAAGCACGCTGGTACAGAAACAGGGACTAAAACAGACAATATGATAAATAACAAAGGAAGGACACTGATGAATATGGAGACCTGGACTTACTATTGAGATGCAGGTAGGGAGAGCTCAAAGGACTGCAAGTGTGTGATGGGTGGGACACACAAGTAGGTGGGAGATTCAGGGAGAAAAACGTCTGTGGAGGAATGACAAGAACCATGTTTCATTCATCCTATGACATGCCTTCACTCATTTCCTCCTCATTCTTCCTTTCAGGAGAATCCCTCCTGCCATTCAAAGTACCATTCCATTGCTCCAAAAAACTTGAGTCAACTTTGAGATCCTCAGTCTAAAGGCTGAAGGTCCAAGTTAGTACAGATGTACACTCAAGATGCACATCAAGACCAGAATGCATTGGGATTATCATATCATTTACTGTACAACAGGCACTGACAACAGCATGGCAGCACAGAT
>JAPZDZ010000023.1:690729-704616 GCA_029783805.1 Acanthurus tennentii | reverse complement strand
ATGTAGTTTCTTTATATACATAAGTACGATAATTAGAAAGGTTTGACATTTTGGAACCAGACTTATTTGCTTTATTTTTGATGGATGCATAAATAGATACTAACCACAGGTTTTTACTCTGAATATAAATCTGCCAGCAGGCGTCGAACACATCAAAAGTTTGGATATTACCTGCACAGGAAAACAGAGTGTACATAACAGCAAGTGTTGTGAAGTTTGGCATGAAGGTCAGTATGTAACTTATATATATATATACTCATATAAGTTCCCATCCCAGCTTTTCAAATATCTGATCGTTCTTTGGCGTCTGATTCAAATGCACAAGGTATCTTTAAGCTCCTGTTTGACATTTAACTCTTTCTTGCTGCAAAACTTATTTAAACATCGCATTGTTGTGAAATGGTTTCAGTTTGGTTTGTTTTTTCTTGACAAAGCATCAATATTTAACATACTGGAAAGAAGACTGGGCTACTTTTAGTAACCTGGAAGTTTATTTATAACCAGTGTAATGACCACTGGTGTTTCCAGAGCCCTCTCACTAGGTAAGCAGGATGTCATTAACACTAGTTGGGATTATAAGCAAGTTTCATAAGCTGAAATTTCTCTCTTCACTGTGCACACTGCAGACTTTGACTACTGTTGTGACTCATATTGTTTGGTGTGCAGTTATGTTCCAGTGCGCTTCATGAATGGGCACGCTGTTGATGCATGTCTGTCTGTTAGGGAGGTCGGTAATCATCATTGTCATGGCAGCAGCGAGTCGCAGGGACTCTGGCTGTGTGGCTGATGTTGCGGGAATGACTTGAAGGTGTGACTGAATGACAGATCAACAGGGGAGTGTGTCTGTCCTAGTTTTTGCTTTTGCATTCTACAGTATTTGGTTTCTGTTTGTCGTGTTTGTGTATCCAAAGAACTGCTTGATTGAACAACAGGTCATGATCTCTCTTTTTTTTTTGACTTTTTTATCATCGTTCTCCTTCTATTAGTTGAAAATAGACTTTCTGGTCTGTGCTTGATGGTTTTAAGTGGAGCAATATGACGGTGTCCTTCCCTGACCGAGCACTACTTTAAAAATGTGTTTCTATGAGTGTCTGTGTGTGTGTGTGTGTGTGTGTGTGTGTGTGTGTCTTTGTGTTTGCTCTAGCATGCCTAGATAAATAGTTAGATTGCTCATGCTGTTCAGATGGAGCAGCCTGTCCAGACTGGTGCCCCAGGGTGCTGCCTTACTCCAATTGGCATGGGTATGTACCGTGGCAGAAGCTGGACACCAATACTCCCTCTGTTGAGTTTTTTTTTTTTTTCACACTCCCCAGCTCTCTTAGCATTGAGGGTGTTTAAACACCATCTGTCCTTAGTGCCATCTCCTCCCTATTTTGCACCTCTTGATGTCCCCTCTCCACAGATCCACTTTATTGATTTCGAGCACCATCCGGTTTTCCTCACACTGTTTCCTCCAACTCATCCTTTTTTTTTCTTTTTTGAAAAAAAAAAAGTCCACTCTGGCTGATATCCTGGCTACCTGACCACAGCCACTACAAAACCCCTGTCTATGACCCTCAGGAAATGTCAAACCATCCACATGATTGCTTCTCAGTCATCATCATCATTGCACACCACCCTGACTCGTCTCCACCACCGCACTACTTCAGGACACTTTACCTCCTTCATCCAAGCTCAACTTATTTTTCTTTGCCTTCTTTTTACACTGTTTGACCATGCCGTTTTATGGATTTTTTTCCTCAAACTTTCAAGTTGTAGAATACAGCACATGGATGGAACCGAAAAGAGGTACTTAAAGTTTCATATACCGAAGTTGTTTACTGAATCCAATCCATTCTTTCCATGTGTTTTTACTCCTCTGGTTGCGTAGTTGTACACACAACCCACATCATGTTTTTACTTACCATCAGCCATTGATGTCCTCCCCTATTCTTAGTCATCTCACCAGTCCTCCTTTCCTTCCATCCCCCTTTTTTTAACAATATGTCTATAGATTACTCTCCTCCATCCAAACACTTACTGAATGCAAGCACTCCCAGAAACTCACAGGAGCGGCTTTGAAGAAGTAGAGCCATTAGTAAACACTCACCCACCATGAGCCACCTGGGATCAGTGTGTTGTAGAAAAGCTACACAACAACTTGAAGCGCAGTTTGAAGTTTCTGTGTTATTGTGCGTGTGTGTGTCTGTCTGTAACCGAATGTTCGCTGTCTCTGTTCTTGCGGTCGCTGTGTGCCAAAACAGATTAGCGCTGTATGGAATGTTTGGACTTTGATGTAGCCACTGAAGTTTGGTGATAAGTTTCTCTCTTCACTCTCTCCCTCACAAACACGTTTTAGCAACTTAAATGAGTCGTCTCCAGTAGATTTAAGACACGTGTGTGCAGTTAGCGTGTGTATCCGTGTGCATGGGGATGCTTTTTTTTGGTGTTTGTAGTGTGTGTGTGATTTCCCTCTCTGCATCTGGTGGGATTGTTGATTGCTTCTTCTCAGTAAACAAAGCGCTCATGTGATTCTATTATTATTAATTAGAAATGTCAAGCCCATTCCTCTCTCAGCCGGTTTATGCTCCCCTACCTGAGTGAGATAAAAATCTCTGCCCTATCCCCAGTTGTTCCTTGGTGACCTGACTTTGCATTCCCGGAGATAGTGTGCTGTGTAATCTACAGATCTCCACACCGACTGCGATTTTTCTCTCAACAGTACTTTCACCCTCTTAACACCTGCTCTGTAGATTCAACACTTTCCTGGGTCCAGATAGCGATAATGGCAGTCACACTTTATATTCCTAACATAGAAATGCAAGAATTGGCCTGCTGGAGATTAATCCTTGTCTGGGGTCAGGAGGGAGCCTTAAGCTTGTGCCAGCATCCAGGGGAGAAGTCAGAGGGGCACAATGTAAGGTCCATCCTAGAGCTACTTACATTCAAGCTGTACAGACAGTTCGGATTTCTCAAACCAATTCACTTTTATTGGATAGTGCATGGAAAGGAATCTGCAGTGTTTTTAATGATCAGACAAAAGCAGAATCATTTTTTGGAAACTTTTGCTAACACAGGGAGAGGATGCTATCTTTGGAGGAGAGGAGAGGAGAGATGAGATTGGATTTGTGTCTGAGACAAAGAGACAGCAGGCACAAGACACAGAGAAATAGAAAAATTATATCTCAAAGAAGCGTCTGCCTCTGTGTTCGCTCATATAATCTATGATTATCATCTAAAATACCAAAGATTCAAATGGTCTCTTGTTGCGACTGAAGCTTTATTCCATTTTTTTTGTTGTTGTTTTTGTTGAAGTTCAGTAAAATAGGAAATACTGATAATTGCAAGTGAGCACTGTGTGAAAACATGGACCATATGGGCCTCGAGGTCATCCCATCAGTCATACCTTGGTCTCCAGGGCTTATCCGGAAAGATCCATGAGGACATGCATGCTATACTTTGGGAGGCTGCCCCTTCTCACCCCAATGTGAGGAACTGGGAAGCTCATTTCAAACCTAGCAGGTGGAGATGACTGCATGATGACAGTTTTCTCAGAAAAAGCTGATGTGTTATTTTCAATTACCTGAAACAGAAAGAATACCAGAAACGTTATTAACTTCAAACGTTCTCTTAAATCATCCAAAGTGTTGAACTGTGCATGCATGTAATGAGAGCTGCGTTAACTCATCACCTTCTACCTTAGGCCATGAGTATATCAGTCAACTCTGTAGCAAAGTTGTGATGATTTGAAATACATGCAGCACAGTAAAATCCATTTATCTCTTCATTAAGGTGAACTGCATTGACTTCTATATTAATGAGTTTAATAAGGGCATCTAAAACCATAGTAAGCTGTACTTCTCCCAGGTGGAGAATCTAGTAGATGGATCAGCTCTTGTTTGGTGAAAGTATTGAACTGGCTGCCACCTCTTTAATGCCAGCTTTACGGCCAAATGTGAGCAGGAGACAAGGGCGTACCTGTCCACTCTCGGCTTTTGTCAAACTGGAACAAATTGCCTTGTGTGGACTGGTACCAATGGAGAAGTACCAGTGGTGTGAGTCATAGCTTGAGGACTGTGTCATCACACAGCAGAGCAAACAGAGCAGCGCTGTGTTTTCCAAAGAAGCGCATATGGAGGGAGATTCACTTTGTCTGCCAGCAGCTGTGGCTCTATTAAGGCCTTGGCTGAATGGATCTGTGGCCATCTGCTTTGGACCAAGATACAGGGAGCGGAACTCTACAGTGCCAATATCTGTAATATCAGTCTGGATCTGACTGGACGTGTTCTACACATCCACAACAAACACTCTCTAGACTAGCATGGCAGGAGCAAGGACACACAACTTTTGCTTCTGGTGCTGCCCTCTAAAACACTTTTTTGATTTTGATCACATTTATTCATTTTTGCTGGTCTTTGGAATTCATTTTCATGACTCTTATTTCAAATTTTAGGTGAGCTGTTGCCAAATTTTATTACCAGTTAATCTCATGACATCCAAGATCGATGATGTGTTAGCTCTGACTTTGCTTTCACTGGTTGTTGTGGAGAACAAAGAGCATCATCCTCCTCATCATCACCATTGTTCCTGATTTATTTAAGTGTTTTTTGTTTTTCTAATTTTATATGCCATCTGTTTATCTCAACACTGATGAATCACATGGAACTTTCACAGTGTCATGAAAACAAAACAAATGAGCAAATGAATTAATGTTCATGTAGTGACAAAAACATTATTCAAGTCAGGTTAAATGTGAGAAAAATGAAAACTAAGCTGCCAATAACCATCTGTGAGACATTTTTTTGTATTCCAACATGTTCACACAGAACAATAAACTCCTGTTTATTGTTCTGTGAGCACAAAATCTTGTGAAACCACGATGAGATCAGGGTGTGCAACCAGCATAGTTGCCAGAATTTAAAATTTTAACATATCTCACTATCTCATTTTATTCCAAAAATCCTTTGGCAGGAAAAAAGCTGCGAGAGAGGAAGCCAGAGAAGACAAGAAGGAGACTTATAAAAACGCAATTTCACCCTGAGGTGAAGAGAGGTTTTAAAATGATCCTGATCCCACATTTCTCCAGATTAAACATGAGCGCTGTCGATGCAGAGCACATGCCAACTCTGATTAACATACTGTAGCACACTGGCACTGAGGTACGAGCTGGATGTCAAGCCAGGAGGACCGACCTGCACCTTAGTGCCTCTTTATTTTACTTTTTTAGTATTGCATAAATAAAACACACACACACACACAAACACACACATACACAAACTTGTATATGAATTCTCTTCTTCAGAGCAACTCGAAATGAGTCATGATTCTAATATCAGGAGCAGGAAATATTTAGATGTGGGGTCAACAGGAGCCTTGACTTCCAAAAGTGTTGAAACTTTTAGATTTTTTTTGCACTTCACAAAAAGTGTTGAAATCCACACAAACCAAACAGATTTCGTGTAAAGCCTACAGAGTCAGTGGGAACACTGACAACAGGAAATGAACGGTTCGCTCTCCATTTTGCACTGTCTATTTTTATTCAGTTGTAAAAAGTCAAAGAAAGTTAAACTTTGTTCGAATTGACATTTAGTGTATCTAATGAGAACACCAACTAAAGTCCACATAAAGCTGCTAAGCAGAGGCTGCCTGTGTGTGCAGATGCATTTCACAGTCTGTGACGGATCTTATTTGAAGAAACTCCACGTTTACATGTAAGTGTGGACATGCTGTTCCAAGAAACATGCAAACTAAAACTTATTTATCTCATTTTGCCTTAGCATGTGCAACACAACACATACATGTGTGTGTCCGCATATGCCGGCATGCCTTTCAGCTCATGTTTGTAATTATAAGGATTTTGAGTGATTTCTGTATTATATTTACAATCCTCCGCCGTTGAAAGGATGACAGATCCATTTTGCAGCCACAGAGGACAGTTTGTGTTTATGCCAGTTTCCTGTGTGTAATGTCTTGTCAGTACAGTCGCAGGCACAGCACTGTGCTTTATGCCCTGCTCTCCAAGGAAATTCCCCACACGTACACTACTTCATCATCATCCTGTCATTTTTTTCCCCCAACTAAATGCTACCACCAATTTTGGATTTATTACAAATTAATTTAACTCTTGCAACTATTTTGCTCTCTCAGCTTTAAGCAAGACTTTTAAGTTTTTCATTGTTCTTTAAGAAAAAAAGATTATAGGAGTCAGTTCAAAGGGGGAAACGGATCAAAGTGTGTGGTGCTGAAAAAACAAGAAAGAGTCAAAGAAATATTGTGCATTTTCACCTATAATTTTGCCATTGCATGATGGCAGCAGGTCTGTGCTGAAAATAATGCACTGAGCTTGAATAAAAACCCGGAAACATGACCTTGCTCCCGCCAATTACTGCCTTTTCTCTCTCTCTCTCTTTCTGTCTCACATTGGACCACAAACCATACAGGCTAACTGAAAGCACAACATCCTGCACAGCTCTCCTCCAGTAATATCTGCGTTATTGAATGTGATGAATGATCAAACACACAGCCAAACACATGATGGATGGAGAGAGATCCATCCATGCCATGTTTTGTAGCGCAGCTTCAATTATAGCTTCCATCCTCTTTTTTTTTTCAAAGCTCAGCCCTTTAAAAACCTCGCAGAGATGAAGGAAAAGTGTGCTCTTCTGTGTGTGTGTCTGTACGTGCACTCACATGTATTGTGGATACAGCTCGCCAGCACCGCCAGAACATGTGGTGTGTGTTTTGGGTGCAGCCCATTTGTGTGTGTATCCGGCTCAGTGATGCTCACTGCTTTTCAGACCTTCTGGGCCTATTACTCCCCTGCCACCATACCAACCCGTCAGCTCCCTCCTCTCTGTCCCTCCGTCTCTCTCTCTCTCTCTCTCTCTCTCTCTCATTCAGTCTCTCAGTGTGAGCCGTTGAATGGTCCCCTGGTGATGAGGTGCCAGTTGTAAGTGCTAGCTCTCTCTTTCTCCCATGAGGAGTGTGAGGCGGGCTTTATGTAGCCAGAGTTTGAACCCTTCAGAAGAAGATCTCTTCAGGTGGATGGTGACTCATCTGTCCCGTTATGAAACAAACGCTGCTTTCCTCAATTTCAACCACACGTCAGTAGATGTCCTGGGATGATGTCCTGCATTTGATGCAGTGGGCTGCAGAGAAGTGTGTTTCGAATGATGAGCGGTCACTCGTGTGAAGTCCCAGATAAGGTTTACAACTTGTGCACTGCCAGGGTGACTTTGGCAGCTCTGACATGTTTCCTCATCCGTTGTTCCTGTTTAGACTCTGTACAAGGCTTGAGATCAAAAAGAGCCTGTTTTTTGCATCAAAGAGCAGTGCTAACAATGTCTTCTGTGGCAGTAGCTCAAATAGAGCAGAGTGTAATGCAGACAGAAGATTATGTAACGTGTGTGAAGCATGTCTCACACATGGAGAAAAGCTCTTATATTCTCGCTATGACTCAGCTAACTCAAATGTGATAAAACGGATGAAATATAACGCAATTGCACATTATTTTCTGAAGTGATGATGATTAACGGAACAAGAAAATATATTTCAAAAACTATTTTGATGATCAATCTGTGGTGTGAGTCCTTCATAGAGGAGCAATACTTAACTTTCACCTGCTTCAGAGCCTTTCATGTAAAGACTTCCATCTCTTCTCTGTCATTTATAATTAATTTATTGAAAAATTGAGTATCTAGGTCGTGTTATTCAGAAAAAAAACACACTTTATCAAAATTCTAGGAATTTTTATACACGATGACATTTTACAGACAACTCAGTGATCAACTAATGATAACTGATCACTTGATTAATTAACAAAGAACATGCAGTAATTGTCTGTCAGGGTCTATGTAGTGTGTGATTGAATGTAATGCATTTTACAGTACATAAATGAAAACAGTGCATTCAGCAAACAGATGAGTGAGCTGTTATGCTAAAACAATATCAAAGTGTCTGAGTCGAGCATTGCTACCTTTTCTCTGTCACTAGTTAAAGCCCTACTGCTTCAGATTTACATGAAAGACATATTCGCAGGAGGCTTAAATGCAATAAACAGATTTCCTGATTATTTGTGACAGAATGAGATGATCAATTTGAGAATTTTTTTTTCTGTAAATAGACTTAAAGGGAGGTCAAAAGTCCATTCATTGCATTCCACTGCACACAGATGTACACGCATCCACAATTACACGTCAAAATTAACCTGACATGTACTTAAAATGAGCCACTCAGTTCAGCATCAGTCCTAAACTATAATTATACGGTGCTTCATCACAACAGTGCTTGTTTAATCTTCCCTATTATAATTGCTCTTATATCAAGAACTGCAGAATAAGGCTGTGGTATAATTATGATTTATGTCAACAATGAGGCTGTGTTTTTCACCATTTGATTGCTTGTTCACTGAAGTGCTGTTACCTAAATGCTCCCTCACCAGAATAAGTAAATATCAGCCTCCCCTCTCTGTATCATTTGTTTTATTCCATTGCTGCCTGAGTCTCTCATTTACAGCAGCACATCTCACCTTGTGAATACAAAACACATCTCACAACTCCCATCTCTCACACCCATTTTTGCCCTCTGAGCACTGGGAATTTGTTTTAAAGTAATTAACTTTATTGTAAAAGGCATTTTGACTTTCTCCTGTTTTTTTTTTTCTTTTCTTTAGCTGTGGAAGAATTCTGTATGTCCTGTCTTAGTGAAAAAAAGGCAATGTGGTTTTTAAAAAGTACATATTTCAACACTGAACTAAATGTTCACTGCCTCTGTTTTGATGACTTAGTGACGAGGAGTCCTTAAAAAGTTCTCATCATGTGTAAACCCAAGAAGAAGACGTTTTACAGGAACAGACTCGCGATTGTTCTGTGAGCTTGTAGGACATTCTTATGCTTGTGCCACCTCCAATTGGACAGATGATGCATGAAAGCTTTACTTACCAGAGTTGTAGCAATATGAGATTTATTAGCGCCTCACACAGAAGCTTAGAGTTCCTTACAAACAGAAAGAGACAAGAGAGAGATCATAAAAAATAGTAGAACTTAAACTGTAGAGGCAACATTTGTAAGCACAGCGAAACACTTGTACAGCCATGACAACAACTCATCCAGTTTCCGTTTCTGAGCAGAGATACTAAACACGAGGAGCGAAGACAGATGTCTCACGTCGCTCTAAATCCAGACACTACAAACAGACAGAAAGTGCACAAAAAAGACAGAAGGTTTTTATTTTTTCTCTTTTCGCCTGAGGCTTGAGCTTCGGTAAGCCTCTGCATTAAAACAGCTGATGCTGATTTTTCCTTGTAGGGCCAAATATCTGTCCGTCTGGAGCCCGCCCATCCTGGAAGGGCCGGTTACACTGTCATTTGTTTTCACTCTGCTGAGCAGTATTTACCATTGTATGGATTACTACAGAAGGCAAACAGGGCTTTCTACTGTATACTGACACTAACTCTGCACAACACAGCTGATGGTTTTAAACCCTCTAATTTCCTTTTGACAAGGCCAGGCTGTCAGTGGAAAAGCATTTTAGGTGAGCTAGGGCAAAAGTTGGATACCTTGAAGAGTCCAAAAAATAAACACTTTTCTGCCTCCTTCATTATCCCACGTGTTCTTTCATAGTTTTCATGTCGTCAGTATTAATGTGTAAAGTAAAAAATACTAAGAAAAAAAGAAAAAGCAATGGTTGAGAAGATGTGACCAGAATTTGACACTTTTATTTCCAAGCATTTCAGCCTTGAAAATAGTCATTTATCAACCAATCTACTAACAGTATCACTGTTTAGAGACCAGTGTGACTACTGGCCTTGACTCACACGCAACTCTCTGACACATTTCCCAGTTGATTGTTTGAATGAGCCAGTCTGGACCAGATTAATGAAGTCCACAAAGGAGCCAGACAACATCAGTGAATCACAGAAAAATACTTGAAGACTTTTCAAATGGTGTTTGACCTACGTCTGGTCTGCAGCATTTCTTTAGAGCATTTCTGAGAGTATTTTCATGGCCATTTAGGATGTTGCCATTGATGGCTGCCTTTCACAGAGACTCAATCATCCAGAGGACGACAAACTATCAGGTGGTGGAATGTCAGTATGAAACCGTCAGTCACCTTCTCTGTCACTGGTAGCTCAACTTTATTTATTTTTTTATATGCAGGGATCTTCATGCTGGAATCTGACAGTTGATTTGCTGTTGAAAGGTGACATAAACACTGTTTCCATGAAATCGGTGTGAGCTTTTTAGACCAGGGTGCTGCAACAGAGTCCAGGACTGATTATTCAAGGAGGCTGTAGGTGTGTGTTGTCCCTGAATTGTCAGTCAGCTTTGTTTTAGTGGCTGTGAGTATTTATCACCACTCTTAAGTGCTCTCACAGAGTGCCGTGGGGACTATAACTCTGACTAATGGAAAACAAAGACCTGGCCAAGACGGACAGGACAGTGCATCTCTCCTTCTGGCACACCTATCTACATCATCTCTACTTGGATGTTCAGAAAAAGCCAAGCTTTAAAAAAAAAATCATTTTATAGTAATATATTTTCTATTTGTATGTAAAAACTCAACACCTAAAAGTTGTGTGCATATCTTTGTTTGGTAATTAGGGCTCAGTATCAAACGTGTCTCAAGAGGCATCTTAGTTTATGGAGTTACAGCACCACAAACAGACACTTGCCACTTTGCTGTTTATATTCAAAAAACAAGGTTGTGCTCATCCAAGTGTACATTGATTGTCATGTCTGTAAAGTGGCTTGCATCAAGTGTGACAGTTAATAGATTGGTGTAAGAGAAGAGAGGCAGTGGGGAGCCTGATTGTGAGACAGATTGATTGAGTCATATGGTAAGTAGAGAGGACGCATTGATGCATGAATAACCAAGTGCAGTAGTCTACACTTACTGAGCCTTCACTGTAGAGCAGATAAACTCTTTTGACCTTACTGAATGCTTGAGGGGGAAGCAAAAGGAGATGAAAAGACAAAAACTTAACTTAGTCTTTCTCCCTCTCTCACTCTTTTCTTTATCAATTGCAGGGAGGCATCTGTTCAGATATGATTTCCTAACTCCCATCTCCATTGCTCATCCAACATGCAGCTTGTTCTTATACAGCATCAGGCACAAAAGCACAGAGTGACATGCTACATGTGAGCCAGCGCCATTGACTCCATCTGATTATATACAGTCCTCTTTTGTGTGCTGTACAGTACATGCTGTTAATGAAATGCTTCTGGTAGAAAATCTATTTTTGTGTCAAAGTGCAGAGACAGACATTTCCTTCTGTTATGTCCTTGTTTGCTAATCTTCATTCTTGTCTCACCTCTCCTCTCTATCAAAAACCTACAAGTAAAATTTTACAGCGGCTGAACTGGTGTTAAATGTACGTATTTAAACTTGCCTGTAAATGTATGCTTTTACACAGAGGCAGACCTTTTAAGTCACACATTCTTATAAAAAGGTTAACAAATTACTGTATCGGTAAAGTGGATGCTCTCAAAGGGAGTAATATCCTCTATAATTTGTGTGATATAGGATATTGTGTTCAAACATAGCCCACTGGCAATTTTTATTTTTATTTTTTTTTCACCATCACCGACTGTTTTATAGCATCCGGCCTGGCCCCCCCGCCTCTCCCTTCAACACAGATACCCTGCTAAGATCAAACAATGCACACTTTCAGGGATGGGAAACATTACGTCGAATTATCATCAGTAATTACCATTGCAGCATTTTGTTTTCACATGTTTACGACTTGCTTCGCTTCTGTCTACCCAGTGCACAGGCCGATAAACACCTTTTGGAAGGCAGAACACAGGATTGGAGCAATAAAATGCATCATTTGTAGTACTTGTTAAAACATTCCGAGATTGGCTTTAGGTATATAGTGTGTGAGAAATCAGTTTCCTTCACTAATAATACCTGTCAAATGGCTCTCCAGTGCCAGAACGCAGCATGTGAACATGATTATAAGTGTTGCTGCGGCTGATATGTTGTGTCAGGCTTTACAGGTAAATAAATCAATCGCCCCTCTTTAATGGTGGTGTTAATGGAGCTAGTTGTTGGCTGAAGGGCCTTGATGTCTAAGGGTGTCATGGTATTATCTGTCTCTGTGAACAGCCATTATGCAGGCGGTATATGTCTGCTGGAGCTTTGGATGCATTCAGAGGTGGATGGTGAAAAACAGCCACACAACAAAAGTGGGAGACAGTGAAGACAGCATTTTTCTGTCATCTATTTGTCAGATGATAAAAATGGTGTTTTGAAAAGGCCAAAACTTTGGGTTCCCACCACTACACACTCCAAAACAGAAGGGCGCATGTATGCACACCAGCACACACACTCACTCTCACACACACTGACTCTTTCCTTTCAGCCCAGCTCGGTCAGAGAGAGAGAAATCTCGTCGAGGAGCGTGACTATTTTTCTAACCATGTTGCTAGAGAATGAATCATTCACAGCAACCATTCCTGCCTGTACATGTGTAGAGTTTTAAAGGTTATCAGGGGATAGACGACCATTTCACACGGCATATCAGAAACGCATACAATGAATTTCATCCCCCTGAAGCTGCCATTGCCATCTGAAAGGAGAAAATTACTGCAGATACCACATGATGAAGAGATTTTGCTTTTGTTCGCTATCTCAACTACTTTGATTCTTTATTATCACTGAGAGTAAAACTTATTAACAAAAGTCCTGGTCTGAAAGGTTTTATGTTTTTAGCTAATGTGCACAGAATTAGCTAGGGGTTTTTGTGGGGTTATATTCTTCCAAATTCAGATCAGACCTTCCAAGATGTCTATTTTTCCTAACAAGTTAAATGTTAAAATAGCTCAGCTTGTTATAGGGCAGTCTAAACACAAAAGCCTGCCTGGTAAATGTACTAAAAGGAGTATAACATCCTTAACCTTGAGTTGATTTATAAAGAAGTAGGTTTGTTAAGGTTGAGGTTTAGCTTTATCTACTAAATTATTTCATAAAGAGAAACACAGTGACTGGTAAAAAAAATTTGCGATCATCTTTTCTTTTAAATTTTAGCATACAGTGTCTTCTGTGGGAAGAATGAGTGTGTGTGTTTGAGCTGTTGTGCTCTGCTGCAAATCCTCAGCCCCGGTTTGCGAACTGTTGCATGAGAGTATTCACAAGATCATGATCTTTGTGTTCATGCTTCTTTCACAGTAATGTGTCTCGATAAGTTTTTTTTTTTAAAGAAAGAAATGCTTTGTTAAGTTCCTCTATCAGCGGTGGAGGGCAGTAACACTGTCCTGATTTCCCAAACTCATCCGGGGGGAAACAAAACCGGCCAGACATCCAGAGCTGTAGCTCTGACCCTGGATATCTGCTGGGTGACTCATCATGTTGTTTTTGGTCTTTGGAGCATTGGGTCAAGCTGCTGATGCAGACAGAGATCCTTGTTCCACGGGCAGAGAAAACTTTGTACGATTTTCAGACTGACTTTTAACCCCCCCAAAGATCTGAACATGTCTGGGTGGCTAAATGATTGGCTTAGGCAAAAAAATCCACAAATGTCCATGCTGCAAGTTGAAGTAGTTACAAGCCGGCAGAAGGGAACTGTGGTAAATCACTTTGCATGCATTCAGTAGTTACAATCGTTCCTTCCACCGCGGACAGGCAAAGAGTTCACATTCCAGCCTTGTGCTCTGTCTCAGGCCCTCAGGGGCTTGAATATAGCTTTCGTCCCTGCCATTTTATCGTACATTTTCTCCCCTGACCTTTTTTTCTGAACAGTGAATCCGTTGTTACATCGCTGATCCCCCTTGTCTCTCCCCTGTGCAGACGAACAATGTCAGACAGTGTGGACTCCAGTGTCTAATTGACCTTGTATCCTTCTCATCAAGTCAAAAATACATACACATGCAGATAAGAACATACAGTACTAACACACACACACACACA
>JAPZDZ010000023.1:674560-687645 GCA_029783805.1 Acanthurus tennentii | reverse complement strand
CTCCTCCATGTCCCTCGCGGTTGGCACACTGCAGAGGCAGTGTCCCCTCACACCACTCTCTCATCACCTCAGCCAAGGAGGTCATGTTTTCGGTTCATTTTGTTTCTTTGTGTGTATAATTGTGTTTTTTTTTCCACACCAGGATAATGGGAAAACTACTGACCTGATTTTCACAAAACTTGGAGGGATGTGGCACGGGCCACGGAGTAACCCATTATGTTTTGAAGTGTACTAAATCACAGGGCGGGTGCAAATTGTTTGTTGCTTTTGTTAATATGCAAGATTAGGCATTTGGCCTTTGCCGCTGCTCAGGGACAACCTCTCGTTCAGCAAGCTGACCCAGTAGCATTGTGTATGTTGTGTTTGCCCTTTGCAAGGTCTTCAGCTGTTTCTCCTTTGAGAGGAAGGCTCTGTTCAGGTTTATTTATTCTAGCTATTGTTTCAGAGCTGTCCTACACAATTCCCTCACCCAGCAGCTGTTAAACCTTTACAGGCTGGGTTCTAAATAAGATTTGTGTTTTGCAGCCCTAGAACTGAAACAAAGATATTTGTGCTCTTGGCTCATTTTGAGCCCTATTCAAAGTGCAACCTTTGCTGTAACAGATTTCCAATTAGTAGAATTAGGAACAGGCACTAATCTTTTGTCACGAAGGATGTACTGTACTTGTAGAGGACATCAAAGTAACAACAGTAGTCCATCATTGGCTTCTTTTGCTGATTGTTTTGACAGAATTCTATATCCAAGCCATTATCATAATGCTGATGGCAAACCGTTAGTGTAATGCATGCAGAAGTCCTGTTATGAAGTCTCTTCTGCATTGCAAAACAGCAGGTAGTACTATCGGATGATCCAGTGCACAGTGATAATAGTATTCTTCTATTTTGGTCACAAGCAGTGTTTCGCTGTATGTATGTGCAGTGATGGAAGGTAATAATGGTTGTTTCTGTGTGTCCTCTCCTCTCTCCAGAACACAACAGTAATGTTTCATGACCTGAAACAGCTCTCAGCATCAGATCATATAACAAATACATTATAATATATCACTATACCATGACATCTAAGCACACATTGTGTGATGGAGCTCAGCAAACATAGCTTAGAGCCGTACTATAGAACTCGTAGAGTGCTGGTGATACAGCGATTGGCAGTGACCACGCTGTGTGCTACTCTTTGACAAGCTTGCTATAGGGAGTTTGACACCATTACAACAGGTTACAGCACACTTTAAGCCAGTGGTGGAGCTCGTTATTTCACAGCAACACTTTAAGCCCCTGCACCCACTGAAACAGAGCAGCTCCTTTTTTTTATGGTATAAGCCACATTACTTTCTGAGTGGGAGTAGCATTGCTGTGTGTTGATTAAAACCAGCTGCTGCAGCTGTGTTCTTGTATCAGCAGCACTGTGGACTGCCGTTTGGTAGGAAACTGTGGCTCCCCAGCTCCTAGATGCCTCTATTAGATACTGTTTGTACATGCACAGCTTTGTTATTCTGATTTAATACAACAGTGCAGCCCATATTCCAGCATACTGGGCTCTCCCTTCACCCTCCTTTCTTTTCTCCAACTACCATCATACATCCGAGAAGGATCCGCAGTACAATAGATATTAAATCAGCAATAGAATAGTGTCTAACCCACACAAATGTGGCCCAACTAATCCTCTGGGGCAATAAACGCCCCTCGTGATTGCCCTCAATCCATGTCTGCAGTGACAAAAATGCACTGCAATTGACAGCTCCTTAATTTGCTCATTATATTCAGTTACATTCAGTTTCCAGATTCCAGAGCAGTGTGGCATTAGAGTTGGTTAGTGAACCACTTAAGGCAGAGTATTGGAATAACTACAAGAAGAGCTGAATCCTCATGATAGTGTTGCTAACACCGAACCAATAAATGTAGCCCCATAACTCACGACAATCCTTCATATATCTATTCGTATGTAGATGATTTCATCACACATTCATATGCATTAAGATTCATGGTTATGTCAGTTGCACGGAGGTACAGATTGCCTGAAGTCATCTAATAAAAGGTGCATTGAGAAATCTTTAGCATATATTTCTCCTCCTTTATGCTTCATGGTGGGAGCCACACATGCAGATCCCATCTGTTCACCTTCTCTGCATCTCACAAAGACACTGAAATGTCAAATTTGGAATCATGAGACCAAGCAAGCGATTCTTCTCTTCCTTTTGGTCTTTCTCAGTTGTGATTTTTCCTCGCAGCACTTCAACCATGAGGGCCTGATTCACACAGTCTCCCTTGAACAGTTGATGTTAAGATGTGTCTTCTGCTGGCACTCTGTGAAGTGATCTGAGGAGCTGATTTCTGAGGCTCGTCACTGTAATGAACTTAGTCTGCAGCAGAGGTGACTCCTGGTGCTGGTGAGAGCCAGTTTCGTCATGCACTGAAGATACATTCAAAGTTCTTGAAAATTTGCAAATTGACTGACCTTTATATCTTAAGCCCCTTTAACAAATGCACCACTAAAAAAAAAAAAAAAAGCTTTGAATATATCAACCAGGCAAGGTCTGTTTGAGAATGCAAATGTCTGAATGACTAAGCTCACACTCTAACCTGCCAACTCTGTAGTCCTAAGGTAGTGCAGTGTTTCTATTAAGCGTATGTGATAAAGCCAATGATTGTCAGGGGGAGACACAGCAGGTGAGTGGGCGTGTTGATGTTCTTACGCTGCAGCTGGACACAAACCAAAAATGCTGCAGCTTTCTTTCTCCAGTGGGATCGAAAGTGCACCGAGGACAACTGTTTCAAAGCCTTCTCCTCTCTGCTTGCCTGTATATTGCTTCAGACTTTTTTCAAGATAATGTGTGTATGTCTAGTAGCATGTAAGATTAATATTAAGGCAAAAACAGTCATCATTTCAAACAAGTAAATAAGTATCATCCACCATTTTTGATGGTTTGTGCCAATGGTGTAATTTCATATGTGAAAACACATCTGACTCACAATCCAAAGTTGTGTGCTGTATAAACAACAACCCCACACAATGCCCTGACCTCACCTGCAGACACTGCTCAGGGTTCATATGTAAAATAAACAGCCTTAAAGTAAAGTTTTAAAGTAATAATGAACTGCTGTTCTGCCTAATTAGTCAAGCAGGTCTTGTTGAAGTATAAATAACTACAGAAGTGGAATAGAGCTTCACAGTGTACCCAACACTGACTCTCCACAACACAAACAGGAAGAAAAAAATCTACTAAAACACATTACAAACTATCCGAGGTAATTTACCTTATGAGGCTGAGAGAATACCAAAGTGTGCAAAGCAAAGAGAAAGGAAGCTATTTGAAGAATATAAAATATTTTTATTTTGTCTAGCACTCAACTGTTTAATCCATAATTCCACAGTCTTTGTTTTGATGACTTCAGTGTTGATCTATTGTTTGGAAAATAATAGAAAAAAAGAAAAAAACACTGGATGTAAAAGCCCAAAATTTTGACTATAACTTTTTATTACAGCAACACATTAAAAAATTGAAAAAAGAGAAATCTAGTATTTAACTTTTGTGTCCATACAACTTAGAAACAGCCCCCTCATTTCTCTACAGAATACACTTCAGACTCCGGGAGCGTGGTGAACGAACTCCCTGCTCTCCTCAGATCCACCTTAAGTCCATCACCTGAAATGGCTCTGGCCTCCTAATGCTCAGCAGGAGGAGGGTAACAACCGCAATCTTTCTGTTGGACAGCAAATGGCTGAAGATTAGGGGCATTAGGGTAGAGGAACTTTCCTTAGAGTTTAACAAGCTTCACTCCAGGTTTATATCATGATTGATTCTGTGCTCAGAGCTTTTTTATCAATCCATTAGAGCACAGACTGCAGCATGGCAACCATCCAGGCACAGGCATTAACATCCCATCTCAGGGCCAGAGACACCGGGAAGGTCAGCGGGGTGGGAGGGGGGGGTGAGGAAACATTTACTACTCTGTTTCAATTATTTTCATACAGCAGCACTGCAGTATATCCAGCATATTCAATATTTACTACTGTGTAAAAGGGGAGGGGACTGCAGTAACATTTATTGGTTTGATCCTGCTATTTATGCTTGAATATATTAGTGTGCTGTATTAATGCCGGTACAGTGGAATGAATATAACATTTACCACTGCGGTAGTGATTGGGCTTGTAATGATCATCCAGTACATTACCCAGCTTAAAATTACCATAAAAATATAAACTCTTCACTGCATTCATTGGACATTTATGGAATGGAAATATGAGAAGTCCAAAATTTTAAAAAAAAAAGTCAAATATCTCTCCTATTCCAGGTAATATATGTCTGCATTAAACTGCACAGTGCATTCAAAAGAAGATACATAATAAAAGAAAATCACCATCCCATTGGATCACAATCCTCCTGTGAATGCATGTCCCAGTCCTGCTTCCGTACAGTGGAGCAGTGCGTGTACCAGCGCAGAGGGACTGAGTAATGGAGCATATTATATAGGACCTGAATATTTAAACAGTTGTGCATTCATCATACTTTGTTAATACAACAACCTATTCAGTGGCAAATTGTGAGATGAGTGGGCGACAC
The DNA here is from genome assembly GCA_029783805.1 of Acanthurus tennentii. Classification (NCBI taxonomy): domain Eukaryota; kingdom Metazoa; phylum Chordata; class Actinopteri; order Acanthuriformes; family Acanthuridae; genus Acanthurus; species Acanthurus tennentii. Next base: position 683,086 of record JAPZDZ010000023.1, on the reverse strand, counting down.
TCATAAAAAGCTTCCCTCCTCTCTTGTTGAAGCTCAACAGGGAGAACTACAACATTCATTAATGCTCAGTCATATTTATTGGCATGGCCCTGTCATCAGCAAAACACAAATTTTAAAAAAGCTCATGAGTTATCATTAAATCAAACACTTATGGATTATTCATTAAAAAGTAGCAAATGGAGGACATTTAGAAAGTGCCACCTTTGAACCTTTTGGCAATGAATCTGGAGACCACTTTGTAAACACTCGACAGACACCGCAGGCTCCACTTCAGGTAATGGAACTGAGGACGCGTTAATTCTGTAAGCACTTAAAAGACTTAAGAGAATTTGTTTTATTGGGGTTTTCGTGCCTGAGGAGCAATAGCAGAAAATGCATGGATGTTTTTTTCAAGTACATTTGGTCAGCTGGTGATAAATTAGCCACTACGGTGACATAATTACGTGGTTGTTAAAAGTTATTACTTTAAGGAGTTTTCCTTAATATACTATAGCTACCTCCACTTTTGCAATATGATTAAAAACAACCAAAACTTTTTTTTCCTAAAACTGTGCTTTAAAAGTCTAATTACATCACTCCACTGCACCTAGTTAGGAGATAATGGTGACTATAGGATTTAATTATGTATTAATAATCAAAAGATGACATGTTTTTGCCCATATTGTTACGTTAACACTCCTGGACAGAAATTGCTGCTTCTTATTTTGTATGAAATAATTTGCATCTTTTTTGCCTCAGGGCTAATTGCATAATCTAATCATCTATATAGCCGTGTCTGGTGTTATACCTAATTGGTGTTGAGTGCTTCTGAAATCAAAGAGGAACATAACATAAAAAGATATTGTGGTAGTCTCCTTGCTGTGTGGCAAGGATATTTTTATTCATTAGACTGTCTGATTAAAGATAGTCATAACACACAAGAGAAAGGAGTAACAAGCAATTAGTGCAGCCAGTGACACCAAATACAGTGATACAGTGAATCTCGCATCATGATTCTAATGGCAGAGCTTTTAATGAGCAATACAGTACGAGCCTTTGCATCTGTGTCATATATATATATATATATATATGTATACAATAAAATCTCAAGAAATAGAAATTCAGAGCCCCTGCAAACCTCTGCATAATTACTGTATAAGTCGCCTGAATATGAACATGACCATTAATCAACTGGAAATACTCAGTAGGGATTAATTTGGAACAGTTAAAATTTCATAGGCTATTTGATTCACAAGTGAAGAATAATTTTACCAGAATATCATTAGTAAATGTTAATTGGGTTAATACATTTTTTTAAATTCACGTTTTATTCTTAAATTATAAATGATTTGTTTGTGCATCTGTCAGACAGTTGTGCTGTTTTTTGCTTTTTCTTTTGTGGAAGGTGGAAACCAGTTGCAAATCTTGTAGTGAACCTAGAGACTCGAAGTAGGAAGTGAGAGGCATGATTACATTGTTTTCAACCTGTCACTAACATCTTTAATGGAGTACTTTACAGACTTTACGCACGATGGTAAGTTCATGTGTCATGAGTAGGACTTTTCAGAAGAAGAAACACTTGTATAATTTCCTGTGTGTGGCTCTTAGAGCAGCTCTCTGAAGTCTGAAAAAGAATAACTCTGCTGATGTTATCATGGTTATATCATGTAAAAGCTTTAATATAACGCCTATGTTACAAACTTAAGGTTTGGAATTGAAATCTGTTTGTCTGAAGTTGTTTAGCTGCTGCACAAACATTATTTATTCAAAATTTTCTTTTAACGAATAAAAAAAAATGTCATGTGATTAAGTGGAACAGCCAATCATTAGTGTGCATTGATGTTGTAAGGGTAGCACAGTCAAAGGGACCGAATCTCTCAAGTGCTTGCAGATGAAAGGCGGGAAAAAAAGAGCGAGAGCAGGAAAAACACACCTCTGGGTGTCACTTAGGGTGGGATCAATGAGTGCAGGGTTGTGTCAATACCTGCCGGCTCTGTGTGATCAAGAACAGTGGCTGGAGTGGACTGATGGGGCCTTTTTTTCCCTTTCCTCTTGTCTTTTATATAGATGAGCAAAAAGACAGAGTTGTAATATAAAACTGTGCTGCAGATCTTTAATGATGCAGTTTTTCTATGTAAGGTAGATATACTGTAGATGACCCTCGGCCCTAAAGTCACTCCATCACTGCTCACACCGCAGTTAATGACATGCCAGCGTTTTGCAAGAAAAACTCCCTCACTCTTAAAAAAAGGTTTAATGAGCAGCTCAGTCGGTTTGTGAACAAACATTTCTCCTTCGTTAATATTCCACTCACGCTGTTCACTTTTACATTCACTGTTAAATATAAAAACTCATTTGAAAGGCTCAAATTAAAAGTGGAATTATTACAGTAGCTCGAAGACCTGCGGCTTATAAAAAGGAAAATGTAGCATGGGTGATCGTTACAAGCAGTGTCTTGCTCTGGAGTCTCCAGAGTCAAATATCTCGGTCTCCTCAGTTGAATGAAACCAAAGTCACTCAGCAGCAGTGGCAAACATAAGATTATGAGGCCCTGCATTGCATATTTATCCATATTGTTTTATGTCTTCCAAGGGCAATGGGGCCAGACAGCATTGTCTCTTTGAGAATAATCTATCCCCTTCTGCATCAGTGCCGAATGTGAGCCCACAGCTGGGAAGCAGCCTGGAATATGATTCCCAATTTATAGAGTACTTTTGTCAGGATCAAATGGGATTGGATGTACGACTGAATTCGAAAATGTACTTTCCTTTACCTCCTTAAATCAGGTTAGGAGCTCCCCTCTGACATTCCATCAAAAGAATCAAATTTCACCTCAGTGTCTGGGAAATATTTTTATATTGTCTTTGTGATAGCACAGTGTTCATTCTCGTAGAATTATGAGGCCTGAAATCTTGGATATGTTTTTTTAAATGAAGTACATTACTGGGGCAAATTCAGTTTAATAGATGCAGTTTGTGTTTGTGCTATATTTTGCTCCTGAGGCTGAAAACACAAGTATACATAAATCCCTTCTGGATATGTCGACACTCACACTTGAATTATCTGTATTTCCATATCTATCCTATGAAGCATGACGTGTACTGCTGCTTCTGAAGCATTTCCCTGTTTGCAGCTGATAACTATGCTCGATTGTTTCTTTGCTTCTCTTTTTTTTTTGTAAGACGAGAGAGACAAAACAGAAATTCTCTCTGATACAATCCTTCATGATGTCTAAATCCTAAATGCTTATTAGGTTTACCAGGAAATGCAGATGAGACGAAATCCTTCAAATGCAGGGACAAAAAAAAAAAATGGCTTTGCGTTTTGCTTGAATAGCATTTCCGTCTTTTTAAACACACTTTTCCCAGGAAATCCATATTTGTAAAAGAAATTAGAAGGGATGTTTTAATGGAGAAGAGGGAAGCAATTTTTAACCAAGTATTGACTGCTCGAATGGTTTTGCATCTTGTAACAAATGTAAACCAGAAAATGCAAGGTAAGAGTTTCACTCACAGTAATCTCAGAAATCTAACTACACTTGCCGGGTTTGTAAAATGTTTTCAGCTCGCTTCTTCGGCAGCTGTAGTCAGTTTAAACCAACTGACTGTCAGTTACACTGAAATCCACCGTCAGAAAATACAGAATAAAATCATCCAGAGAAGTTTCTCAAATTACCCCTGCAGCAAAACCCATCTCTCTACTGGCTGCCTATATGCTCTGTATGTTCTAAATCAAATACGGCTAAATATCCTACTTTCAGCAGAGCCTCGAGCTCGAAGAAACGATGAGAAGATCTATTTCGGTCAAATAATGCCGATACAAATTTTGCATTTTGGGCAGCGTGTCACTGAAACGCTTCAAATCCCATTCTGCTCTCCGGGTGTGTGAGAGGAATGTGAAGTCGTTGCTGTCTCCCAACACTGCAGGGAAGTAATGATGACTGTTTTTTGGGACAAAGAGACCAAAACACAAGAGTGAGGGAGTGAGGCAGAAGAAGAAAGTGATGAGATAATATGTAGAATACAAAAAAGAAAGGGGGAGAGTATAAGACGATCACATCAAACGGAGACACGTTAGGGTGTGATGAGATGTATTCATTTGTATACTGCATTATGCCCTTTGTAGTGTCAGTTTAGTTACTAATTTAATGTCTCGCTCTGCAAGCCTTGTTGATGCTGCTGATATTTCAAAGTACCTCTCAGTTATCATTGTGGTCAACATTGGTGAAAGGAACAGAAGTGGATCGGGCTGATTTATCCTTGATGAAGTGCATACCTTATTATGTTGACATGCAGTTCACTTTAAGTGGACTATCGGTCCGATGCAAGAGCCACTCACACCAACACATTCACTCTTAAATTGCACCATAGATTTAAGAACATTCACAGAAGTCAACAGCTAGGAACTCTTCTTACTACCTGATTCTTTTTTTTGAAACATCTGTTGTAAATCGGGCTGTCTTCCACTGAAATGTAAACTGTCCCAGCTGCTGAGGGAATGTTTTGAAGGCTCATCTCTATTGTGCAGCTCTACAGGTGCCATGAACAGGACATTATTTTGCACCTGTTTCCTTCACTGTGTCTCAAAATGGATTTTTTAAAAAGATATTCAAAGGTGTAAACCACCCTCTAGTGTACTGGATTGTGTAAATACTGCACTTTAGTCAACAAAAGCAATTGGCCTTTGTATTACCATCTCCTTATATCTGTTAAAAATAAACTATAGACCATTGTATATGCAATTAATTTACCAGCACCAATAAATATCTTATCTTCCTAGTGTAGTACAGATAGCATGCCTCTTTAATGTTATTGGTGAGTAGGTCCTAGAATGTTGCAATTAGCCTCACAGAAAGAACCAAGAGAATATGGAGCCGAGAACAGAGAAACGCTCTTGTCTGAAGCTCATTGTCTTCCATTAGTTCCCAGCTGGATGATGTGCTGATTGTGTCAGCCTCTTTCAGTGGATTGTAATCAAAACAATGTTTAATTGATGTGTTGATTAACCTCGCTGGGCTGTTGGAGAAAAGTGTGATTAGTAAACTGTCTAACTGAATCATACACACATACAAGTTACATAAGCGAAAGGTAAACAAGTTCTATAAGAGTTTAATGATGGAAGGAAAGACGAGAAAAGAAAACAAACAGGAGGAATCAGAGAGGAGTAAAAAGTTGGAAGGAAGGGGACTCTTTCTTTGGCTCAGAAACAAGAAAAAAAAACAGGTGATGGAAAAGGTTTTAGTGCAGGTCAATTCAAGGTGGAAGGAGAAGTGCTTGAAGAGAGTATCAGCAACAGCCCGTTACTTTTGATGAATGGAGGTCAGCCAGAGAGGAGAAAGGTAAGCTGATAAGACAGATAAACCACAAGGAGAAACAAACACAGACTTCAATCCTTTTCTTCTAATGACCACCCCGACCAATACACGTGTGCAGCCCACCAGACAGCCAAGAATAGCTCTAAACACAGGCTGAGTGATAAAACAGGCTTTGGGAATCTACGTTTGCACACTTTTCCATTCTTTATCACTTCTTGTTCGCTCCAGTGAATCACTGACTGATGCCAGCCTCTGATAGGTTTGTGTTTTGGAGAGAGCTCCTGATTTGAGACATTCGAACATGAATTGTGTTGCAATTTGCAGTCTTTTCGAGAAAAGTGTGATAGCATCACCTTTCCTAGTTGGTTCTCACTGACAGCACCTGAAAAGGTGTAACCTCCCTGTCAATGTGGCACCATTTTAGCTCCAGCAAGCCCATGCAGTGCATTGGGTTTCCATCTGTCACCGCCCATGGCCAGGAGGTTTATTGGGAAAACTTTGCTGTGGCTTTTGTTTAGAGACAACAAACTCAAACAAAGACAAGAGAAAGTCACTATTATATTTAGACAAAACACTCTTTTTCAAGTTTACTCACTGAGGCGATTAGACAAAACACTCCTTTCAAGGTGAATGAACATGCCATCAGATAAGCTGAACGTGCTCAGATTGACATGCCAAATCCCAACAGGGAAGAAATAAAGTGCATTCAAATAAATCCTGCCGGATAGCAGCTGGTGCCTGCGGCTGACGCTCTTGTTGTTTTTCAATCCCTCACTTCACACCTCTCTCCCAGTTCCTGCGTAGTGAAGTGAGAGGTGTGTGAGGTGGAAGTATTGACAAGCATGCCAACTAGAGAGGGGATTTCAGCAGACTGGCGGTGAGGACATGATGCTGTCAGAGTTACGCCACCTCGCCGTGCAACTCTACACCCCCACGGGGATGTGGGATTTGCATCACAATGGGACCTGTCTTCTTGAATAAAACGTACTGCTAAAAGTTTCAAAATCAAATGAGTTTTGCATCGGTGTGTTACTGAGTCCTGATTATGTTGTAGCCAGTGCCAGGAAGCTCGACTGATGCTATGAATGAGTCACCAGGCCAATTAGTCGTTGTTGTTTCCTGCTCCTCAACAGGCAGGGTTTTTTGATGTGCCACAGATATACGCTTGCTGTTAGCTCAGCTCTGAGTCTGGGTTCCACTGCATGAATAGAAATAGTTTGTTAAATATGCCTTCACTCTTGCTTTCATGCACCTTGACTTTTCTATGAACTCACTGCACTCAAAGTGAAACATTTTTGCTGTTTACATCATCGACATGAACATGTTTTTTGTTTTTTTTTTCATGTCCGTGGCTTTCTTTGGGTTACCGATGGCTACTTGAGCCAAGTATAGTTAAGTTTAAAGTCACAACCCGTAGATGTTGCTGTGCAGTAGAACGAATTGATCATGACAGCTGTTGAATCCCCTTGCTGACTGCTGGTTCTGCAACAACAGCCAAGTCTGGACTCAGCTCGCTCATCACCACCTACATTCAGAGGGGAACTTCCTGCTAAATTAGGTTTCCTTGCCCACGCAACGGATTATCAGAGTGGACCCTGCACACATCATTAAGTGCCTTTCAGCAGCGTTTCCAGATTAAATAATAACAAGACACACAACTGAATTCACACTTGCTTATCAGTCCTGCAGAGATGTCACTTAATACCTGCTTTGTTTATAGACAATGGAATTAAAATTGTGAACCCCCTGTCCAGTGCAATGCTCTACTTGGATGTGTTTGGTAGATTTATTGTAACACTTGGTGAATACTTGCACATTATTTCACCAGAAATGTTTTTCCATAAGTGACTCAGTTTACTCTCAGTGAACCTGCTTCAACAATGACTCTGTTTTGAATACATTTTTTATGGTACTTGCAGTACACTATATTTTGCAGCATAAGCCCATTTTTTCCTGTATGTCTGCCAGTACATCCTTTCTTTCTCTCTTTGTGTTTATCTCACCATTATTCTGCCTCTTCCTTTCCCTTATTTCTTAGCTGACTCCTTTATTACTTTCTGAATGTTGCATTCACACGGTGACAACTACCACCCACCAGCAGCAAAGGTGTTTTTTTTTCCTTTTTTTTCCTCTCCTCTCCTTCCTCGCTCGGCTGCTCCTCCTCTATGGCATGGCTGTGTGTTTACTGCTCCAGTGTTGTTTTACAGGCCCAGCAGGTGTGGCCAGGGTTCGGCAGCCCCGGCCAGGAACCAGATGGTTTCATGACTCAGGTGCTCCACGCCTGGCTAACCTGCCAGCTGCAGGTGTTCAAGGCCTAGCCTGATTGATTCTCTCTCTTTCTCTCTCCACTCGCGCATCTCGGGCTGTGTACGTAGCCAGGCCTGGATGGGTCAGCCAGACCTATACTGAGGTGTGTGCACTGACATTTACCTTGATGGAGACAGAGGCAATGCAAGATTGAGGGGGGAAGGGAAATGTAGAGTAGGGAAAGAGAGACGGCAGCTGGATGAAATGTCAGGTACTGGCAGGTTCTCTGGCTGACTGGCTGGATCGTTGGCAAACCATCCAACATGCATACAGACACACAGACATATGCATATGCAAGCACATGCACCCACCCGCACATATGCAGTGAAAAACAAATCACTGGCAAATTTATACATGCAGACAACATTCAAACTGAAACGCAAATACTTTGTATGTACATGTTTGATACACATGCACAAGGACTACTGAGAAAATGCACAGAAGAATACACCAGAACACACAGAGAATATAACAGAACTACAGCATGGAACAACATAACACAGAAGCACTAAAGCTGATACGAAGGTCAGAATGATTCAGTTCCATAAAAAAACAATTTGTCACATATTGGAGACATATCTTAAATAACGCATAACGATTTTCTTTTTTTGAAATAACATTTTATTGGTAAGTGAAAAGGAAATACAGCTTCAGGGTAAATAGACACTTACAAAATGAGTCCAAATAGATGGACTGTCTATTTGCCATTACCAAGACAGTCAAAAAGGACTGACTGAAATAAATCTAAATAATAAAGACATTAGAATGCATGAAAGACACAAATTCAGACAGAAATGTCTTTCCTTTTCTTTTTCCTTCTTCATTCTTTTTTTCCACTGCCTAACCAAGTTTATTCACATTTACACATACTGTGTGAACTTATAGTCACACATCAATTCTTGCAGGCCTCTCTTTCAGCCTCTCTT
>JAPZDZ010000023.1:657705-668530 GCA_029783805.1 Acanthurus tennentii | reverse complement strand
GGAGGGTTTGTCCAGTGTTTTATACAGTCAATGATTCTAAATCATTTTCACTGTGGATTACAAAAAGAATCAGAGTTGTTTGTGTGCATGTGTCTCAATGGGGAATTGGAAGTCACAAGCTGGCCAACACTACAGAAGGTTTGATATAAGCAGTACAAGCTCAATTTGAACACAGACATCATGTGTTTTTACCTGAAACAGGACTTTTTGGGAAGTTGGGAAGATGGTTAGAAATGGTGGTTTAACTGATCTTAGTGTCTCTGCTGCTCTAAATTGTATTGTAATCACCTTCCCTGAATGTTCTCCCTGGCCTTATGTTTTATGAATTAATTGCATATATTGTCCTTAATTAAACAAGTCCTGTCTGAGCACTGTTGATCAGCTCAAAACTTTCTGCTCAGGATTGAAGTACCTGAAACTTTAGCTAACATATTATAACAAATATTTTTTAACCCAAACTTAAACTGAAGGACTAGCCATACTATGAATGACCGCAGATGCTTTACATAAAAAATATAAAAAAGTATACTAGCATGAGAATTGACACAGTGTAGGACTTAATAACCAGTTGTTTTTTTCCCCATCATTGAATCTGTACATCCTTAGTTTAAACATCTCATGGTAGCTTTGTTTTTTAAAATTTTATTATTATTTTTTTTTTTTGTTCATTTGTCTCTCCATGCAGTCATCCTTGCTATCTTTGTCAGTTCAGCCTTTAAAATCTACACAGGAAAAACGTGACTTAATTATTTAATGAGCCAAATTCTGAACAACAGACTAAAGGAAAAAACCCAGCAACATTCAAAACTGGTCACTGTTATAAATAATACAACATGAAATTGTAAATCAACAACACTAAAAAAAACCACATGAGGCGCCTTTGAATTAATGCATCACGTGGCAGGGATTGTTATTTTTGCACCATGTGTTTCTGTGCTTCTGTTCCTACTGAGAGTATGTTTGGTCTCTATTTGAGCATTAGTTTAAACACTGTGTTTCCATGGGAACACCCACCCTTTAAAAGGAGGCTGTTTATCAAAAAAGGGGTTAAAGTGCTTGTTTTCCCGAATGCTTTTTTTTAAATTGAATAAATGTGATTACAGAGAAAATGGGTCAGAAAAAGTCAAGGAAGGCAGTGTTGCATACTTTTTAGTCTGTTTTAATTTGAATTTTAAATGACAGCCATATTACATCTTGACCTCCCCTTTACAATGTTAAGATCAAAGAAAAAAAGAGAAGCTATTGAAGCATTCTTTTTTAATCAAACCTTGAAAAAGTCACAGTTTATTTAACATCAGCGTACGCCTGATTCACACTAAATCACCCAATACCAAACGGCAATATGGTTAGGTCTCATTCTTTCTTTAATTTTGTTTTCATTTGTTTTAAATGGCATGTATGTATTCAATCTAAACAAAAAGGTTGAAATCACTGTAAAACTAGGGCACTGTATTGATGTTGATATAACAATTTTAATTCATTGTATATATTGCTATTTTTTGCTAGAAAACACACAGTCAAACCAAAACTGACTGAGTGTGTGTACAGGTCATGGTCAGGACTATTGCATGTCTTCAAAATAATTGTATGACGCCTTTCAATATTTGAGACAGGGAGGAGCAAATTATGACAAATGAACTCAAGTGATGTCACTTGTGTCAGTATCAACTGGTGCTGAAGACAACAGGATTAAAGATGACAAAAAAATCTAAAGGTGGTGAGTTAAAAGGAAGTGAGCTAACCAGACCTCTGTAACCTGCTGCTAATCTCTGCCTGAGGCCAGAGCTCCAAGGCAACTTTAGCCACTGCGTAACCCACACAAACGCCACTGTGACTAATGTAGGAGTCAGGTTTTGGCACGGAGGAAAAAATATGCTGAATGAAACACATGTGTTTCTAGTACATTCTGATCATTTTTTTTAAATAAAACAACCAAAAATTTAAGAAAAAAAACCCTTTTGATTGTAAATCCTGCCTTAAAAGTGCAATGCTACATTTAAAACTTTTCTTCCTGTAGAAATATAGATTTTTCCTTGTCATTGCATATTAATGTATCTGCTCCAGCCTTATGGTGTTTATTTAGGATTACCAGGGATTAGGTCTTTAGAAGGGAACCATATTTATTTACTCACTCTGTCCTCCTACCTGTTCCTGTCAGGTTCATCTCCGCAGAGACCATGTGCTCATGCTTATTATCCTGACCTGTCTTTTTTTTTCTCTGTTTTCCAGCTTGCCCATGTGGGTGGCCAAGAGGATGGAGGCCATGATGGCTGTGTACCTGGCTTCCAGGTCAAACACTACCAGGTGGTGTACACTGGACCTTTCCACAAAGGCCAGGCGCTTATACAAGGTCAGTAGAAAATGAACAGAGCAAACTTTTGCTATTTAAAATTCAATTTTTTCTGCTTCGCTTTGAAGTTCGCCCTTCTCCCCCTCCCTTCAGTCTCTCTTAAATTCTCTGATTTAAGAATTTAAGAACGCAAGGCTGCGTGTGGGAGTGCAAACACACATTCAGTTCTCAGTCTTGCCTGTCTGGCTCCTGAGAATTTCAACAGCAGCATATACAGAAGCAAAGCCATGCTCCCTCCAGGTCAAGGTGATGGCATATGTGGATGTATGTGAAGAGGTTGTTTTGTTCTCTGCATATATTAACATTCATGTAAATTCTTGTTAAAAACAGGAGACAGAACTGTAACAACAACAACAACAACAACACCGCAACAACATAATTTCTGTCTGGAAATGAATTATTCTGCTTGATTTGATGATATTTACAAAAGCCACTTTTTTTCTTCTTTTGTTCCTCGCCTGCAGACAGCTTTGGGCTCCTCAGTTAACTGTGCCTGTGCTCTGTTCATATCCATTTGTCTGTGCCTTGTGACTATTTTGCTTGAACTGTTTAGTCCCAGTACACCAGTTACCGAGCTCGAGTCGACGTAGCCTAAGAACTCAGACCCTGACAGCCTCAGAGTGGTATTTTCCTCTTTATACAGGAATGTGTTCTCAGCAGGTTTATAATCAAAACATGAAAGGTTGGAGAGGGAGAAGGTTGAGGGGAAGGTTGCTGGGTTCACTGTCGAGTAGTCATTCCCCATCGAGGCTCAGTTCCACATCTGAGCCAGTCGGGAGGCGGCTTTGTCGCCCTTTTGTTGCTGCAGTGACAAGTCACAATTCCCCCACAGACTCTCAACTTTCAACTTCCACACTGCTGCCACAGCTTCTTTGACCGATCTGGGCTCCTCTGGGACCCTCCAGCAATGCCTACCTGCACAACTCCACTCCTTTCCCTCAGAGATCAGCAATAAACTCTGCCGGCCAGCAGTCTGCTTCTCTGGGGTGGTGAGTTATGGCTGCTGACACGTCTCTCCACAGAGATCGACAAAAATCAGTCAGTTACAGGTAGTTTTGCTACAAAAGCTGAAGAATTTTTTAAAATTAATTCATTTGCTTAATAATTCATTTTCTTTCACGCCGACTTCTTGTTTTATTTGCACAATATGATGAAATATGATGGAAATATGTAAATTAAAATGGGAATAATTTATGGTTTGTTAATGTAGTCTGTCATTTATTGTGAAACTTGTTTTCAGTCCTCTTTTATTATTCTGCCCCTTTTTTATGCATTTCATCATCCCTCTCTACATTGTGAGGCTACATTGGCAGAATTTCATTACCTGCCTTGGTGACATGCACATAATGTTCTGTCTGTACACACAGGACATTTACGTCTTTGATAAGTCATGCAGAGCTTGTGGAGGTGTTTTTATACAGTACAAACTACTTTTTAAAGTAGTACTCCACTGACAGACAGCCTTCTCTCATACTTTACAACTTAGGTGACAAAATATGACAAATCTCAGCATTTCTCCTTCAATGTTCTTTTTTTTCTTCCTTTTTCTGCTTTATTGTGTTTGATTCAGTCAGTCAGTGAGGCATTTTGTCATTGCGAGGTTCAGTGGTGCGTGTAGTGGGAGACAGAACTCAGTTCTGCTTTAGTGCTTTGCTCTGGGACGACAGAGTGGTTCTATTACCGTGAATATGCTCCTGTCAGCAGAAACACCTCTCACCGTAGGGGGTCCCACTGCTCACAAGTTATGGACGGAAGCATAGGAGAGCCAGTGCTAGCACACACATGCACTCATAAACACATACACGCACATATACAGTATATACAGTGCAAACATAACTTTATATATCTGTGTGCTTATAGCGGATGTTAAAAAAGTGGAATCTCAGGCACACACTCACATAAAGGGAGGCTCTCCTGCATGCTGTATTGTTGATTAGATGCACACAACTGCACAACAAAAATGTCACATGGTTTTTGATCATTTTAAGTGTCTCTTAAACATTCAAAGCTCTTGCACAAACACAATGCCTGAGCAGGTACTGAGGCTGAGCAGCACGCTCAAAAACATTAAGAACATGATTAAAAACATCATGAGAGAGACAACTCAAAAGAAAGCAAATAAAGCACAAAGTTGTAGCTTGAAACTTGAAAGGTGTGGAATAGATATCCGTGATTATGTGAATGCTACCCCTTAACACTCAGATGTATCGATCACATTCGAGTGCGCTGGCTTCAAAACAGCAATCAAAAAAAACACAAAGTAAAATATCGAAGTAAAATATCAGTATGTGCACATGTGATTGTGTATAGATGGCCATGAGTGTGTGTGATTGTGTGTGATTGTGTTATTTCAAAGATAAGTGGAAGGCAAATCCATTCGTTAGAACACAATATTTAGTGCATTCACCAGTGTGTTTGGATTTTAGAGAGAACACTGATACTTTTTACCTTCCCACTGTTCATTTTGTGATATTTGAACAAATTGTCTGCTGAATGTGAGTGTAATTCATACAGAGTGCCAGAGGCTGCAGCCAGGCCCGGTGACACATGCAGATTTATGTTAATTCTGCTCAGCCTTGTGCCACCTGCTGTAGACCTCTCTGTGTAATTACCAGTGGAGGGGCGGTCTGTTAGCAAGAGATACCTGTTGGCGCAGACCCGGGTTCAAGGACATCCATCTCGGCTAATGGCCATATCCGAGAAACAAACGCATACAGAGTGCAAACAGTCACTCTTTCTGTCTCTCTCATTTCTTGGAGCTACTGCTATTCTGTTTCTTATGCCATCACAGCTATTGCATATTTCCTCCCTCTGGCTCTTGGTTTTGTTGCTTGTCTTTTTTTTTTGTCCTCCATTCACTCATTGCTTACATGGAAAATTGATGCATGCAAAAGTACAGAAATATATTAGGAAATGAAAAAAGGAAGGTCAAGCATGGCAGTGATGAACACGTCTCTGTCTCTCTCGTGTTATGACCTCATAAGACTCATCTTTTCATTAACAGCATACATATGTTGACCAGTACACAGGTATATTTTTATACACAGAGATACATGGGGCATGTTGTGTTCCATCTCTTACTAGATTGCTTGATTTCTGGTGTCACTGGTGTCAGTTTTCAATAAGAGCAAGAACCTAATGCCCACACCGAAAACGTCAATGCTTATCATGTAAAATCACCTTCATTCACATATCAGGATGAACCAAACGTTGTTTTGAAGGACACTTAACTGAAAATCTGTCCATCTGCACTGCTAGATTGAATTGTTAAACAATTAACCTAGCGCTGCCTACAGCCCACAGCTCAATTCGAAACCATCCTGAACAAAGCAGAAATTAATTTTGAATTATAAAAGGTTAATAGAAAAGCCTGGAAATTGCTTTTTTTACGAAGGAGTGGAGTTTATTCAGGTGTAAGAGATATTTGACCCAGTGGCGAGAAATGCAATTTCTGCTGAATAATGAATAAAATGAAAAATGGACTCCAATTTAGGAAATAACTGTGCTCGGTGGAATTGACCATTAGAAAAATTCTGTAGATAAACAGAAAAGAAACTTTTTTTTTCTCCGAAAGCTCCATGCCTCAAGAATGAAGGAGGACTCTGAATGTGGGCTTCACACATTTCACAAAGTAAGCGCCATACTTTCCGGAGTGTTCCAAATGCCAAACAACACCAACGGGTTGAGATGCGGGCCAGGCAGCAAATGGCATTTACTGAAGTATAAATTAGGTTCTCAGTTCTGTAAAAGTTAGTTTTATTTGCTCTTTTTCTCTCAGTGGATTTTTTCCCGGATGAGGAGAAATACAGCAATGAGACATATTGATTTTGAGATGGTGTTATAGCTCACCTAAATTTTGCAAGCTGTTTGTTTCTCTGCCTTCTCAGAGGTGGCAGTAAAGTTGATGCGGTTTTTTGTCACCAAGCTCGGCAGGCTGTCAGAAATAATGGTACTTCATAATGTCAGTAGTGCTGCAACTTGGTTTCAGCATTACAGATAATATAATGTACCGGTATTTCTCGTATGCCTTTTTTTTTTTTCAAAGGGCCATCATAGGAAGACATTATGGACTGTTAATTTATGCAAACCTTAGGTGGAAATGCGTTTTTTGATTTTATGGTGCACTGGGAAACTGAGGGCATAACATGCTGACGGCCAATAAAATGTGGAAGAAGAAATGAGAAGAGCAACCTTATCTGTATGCTGCAGAGCAAGACCATGGCTCTGTGAAGCTTTTCTCCAATCCCACCACCACCAAACATGATTACTCCTAAAAACATGGCCTTTAGCATTCTCTATAACATCACTCACATCCCTTAATTAAGCATTCCTTTAGATTTGAGTCAAAAAAAAGAGAAAAAACAAAGGCTGGAAGAGAGGGTCCTCTCCAGGACTTGGCATTGTTAGAATTAAGACTTCCACTTCATGTTCGGCAGCAGCCTGTGGACACGGAGCTTTCCTGGCTGGCACAAAGCTCAGGGCACATTAACTGCACTGAGCTCCAAAGATCTCCATGCTGGAACAATTCTTGTCACCCGTTTATGTTCCCTTCGACTTTATCATCGAGGCAATTTAAATGTACTTCTGATATAGCCCAGTAGTTTTAGACAAATTGGACAAATGCAGAAGCTCTCCCATCTGTTTTGTTTTTGCGTCTCTCCTGCTCAGCTTTGCTTTCCAAATTTAGATGATAAAGTGTGCTGTCCTTCCTACTTACAGCAAACAATATTGTTCAGGCAAATGGGAAACTTATTTACCTTATGTTTTTTGATTTATTTGCCACTTTAAAGGTCGCTACTTCCTCTGCTGTACCTCATTCAAATATATCTGTTGCTCATGCAGAAACACATTTTTTCTCCTCTAATCAATCCACTAAATGCATTTCACACTGCAATATGTTGATCAGCCAATCAAATTCCTTCATCCCCAATTCACTGTCACTGAGAGTATGCCATAATCTCACCACTGGTACTTTAGATGAATAGAAATCAGATGTATAGAACAGAAAAGCAGACATGATGTTTACCAGTTAGCATAGGAACAACAGGCATTAGCGATCTGGTTATTGGTTTCGCTTTGCAGAATGCCACTGTGTTTTGGGTCCATAGCAGAATAATTTTATCTTGTGATATTTACATAAACTAGTGGGAGAAGATAAATATAAAGGAGTTTCTGTGCATAGAGATGGAGCAATGCTATGAAATGTCTTTACTGTGAGTAAAGAACAGCTGTGTCCCACACATTTTTGCCCTACTTACTAATTTTGGAGAGATGGGCTGCCCGGCATCATCCTCAACCCACTGAAACCCTACTTAATGCCCCCCTAGTATCCACCTGCTACAGCCGCCCCTCATCCAAAACATGCAAAGGCACAGATTGATGTTCTCTTTCGCTTCTGTCTGCACAGCAGGGTCCATAATCCTGATCATGCCACTCTTCCACTTATAATGGCGCAGCATTAATCACCCTCTGTAGTCGTAGTCACCAGGACCTGCAGCGTCTTTTCCGGTGTATTTTTAATTTGACCATAAATCAAGGTGTGCTGCTGACAAATGACTGTAATTACAGGAAAGGCCATTACAAGTTTGGGTATGCACATGTGAGTGAGTGTGTGTGTGTGTGTCTGTGTGCATACTAGTCGGTAAGTGCGGGTGTTTACATACTGGATGTTTATGAATCTGAGCAAAGCATGTACATTATGTGTACTGTGGACATGATTTTTGTTTGTAATAGGTGATCAGGTTAATAAGGGCAGAAACCAAGATTAAAAAAAAAGTCCATGTGGGTCCCTGGTGGACTTACAGTGAACCTTATCTGGGTCAACTTGTGACTGGAGGCTGCTGGTAGATGGTGGTTAGGAGTGCTGGGATGGAAGGGGGGAGGGGATGATGTTGCAGAAGGAGGAAAGTAAATGGTAGAGAAGAGGACAGGAGAGGAGGGAGTGGAACATAAAGCTGAGGTGGCAGCAAATCCTTTTATGGGAAATTGTAGTTTTATTAGTGACTTAAAAAAAAGGCGGTGGGACTTTTTGACTAGAATAATAAACAGCAGTGCAGAATGTGGGCTTTTAAATGCATGATTTACTTTTACACTGTGCAGAATTATTTAAAATTTATTCAATAACATCTATGTGCTAATTCAAAATGTCATCGCCAAAATATCATTAACTTAAAAACAAAACTTTCTCTGAAAAATAAATTAAATGAAAACAAAAAGCACTCTGGGAATCAGTAGACAAGCTTAAATGAACTTGCATCTTGAATAAACAATGTAACTTTTTTTTATTATTATTTATTTATTTTTCGTGTTTTTTTGCTGTGGTAAAAAACAAGTTGTATGAGGTAAATCAGAATTGGGATTTGTGAGACAGGCAGTGAGAGGCAATCAAAACAGGAAAACAAAAACAACAAGCTTGAAAGCCACTAAGATGCCCCAAAGATCTGAAGGGGGTCTGTGAAGCTGGATTAAAAATAGTGATCATTTCCTGTGGGTTTGTCTTTATGAGCGACACCTTTCACAGTCATTTGATCTGTTGCTCATAAAGGCATATTGATACTAGTTGCTTATAGGCAATTTTCTTGTTCAGTGAAAAAAAAAGACATCCTATCAAGGACAAACACCAGCTCATGTTCAGCTATGTCACGTCAGTCTGACTGGTTTATTTTTTGGCTTTATTAACGCTAGGAGGTGTTTCATTCTGTTATATATAAATTAGCAACTATCACTTTGTGTGTGACAGTTGGTGGAAATCTCACCTTTCTGTATGCACATCTGTTGTGTCCTCTGAACTTGAATCTTGCTCCGCTGGCACACACACACACACACACACACACACACACACACCCACACCCACACCCACACCCACACACACACACACACACACATACACACACAGGTATCATTGTCCCTGAGAGACTGCCCACAGAGGCTTCAATCACAGGGCATCAGGGGCACAGTGACACTAGTGCCAAGACCACATCTGCAATCATGGCGCAATTGGCATTCGTTTTACATATTATCTCTCTCTCACTGTCTCTGCAGCCCCCCCGTCTGTCCCACTTTTACACTTTCCCACTTCCACCCCTGAAGAAGATCACTCATACTTCCTTCCTTTACTCCTGTGTCATTCCTGCCCAACCTACTTAACAGAGAAGAAATTTACATTTCGGATGCAAATCTCAGTACATCAGCTCGTAGGTCTTGCAGACATCATTCACATGCACTCCCGGAACGAAAAATAAACCTCAACATGTTTAATTCAATGCAGGCTGTTCACTTAGAGGGTGTTCATCAATTAGTAACATGATGTTTTTAATTGCAGCTTTGAAGGACTTTAGGGAGCAGTTTTTTTTTTTTTTTTGGCAAGCAGATATGAACTGTCAAGATGAATATTTCATTATTCTGACCAGACGTTGACACATCTTGATTCTGCAAGAAAATGATTGCCTAAAATAATCAGACTGCCGTCAGTCTCAGCAGTTTGTATATGACGAGAAGCTGCTCAGGAACTTTTTATAGATTTGCTGTTAAAAACACTGGCTTCTTTAAATTTGCTTGCATTTGAAATCATGTGAGCTTTTGTGGGAGATGGTTTAACAAACGTGAAAATAAAAATTTTGGACAAAGGGAATGCTGAATGTACAATACTTTATGGCAGCCTTTGATCTGCACTCACAATCACAATCACATTTAAGTCATGTTTGTGTTTATGATTTACCTTTAGTAAATGTCTGCTATTTTGACATTTGGACTAAAAAATGAAGCAATTAAGTCCAGCTTCTGTTATTATATATAACATATATATTTATTGTTTTATGAACGTAGATTTTTCAGTTACAGGTGCAGAGAACAGCCATCAAATGAGGCTTGTATTTCTCTTTCTGTCATTTCATACAATAAAACGTTCACATAAGTATCTGTTAATCTGTATTATCTGTAGGTCCAATCCGATCCACTGGATCGAGTTCGATCCAGGCCAAAATGACTGGATCGGGTATCAGATTTTTTTATTTGAACCTGTCCGATCCGATCCATAAACCCAAACTATCTAATTTTTCCTCAACTTCATTTTGCGGGACATGCCGTAACACAGACGAGCTGTCACCATGGTTGCCATGTGCCTGTGTTTCCGTCGCGTGAGCAGAAGCCTGCAGAGCTGTAGTCATGTCTGCCGTGTGGAATTACTTTACATTTATGGAGGAGAAAAGTAAAATAGCTGAGCGCAAAGTGAGCGAGTGCAAGTGCTGAGCAAAACCAGACATTTTAACACAACAAACTTAATAAAGCATCATTTTGACTGTGTGTCTTAAGAAGCCATGTCTAACTTACTGAGTTCTACCTACATTATCCTAGTGGAGATGCTATTATTTTATGTTAATTCATAAAATTACTTATCACAGCTTTGCAATGTCATTGAGGTATAATGTGACTTTTCTGTTCATACACTGGGATTATTTTATTTAATTTAAATATTTG
>JAPZDZ010000023.1:607897-639003 GCA_029783805.1 Acanthurus tennentii | reverse complement strand
TGTGTGTGTGTGTGTGTGTGTGTGTGTGTGTGTGTGTGAGTGTGTGCCTTTTACACCAACGTCTTTATTTACACTTCATCAAAACTGAAAAGGTTACACTTCATTAAAGACTGAAAAGGTTACTCTAATATAGTATAACTGGACATAATGGAGCACTGATCAAATAACAGTGCCCCTGGGTGAATAAGTTGATTTATGAGCTGTTTTTCAGTTTGATGTTTTATACACTCCTTTGTTTTCTTTCTATTGTTTGTACTGCAAATATGAATCTGCAACATGCAGCAAGTTATCTTAATATAAAGACAAAGAACAAGAAACAGTAAGCTTAGCTCGGTCCACAGGTAAAAATTTACCCTGCAGC
This sequence comes from Acanthurus tennentii, assembly GCA_029783805.1. Classification (NCBI taxonomy): domain Eukaryota; kingdom Metazoa; phylum Chordata; class Actinopteri; order Acanthuriformes; family Acanthuridae; genus Acanthurus; species Acanthurus tennentii. The sequence continues at coordinate 638,642 of JAPZDZ010000023.1, read as the reverse complement.
AACCCCAAACACACTGATTACTACATTATTTCAGTTTGTTGTTATTTGTCTAAAGCATAAACACATTGCAGTGTTGCAGAGAGGTTATGTGCCGTTTCTTAGCCTATGGCAGTAACTTCTTGGGCGCTCCACTGGTCACCTCTGTGAGTCTTCTTTAACTCTCAAGTTAAAGAACCCAGTCAAAAAGTGTGATATGAAATGCATAGAAACATTGTAGCACTTTGTTGTAAACAAATGGTGAACTAGTGACCTATAGTACTGTTTTTTTGTTTTTTTTTGGACAGAGTTGGTGTTTCTTAGCGACACAAATTGGACACTTAAAGACTACAGCAGCAACATAGAGTCACATTTAAAATTCGCTGTAGCAATATCTGTAGGTGCTGTGTGACACAACCAGCATTTTGTTGAGAGTTTTATTTATCTTGTGTTAATTTGAACTGCTAATTACTTCATCTTGGTTCCTTTACCTTTTGTGCTAATTAAATTAGGGTGCATTTCTTGTTTATCCCATTAGTAATGAAAACTGCTAACGACACAGCCCTCACACTCCTATCACCGTATGTGGTGATTAGATGAATAAAACTTGAGGGCTGCAAGCTATTTGTACTCATTTAAGTGACTCCTTAAGCTTTCAGTAAAGTTTTATAAGCCATGTCTAGTCTCAATGTCCTGAGCTGACACCCCATATTGGTGAAAAAAACCCTAAGCCAGTGAAATCCTCCACTACAGAAGCTTCAAATTGCATGCACCAACATGACAGTGGTGACACTGTAGAAGGGAGAAAATTACTTTAACTCCCCAAAAATGTCAAATTATTCCTTTAAATGAGGACACCAGGTTCACAGTTTAGCATGAAAAGCTTGCTAGGAGATGTAAACACAGGCACTGGCTGTCACTAACAAATTATTCCTACATTACTGAGCATGATTGCAAATTACAAACATTAAAAAACCAAATGTATCAAATGTTCAGAGGCATCTCTTGTCACTCATATTCATGCATAAGTTGATGAATTCTAATCATCATAAATGTGAGGCACGCTTGTGCAAACCTGATCATCAATTAACATAATTGCACTACCTCAGAGATGCCTTGTTAGGCATTTGGGAAACACCCCCATCCATATTTATTGAAACAAATTGGACCTTTAAAGAAGGTAAAAAATTTAATTGAATGAAGCAGATATTCAGGTATTAGTCTTTGTCATTTAATGATGGGTAGCCTCTATTTTTTAAAACAAGCAGAGACATTACAGCCTCAGTAAAAGATGGCACAGAGGGAGAGCGCGGAGAAAATGATTGATGTTACATCCAACAGGAGATCCATATAAGAATTTAAAAGAAAGGGGGTTTGATTTACTAAAGAGGACCGTGTGAAAGCCGCTGGGGCCACGAGAACAGCTGCTGCTGTGCTCTGCTAAACTTATGAGCATATCGTTGTCATCACCAGGGATGTGTCAGTTTCTGCCACAGTTGCAGATGGCAGCAACAACAGAGCTCAGCACTACAACTGTTTGCAGGCTGCTGGTTTTAAAATTTTTTTGAGCAGAAACAGTCTCAATTATTGACTCAGATTAGTAATATTTAACTGATGTTTAAGCAGAAGACTTGTAAAGGGTTCCAATATGAGTTTTACATATGCCTTACACACGAGTCAGTCTGGTTTAATTCTTTCCTTAATATATGAATAAATCAGAGCCACTTCAACCATGAGTACCCAAATGTCCATACATTACCCTCTCATGTTTTTATTCATTATTCATGCATGAGGTCACATGGAGAGGGAGAGGAAAGGACAGGGTAACATAAACAGCTCTAATGTTTATGCACCAGGTTTATGTGTATGAGGAATTACAGTGGCCAGTTCCAATTATGTGGGTATTTGGCCAGTAAGCTTGCACTCCCAAACTGAGCTTTGTCTCTCTGCAAATGTGTCCTTTTGTTTGTGTAATCTACTGAAATTTGTTTCTGTAGCCAGCAAATTGACAGCCTTACAAAACTCTCTGCACCTGAATAAACACCATTGTCCCTCATTCATATCCTCCATATACCTCAGTCCCCCTTTGTTTAGTCTAAATACATCAAGTTGATTTGAAAAAGTTTCCAGGGACTGCAGGTACAGTTGGTGTTCTCTTCGTTCATTCAGAGATCATCTGTCTTCCTGCTGCAGTGCTCAGAGTCCTGCTGCTACCATTCCTCCAGCCCTGAGCTTAATGAATGTCTCCATCCCCGTTGGCATGATGCAGCTCTCATTTGTTTGTGCCTCTCGCCATCGATTATTTGGTTAGCCCATCCATGGGTGTTACCTTGGCAAGTCATTGAGGATACAAATGAATTAGTCTTTTGGCAAGTAAGTTACGTGTGGAAAGTGAGGATTCTAGCAACAAATACGACCATATGGTCTGCCCTCCGTATGTGCATATGTGAGTGCGTCTGTGAGTGTGCGTGAGTGTGTGTGCGTTAGAGAGAGAGAGAGAAAGAGAGAGAGAGAGAGAGAGAGAGATTTCCATGTGATAACTTTGCTTGTGGATCCCTTTCACGTGACATTTCATTTTTTATGCTTTTAATTTATTCAGAGTTAGATGTTTTTAGCCATGCGAGGGGCAAAGCTCTGAGTCCACAACTTTAGTTCAGACCGAAATATCTCTAAAAATGTTCAGTAAGTTTCCATTACATATTCCACTGACATTTATGTTCTTCAGAAGATTAATCTTCATGACTTTGATAACGCCTCTGACTTTTCATCTAGCATGTGATTTACAGTTTTCCTTCAAATGTCTCAACTATCTTTAAATTTAGTTGACACATTCATGTCACCCACAGGATGAGTGATAATATTGGTGAATCTCTGACATTTTATCTAGTGTCATCTAGGCACCATGAAGCGACCATAAAGTCAATATTTTTTGTCCGATACCAGGGGTTATGTTTATGACCTGAAAAACTAATAACATTCCTATCAGCCTGTAGGCAGCTTTGTGTTTAACACAATTTAGCAAATGTTAGCATTCCCATAGGCTAAACATAAGGTTATTTTTATGTCAAACATACTACTTAGCAATACTACAGCATTACAGAGCTGCTAGGGTGGGTTTTACATACTAATATAAAAAAACACGTATTAGAAATGTGTCTGTCTGGTAAATTGGTTTTATTACAACTACTGTTTAATAACAAAGTAGTTTTGGCAAATATTTCTTTGAGCTTCCATAACACTGTATCAACAGAGGTAATAGCTGAGATGTGGGAACATGGTGACATTCAGACAGCAGTTGGGTGGAGTAAAAAACATGAGTGGCTGAAGGATCAGAGACTTAGAAGATTCAGTGTTATAATAACAGCAGAAAGCTCATACAACAAAAATGAGACAAATATTGTATTAAAAAGGAGTTTTTTTCTGCAAGAGGTGGTACTACCTGTTGCTCTGGGAACAAAAACTTAACAAAAACTACTGACATTTAGATCATACAGTAGTTTATCAGCACAATTTTCACCATAAAGCACATTTTTTTACCATTTACCTTTACCATTCTTTCACTTTTTGTCTTTTCTTTCTCCAGTAAACTGCCATCTAGCTGAGTCAGATGAATTTGACGTCTCTGAATTAAGTTTTTCATCTTTTCTCTGGACCAAAAAATTAATGCCTGTGTCTGCTCTAAAGTAGATTTACTTCTCTGTTAATTACGGCGCACACACAGTCAAAAAGTGCATGAATTAGACAAAAGCCAGAGAGAAACAGAGATGAAAAAAGATTGTCGGAGGAGCTGGGCAGAGAGGAAGACATCCTTAAAGCTATTAGAAGTGTATGAGAGAGAAAGAGTCCTCTAGTGAGGCAGCATGGTTAAAAGCTCATTTTTTTTTACTATCAATTAATCTGCTGAAGCTTCTCAAGCTCTGGGACTCATATCATCAGAAAATCTATTGTCCCTTTCTCTGTCCATATCCTGTAGTGTCCCCACACTCCCCCATGTGCTCCTCTACACTGTCTCAAGTGGCCCATCAAACACTAGTTCAGTGCAGCAGCAGCTTCTAAAGAATTTGTAACTAACTTGTGGTATACTTTAAAGCTTGTTTCAGTAAGCCAGGGGTTTGACTTTTAGAATAACTCTGCTGACAGCGCCGGCTGCACTGGGATGCTGAGATTTAAATCTCCAATCTGAGATAGCACTCGTGGTAGTGGAGCCGCCTTGATGCCTCTTCCTTGTTTTCAATTATTCTGCCACAGAGCTAGTTTCTATTTGAAACTGTGTTTTAGTAATGAAATCTCTTTGTTATGTTCCTGTCAAAGTTAGCGTTTTCATTTGCCCAAGCCTCCCCTCGTTTTCATGCTAACACAGAACGGATACATTCCACGATGAATTTAGTGGCATAACAAATGGTATTGTGGCAGAAAATATTGGCTGGTGATAATTGATAAGAGCTGTGAGCGAAGGTGGAGAGAATCTGTTTTCAATTCTTCAGCACGAGCTGTTAGTTTGCTATAACACAGGCCCAGTGGGAGAGAGGAGGCTGATGAATGATTCTTATTATGAGCAAAACTCTGAATTCAAAGAGTAATTTATCCCCCCCACCCTTCTTTTTTTTTTTCAACCGATCAATATGTGAATTAATGGAAGAATGCATTTCAATTTAACAAATGCACGCTCCAAGATATGGGTGCTTTTTTTTGTGTGTGTGTATTATTGTGCGTTGTTTTGGTTTTGCTGTGCAGAACAACAGTTATGCAGAATATTTGCTTACCTTCAGGGGGCATTTACAGGCACCATTCAAATGTAACAACTGATAAGAGGCAAAATAATGTGAGTCCAAAAGCCTATTTATTTTGCTTTTGTTATGTTTCATCCATTTTTGCGTACTGAATGAAATGTAATATTGCATCCTGAGCAAAATCCTCATCCTGCAATGGCAAATAGATTTTCTCTAACCAAGCTTTCAGTGTTCAGGAAGGCTTTCTGGGGATGACTAAGATGTGACATCTCGCAACCACAGCACGACATCTCTCATTATACAACACAACATAAATATTCTCCCTCTCTCTGTCTCCATCCCACTTGCACTATCTCTCCTTAGCTTGTTCTGGAGCTGTCATTTGTTAATTCTGTTTACCGCCTTTGTCCCTTGTCTGTCTTATTTTCTAATTTTACACTGGTTCCTCCATCTTTGGCTGAAAAGGTTTATCTGCAAACTCACCCTTTTATAGCTTTTATACATATAGTGAGTGCTGGAGAGGAAAAACCAAAAGGACTATCATCATTTAAATTTACAAAAGCAGCACTACAAACCTTAATGTTCACATTATTGATATGCAAAATTCAAAGAGGACTGTGCAAATTGTAAAAATGCATCGTCTCATATGAAATAAAATTCTTAAAAAAAAGGGAACACAACATAATGCAAATAAAGAGGTATTGGTTACATGCATTTGTATGATAATGAGGAGAAAGTTTAAGTTCATTTGTGTTAATGCTACAAGTGTTTGAGTTGCATTTTTAAAGAACACTTTGTCTATGGTGTTTTTTTTAATCATGATCTTTATTATTTGTCATTTCAATAGTTGAGATTCCTAATGATAAGCAAGAGGATTAGAATTTTTTAGCCAGAGATAATTTTTCAGGAAAGTAAAACATCATTTTTAAATTATTTTCAGGCTTAGTCCATTCATAAGAGATCTCTATATTCATCTCATCATGGGACAAACTTCAGTGTCATAAGTATTAATGCAAAAAGTCAAACAAATGCTTATTTTCACCTTTAAATAGTGTCCAGCTTTGGGTGGGAAGGCTCCAATTTGACCTTAAGTCTGAATTGTCAGTGATAAAAGACATATTATTAAATTTTAGGAATAAATTCTAAATTTAGGTGGCAACTGTAGTAGAGAAGCTAAAATTAGAATATGAAAATGACGTTCAGGTCTCTTAGATATAGTTAAAAGCCTCTCTTTTGGGTGCAGTACCAGCTGCAGATAAGAGAAAAGTCTGACTGCAACGGAAGTCGAGGGGAACATGGATCATCACATGGCTGACTTTTTCAGGTCAGCAGATGATAACAAAGACATTATTTTAGAAGTGGCTTTCAAGGAGAAGAAACAGAAAAAAGCTTCTTGGTTGTCGAAACAACTGATATATTATTCCTGTGAGGTGGAAAAAGATTAAGATTAATGCATATTAATTGGATTTCTGAAAATTTTAGTCGTTGGTGATAAAAGCATCATGGTCAAGATTTCAACATGGCTCTTTTGGCCCATTTCACACAAACCGACTGATTAGAGATCTACGTTCTCCTGTGAGACAACAGTTGCTGAAGTGCATTTAAGCATAATAAATCCTTTCTGTGATGACATTGCATAAAGTACTGTGATGTACTCTAGCACATGGACCTTGCAGTATGAGGGCTAGTTAGAGGACACTCATTTATTTCACACAATGTTATCAAAATTAGTTTATATTTTAGTCTAAGAGGGAGTTTTATCAGCGTGTCATGTCCAAACTATTATCAGTACACACTCCACACCACCATCTGCGGGTGACTTTGTGCACATGCATATAATTATTTTGGCTCATTATAAATTAATTCAACTAACTGAACATATGACGTTAACAGTCACTTACTATATTCCACATGACTGGGATAAAAAGTGTTTCGTTGGTTATACTTCCACAAAGTGTGAAACGCTGTGCTGTAAACATCCACATTGCGGGATGTGGTGAAGCTGCTGTGTAAATACATTGTTTTGAACATATGCTGACAGGTGATACTTGTAACATTTGGCACGTCTCAGTCTCTTAGTTAAGGATTTTGTGTGTTAACCACTCTGATTGAACAAATCTGTGTTTTTTGCCATGCTGAAAAAAACGTATTAAAGCGGGTTTGAAAACAAGGTGAACAAAGATCTTAGACTAGTATTAGACTAGCAGAATAACAGTATTTAAGTATATTACACAGGCTATGACTCATGGTTTTCATGGTTTGCTACGACGTCTGCTTGACAACAATGTCATCATGTTCTGCTCACATGTGCCACCTGGTGGTTGTTGGCATGGACAAACTCCATTTAAGTTTCACAGCCCTCACTGACGCTGTGGCAGTTTTTGCAACGTTACTGCAGCAGCTGCACCAATTGAAATAAGTAACAGCTGTAACGTTACTGAGCTGAACTACGACTGGGGGAACTGACTTGATTGCCTGACGTAGCTGCACATCCAGGAGTTTACTTCACATAGGATAGTTGCACATCCCTGTCACCACTGGCTGATGCTGGCCTTGATATTATCCATTTCTCACCAGGTCTCCAGCATAGTGTCACAAATGAGTAATGACACTTCTCAATATAGCATTGAGAGTGAAAATGGCAGAATAGACAAGGACGTGACTTTACTGCCACAGTAACTCTGCACCCAAATGACAATGACAAAAGCTCCATCTTTCTCTCTCCCACAGGGACACACACACACACACACACACACACACAAACACACACAAGCAACCATACACATACTTAAATGCACTTTATCTGCATGTAAATACTTTAATCATATGCACGTATATACTCTCTTCTTCAAGTGTATTTAAATCTTTTTAATAAGTTTTTTTTTTGTGTTATGTCATGATGCTTTCATCTCGGCACACTGAGATGCCCTAATGATCATTTGAGAGACAGAGTAAGAGACAAGCATATGTACTGAAGCTGGATCAGGGTTGATGGTGCAGCAGTAATTTATGAACAGGACACATTAAAGATTCATGGCTTCCTTTCTCTTACGGTGTCACCGAGCTGTAAGAACACTATTCATCACACATGCAGACTGCAAAGAGAGAAGTGTGAGGAGAAGCTGTTGCTAAGTGAGGGTAAAGAACGAGGGAGGGATGCAAAGTGGCAGGTAAAGAGGTGAGTGGGAGAAAAAAACGAAGGGCTGCAAGTTATCCATCCCAAAATACTTGATGGTGAGTCATCCTCGAAGAACAGGACAAACATCTGTATCCGGCTGAACGCGCCTGTCAGTGCACCTCGCCATCCTGATCCACCCTGCAGAACGAGTTGGTTTTAAAGCACTATCACTTTCCATATCTCGTGTATCTCAGCTCAGTGAAGACATGGATTTGACAGCATGGTCTGTCTTAGCGTTAACCCCTGTCACCAGTCTCTACATCCAGACACTAAAATTACCTCATGGTGCCTCTCCTCCACCCAGCTCCTCTTTTTCTCCTTTACAGATATCACACAGCTGAGACCTGTACATGATGGGATTGATGCACTCATCCCTGGGTTTCAGACTCAGGCTGGATTTCTATAGCCAGCTCTTAAAAGTCCATCAGCTTGCTTGCGAGCCGATCACATCCATACAGACACACACCACTGACTCTCCTGTTTAGACACAAAATAGGTAGAGGTCAAATAATCTCTCACAAGTTTTTGTTTAACCGCTTCAGGTCCAGTTTTAGATTTCTGTCTTTGACATTTGAAAGGTCATCCCCCAGTGAATTCGATAAGAGTGGCCATTTCAGAGACTGCTTGGTGTGTCTTTGGGTTGTTCTGGTCAGGTTGTGTTTATGATTACTGTTTCATTGTGTTCTCTCTGACCTTTGCAGCTTGCAGGGGTGGAGGAGTGAGACGGTTAGTGGCGTGAGTGTTTGGCATTGCCCTCTCCATCTGAGTGTCAGCACTGTGCTATAAACAAATGGCTCCGTTTTTCCCTCTTACCTGTTCTCTTTCCGTCATCCTGACAGGGGTGAGAGTCCTGCCAGAGTCCCTGTCAGCCAGGAACAGCAGTGTGAGAAGTAAACACGCAAATAGCCCCCTTCATACACACAAACACACCCACATCCATGTGCAATGCACATTGTCAATAAAGTATTGTAATGTATGCTATAAAAGATGAAGGACAAAAGAGACTATTTGCATTGCAAATGAAAATCACAAACACCTCAGGTCGGTATTTTGCCTTTCATATTGAAAATGCTTTGACATGTTAACCAGGGCTCACTGACTGGGCTTGTTGCTATGTACTTTCTTTCATTGTCATTTTGCTCAACATTTAAGCAGTGACTTTCTTTGTGTGGACAGCAGTCCGTGGAATCATGGGGCACATCATCATTTTATTGTTCCAACCAAAATACCATTTAGTCATCCTTTCAGGCTGTCAGAAAGATTTTTTTTTTTTGGCTATAGTCTTTTTTTATCAATGAAGGGAAAACACACCTTCAGAGAAATATCAGAAAAGGTATGTGCCAGAGCTTGCGTTTGATGGGCAGCAACTGGCAGGTTGAAGCCAAGCAGAGAAAAAGAAACACAATAAGTGCAAGCTAAGTGCAGACAGTCTGTTGTTAGCTATGGTAGCAAGTGGTAAAGGCCACATTAGCATCTAAATAGACCGATATGGCATTTGCAGGTACATTTTAAGATTAGTTAGTCAAGCTTTAATTAGCTCAACAGGTGAGTAGCTTATTTAGCAAATAAGTTGATTAGCATGCAAATTGAAATTATTTTTCCTCAGATGTTACTTGGTTGCTAGTTTAGAAAACCAAGAAGAAACAGGTGATGTGAGCCTGGTTTTTAAATGGCAAATAGTAAACTGTTTTAGAGGACACGGCTTAAATGACCTGCTATAGTCCCACTGGATGACAATAATTATCATTAGCTTGAACAGCAGTAACCTTTTTCTCCTCATTGCCTATTCATCCTTGTACTTTGATTGCCATCTATGTAAGAAACACTTTACCCATGAAAATGACAAAAAAACTGTGAAAAGGTAGCAGATAAAAGTATCCATGGTGTTTTCGCTGAAGTGTTTTGCCTTTTTTACTTTTTTTTTACAGCAGGCAATTATTTAGCTGTCTTCTAATCCACAAATTGTGGGATATGCACATGATTCCTCATCAGGATATGTTATATCCTGAAAGATAAAGCAAATCCGATTGAGAAAGAAATACTAGATGTAGGACTTGAGGCAAAATGCAAATGTACTTTACTAATTTTGTTTTAAATAACTTAAAAATTTGATAAAAATTGGACACTGATTTTAAAATAGTGTACCACAATATCAATCATATTTAAACAGGATAGCAAATGCTAAATATGTCGTATTTATTTATCTTAATGTTGTTTTTCTTTTGATGATTAAAATTCAAATACCTTAAAAAGCCAAAGCATGTTTTGCATACATATTTGTACGGGTATGGCAGTGCATATGCGGGTGTGTGTGTGTGTGTGTGTGTAATGTGTACAAGGGTGTGTTCCTGTATTTGATCTTTGTCCCTTGGCTCATGTCCTGGTGTACAGGCAGTCAGTAGACTTTACTCTCCTGCAGGTCATCACCTCCGTGTTAGTGGCCATGATTCCAGCTTCCTGTTCGAAGTGTCAGTGACAGACGTTATTGTCTTCATCAGAGGAGTCCTAACTGTTCCATTGATCTCAAACTGAAGAGGGGGGAGTCTGTGTCACTATTACGCAGTTACTGCCACATCTTTGTTTACAACAGCAGGAGGGTGGAAGATGAAACAAAATTATGTTATTGTGCTCTCAAAAGCAGAAACAGCATATCAGAATGGTTAAGTCTGCATGAAAAACACGGTTTCTTCACCAAAACCTTGCCACTTCCCTTTTTAAAAATTTTACAGTCTCATTGTCTCTGTTGCTCTTGCTTAAATTCTTTATTTATTCTACTTCCATTCTCAGTCCATATTGCACATATGGGCTGCAAATGATTAAAAATATAGATTTACCTCTATTAAACTCAGCAGTTATTTCATATCTGCACAGAGAATATGTGTTAAGCATGTAAAGCATATGGTGCTGCCTGCCAGATGCTGGTGCTTGTTTTCTTTGCATTCTGCCTTATATACATATCACTCTGCAATCGACATCAGGAATCACTTCAAGGAAATCTTGTTTAAACATTTTTTTAAACACCTCAATATGCCTTTTTGCTCAAGTGTGCTTTGTTGATGGTTTCAGGCTCCTTCAAGTTTATTGCAAACAAAATGCTAGCAAGTCCTTTTGGGCAAGGGTCGCTGTGAGAATTTTAAGGGGTGTCAATACACATCGTAATTTACAGTGTGGTTTCTCCTTTTTGTGTTGTAGGATTTCCTAGATCTTGGACAGACGGCGCCATACAGATCTAAGAGGTCCCTCCTGGTCCATCCTCTGAGTGTAAGTGAGAACCAGAGAGCCCCCTTCCCCAGGACCATCGGCAGGGTAAGAAACACAGTCTTACTGCAAACTCAGGCAGGCTCGACTTGCCAACAGCAGCCATTTCTTTCACTCAAATACTATTTCACGACAAGATAGGTATAGTGTTTTGCATTTAAGAGACAAAGTTTTCAAGTTACAGGAGCAATGATAGAATCTGTCCATTACTTATGGCTTTTGAAGATGTTATTTTTATGATGTGTAACAGTTTGGTGCTGTATAAAATGTAACTTATCTCCATGGATAATTTAAGTGAGGATGCAAAGATGATGACAGAAGCTATATAGAGGGAAATAAGAAGAGAGGAGAGGTGTTGGTACTGTGATTATATCACATCAAGTCACATCAAATGGGTCCCTGAAGTCATTTTCAGCTACTGTAATGGAACCAGATGCTTTAGAAAGTTCCTTGCCTTCATTATTTCTTTTATTATAGATCCAGTTTCAACAAAGTCTATTTGCATCGACTATTTTAATACACTCCAAAGAGTCAGTGGCCGTATCCCATCATATTTCATCATATGTGTTTATAGGTTTTAGGAGATTCCAGTCAAGCTTATATCTTTTGGATACCTGCCATTGTGATAACAGATAAACTCACCAACCACAAACGCTGAACTTGTTGGCTGAAAACTAAACATACTTGCGAGTTGAAATTCTGTCGGACTAATATAAGAAACACAGGGGAGTTTCCTTCAGATGCTGAGGCTGAGTTTCTGTCAAATTCCATTAACCTGGAGCCATTTCTAACCTCTGCAACTCTTTAGCAGGGTTCAGCTGCCTTGCCACTCTTTTTTCTGAATGTTGCTCTAGGCTTATACACAATAGCCAGTTATAATCTATGAAAAAACTTTAGCCTGTGTCAACCTGACAGTCACTGATTCACTGTCCTAAATCAGAGTGCATTTCATTTACAGGGATCATAATCAGGCTAATGGGAGCACAGTGAAAACTTATTGTTGTTGACTTTTGATGACAAGCACCAAAAAAAAGCAGATAGTTTGGGTGTGGTTATCAGCAATACTTTTACAATTTTGCTTGCTGAAAAGACAAGAAATTGCTTTATTTATTGCTTCAGTGGTTTCCTAAGGTAAAAACGAACTGTGATCAATCTATGCCTCAGAAAGTCACTTGATCAAAGAATGAAAAAGTATTGAATTATTCTGCTTGTTGACATAAAAGTTAAGAATTTTTTTCAGTGTGATGTATGAACAATAGTGAAAACTTTAACCCAAGAAGAGATTTAAAAGGATACTGAGTTTGCTTGGCTGAGATCTTCAGACAGGGAGAAAATAGCTTGAAACAGCTGAGTCATCAAGACAAATTGAATGAATCTGAAGGAGAATGCAAGCGTAATCCACAATCAAATACTCTGCTTAAGTCTACAAATAGAGCAACGTGTTGTTTATTTCAAGAGCTCAACTGATGTCATTTACTCAGCATAAGTGTGTGACTGGCAGCAGATATAGTGGCTGTGTGGCTTGAAATTTACTTCCTTGTGATAATGTTTTCCACTGGACAATCATTCAGATTCTGCTATTTTAGATAAGTTAGAAGAGATGTTATAACAATCAGCATTCGTAGATCTTGGAAGTTAGTTTTCAGGATTACATGCCATCATACTGGAGTTGGAGTCCTGGTATTGTCCGTTTACAGTTATTTAGCTGCTTCACTACAACTTAGAAAGTGTGGCTGTGTTGAAAGAAAAACAGGTCTACCAAAAAAAAAGGAGAGACACAGAAAAGCAAAAAAAGAAAAAACAAAAAAAATGTGTGTTCTGCTTTTAAAAATGCACATAGGTAACAATAACAGATCGGCATTTATCTTTCAGGAGAACACTTTTTACATCTGAAAGCAATCATTACTGACAAATGAGGCCCTAGTAAGAAATGTTAAGTTAGATCCTGTGCTCTGAATACCGTAATGAACACTGGCATAGATTTCCATATTTTATTCTCAGCTCAAAAATCCAAGCTCAATATTCAAGCATTGAAAATGACTAAACGTAAAAGCATATAGTTCTTGTGGTATTTCATCAGTCAGCTTTCAGGAAATCTTGGTTTTAATTTTTTCTCAGGAAAATATAGAGTAGGTAAAACACATTTTTTAAATGTTTGAGGAATTATAATCAGCCATACTTATTTTAGAGGAGGTTCATATATAAAGCTTAAATTAAAATTCCAATTCAGGCGTTTTCTGATACTTTGAAGCTTTTTGCCTTTTATTATTGCAATTCTTTCTCTTTAGAAAGAAGGGATGTGCAAATATTTCTGCACATAATGTAGTTTTTGTGTTTCCTGAAGTTTTAATATTATTTTAGTCAAAATATAGCATATCACTGAGAAAAGGGACTCTTCCACATGCACATACAGTCTGTTTCTTGGTCTACACTATTCATTCTCCAGGTTGAACATAGAAAGCTAAGCACTACTGCTTTTCCGCATTCATTGTGGGAGAGATAGTCATTGAACACACTGCTGTGCTCGCTGAAACTCTCTTGCCTTCAGCCCTTCAGCCAGATGTACACAGTCAGCTCTCCCAGCTGAGAGTGGAGAGCTGAGCCAAGTAGCTTATCCTCATTCAAGCAATGAGAAAGAGAGTCTGTATCTGTCTGTTTCCCTGGAGATTGTTTCTGTACAAAACGTGAGTAAAAGTTATCACAGTAACACTTCACCAGCAGCTGTGACAGCTCAGCCTAAGGTGATACATTCATGACCTGTACCGTCAGCTTGGCGTCAGCCCCTATGGACCAATCTTCCATTTATAGAGGGTTGGGTAGTGCTATAGGATTGTTTGGGGTTTTGCAGGTTTCCGGTCACTGCTCCACAGGTGATAGCACACCTTCAAATACATGAGGTGTGGTGACATGGACGTTCAGTACACTGGGACTGAGTCTGTTTGCCTCTCCTCCAACAGACAGAAAGGTTACCCAGACAGGAGGTTTGACCCATTTTGGATCTTTTTGCAGCAAACCAACACATTACCAATAAGATGTTTCCCATGTTCACAATTAAGATGTTGCTACTGATCCAACTGATAAGGCTTTTGATACACCACCAGGGAATGAGATTCTTCTTTTATCTTGACATTTCAATTATTAAAATTAATTAATTCAAAGGACAATAATTCTTAAAGTGGAAAATTAATAAGTTCAAATTAAAAAAAACAAAACAAACAAAAACAAAAAACTCATTACATTACATTACATTACATTACAGCTGTAGGAGACTTCAGGTGTCCGGGAAGCTTTATCTATAGGAGGAGTAAAAGCTGCTTCACCTTACTTTTGATTTGACCCTGAAAACACTGAGTAGCTCTGTCTCAGATGACCTGAGGGATCTGGATGCCTCCATATGTAAAAATATATCAAAGTTGTATCAGAGATGAGCACAGGTGTATGTTTTCCACTTTCTGTTAGTTAAGGAGGACATTGAAGCAGCATTGTGGACAAACTGCAGCGGTGTAACTGATCAGTAAAGAGACCATTACAATAGTCTGGCCTCCTGGAAATGAACACATGGTCAAGTTTTTCTGTGTCTTATTTAAAAAGTCAGTGTAGGAGCCTGTAGGTATGTAGCCTGTTATATAGAGTTGTGTGTCATCAGCAGGGGATATTATAATGATCTGTAATTTGAGCAGGCAGGAGCATGGACATGTAGTAGCCCCTTTCTTGTAAACAGGATTTGAAGTAGCGTCGTTGTGTCAAGGGCACTATTCAGTGGACTGGACATTGTGATTTATTATTATTTGATCTCCTGAGGTTCCAGAAATCCAGATACACACTGACTTTTACAGAAAGTACAGGGACATTTTCAGGTAGCATTTACTTAAGCTTGGGATGGACTGTATCATCCTTTAAAGAACCTTTTCTGTTAGGTTACCAAGCTCCCCTCTAATGTGATTTGTCTTTTATATTGCGCTTTCTCCTACATTTCCTTTTTTACGTATCTTGGATCGTTTTTTGTGACCAGAATTCTAATATATTCAAATAATTTTATTCTTAATTAAGATCTGATATACATGCTCAAAAAAACAACAGAATTAAATTAACAAGGCAGGCTAAAAGGAGGCCTTCATGTTAACACATTGTATTTATTCAAGACCACGTCATAAAGATAGTTGAAAACTGTGGATAAACATTAATGTTCCCAGTGGAGAGAGTCTACTTACTCTCAGTTTACCTTATTAAATTTTGACAATGGAAACCATAATTTGAAAAGTCTATAGCTGCAGTGTTTGTATCGGCCCTGTTGTCATTGGGACTTCCATTGTATGCTGATAGCTGTGACAATATGATCCCATTATTTTAAAAGGTTTGAATCTAATTTCTGTGTTTTTAAGAAATCATTATGACAGATCATCAGAGTTTTAGATCAAGGCAATTTTCTGCTTGAGATTTTCTTCAGAGCATGCTCCTCTGTTGTGAGAATTTATTCATCGTCCTATCACTGATGAAGGATATTACTTGTTCAGCTTGACCCCTCTAAAAAAGGCAAAGGGTAATTTGACACATCTTATTATTTATGTGGCACATTATTTGTATCATTCAATAATGCCTGGAATACCTCCAATAGCTCCTCATTTAATTTTCTCACAAAGACAACAGCATCATTTTCAATGGGCAGGGTTCTGTGCAGCAGGAATATTATATCCCCTGTGACATCTTTGAAAAAATGGTCAACCAAACCTAAACATTTGGAACCCTCAGGCCCTTCACTTATCTCTTCCCATCTTATGAAGCTTTGATGTATCTCTGTACGTCAAGTAGCTTTGTCCTAGATAAGACTGGGCACAAAGAGATCAACCACATCGCTCAGTTTCTGCAGAGACAAACATAAAAAGATATCCCATACTGAGCTCTGTACATAACAGATAATTGTACCCAGGAGAGAACCACCACAGACTGGGCCTCCAGCTCACTCCAGCATTGTACATAAAATGGTCCTTGCAGCAACTCAAAAGCCTGGAGATACCATGTTGGCAGTAATGGACTATAGACTCAGTGAACATATGTCAAACCATTAGGTAACTTTTTTTTTGGAAACAGCCACAGTCCACTGGAAGTTGTGCAAATTTCTCTCCTTTTGAACTGCAGAGAGATAACAGAGAGGGATGAGAGTCAGCAGATAAGTATGGTCCATACAGGGGAGCAAGATATCTCCACACGCTGCTATGGAACGGCTGTGGATCGAGCAGCGGTGTCAGCTAACAAGTAACACAACCAAAGTACTTTTGCACACTCAGGAACTGGTGCATAGCAGCCAGTACAAATTATTTTTTTGTTTGGTCCTTCTTTGCGGTCCCTTAACTAAAGCTAAACCACGTTTCAAAGCATTGTTCATATTACTAACTTTTGATTTTTAACTCATCATTGAAATGCATGTCATTCACATCATGGGACTTTGCATGGAAGAGAGAGAGCCCAGACTTCATTTAAACTTTAGGGATTAAAAGTTGATTTTATTTCACCTCAACTTGTTGCAGCACTAAGCCACGGAGTGCTGACCTGTACCTATGGTAGTCTCTCTTGGTTGCCTGCTTACTGGAGTAGAAATTTATCTTATGAATGAACAGAGGGGAACGGAAGGGGAAGAAGGGGAAAAATAGATGAGAAGAACCCCCCACACCACCCTCAGTGCCTGCCAAGTAAGCACAAAGTTGCGCCAGTTAGGTAAAGTAACGATGGCTTTTTTTGGCAGGGTGATGATGATGTCATCAAATATCACAACACAAAATGAAGTTTTATAAATCTCAGTGGAAACTTTGATTGACAGTAAATGGAATTTGGTTCAGCCCTAACCTTAATGGTCTCCCTCTCTTCCCCAATTTCTTCTTGCTGCAAAGTTCATCCACCCTCCTCTTATCCATGAAAGCCACCACCTTTCTCCCTACCTCCATATTCAGCTTTGCATGAGATGACAAGCTAATGTGAGCTATTGTACCCAATAGAAGCTATATGTCGGTGACTCGGTGAAATTGATTTTCCACACCAATAGCTTTCCTTTTCTCACGCAACCTACCACTTCCATATGGCAGCCATTCATTTTTCATGTTCCCTCCTACTATCCAGGAGATGAGCAGCAGGGGAGAGGTGAGATTGCAAAGGCTACGATTTGGCGCGTATGACTTTGCACGTACATGCACATGTTATGTGTGTGTGTGTGTGTGTGTGTGTGTGTGTGTGCATGAGTGTAATGGAGGCGTGAGGGTGGGCAGGCTGTCAGTGGGACTCACAGGGGAAGGGTTAGAGCCTTGTTTTTTATGTCACACCTCCTGCTAGCTGTGGAATTGTTTTGATACAGCGGTCTCCCCTCTGCCCTCCCAAGGGGGCCCATAAACAGCTCAAAACAACTCACACAGCAGCTGGAGCATGCAATGAAACTGATATGCTTAAATGTTTCTCTTAGCACATGCTGCTTCAGTCACTGCTAATAGGACCAATTTTTAATATCGCTCAAGTAGGTTGTTTCTTAAGATAAATCAATCATAGCTCAAATTGTGTAAGTGTTTATTTTTTACTCATGTCTTGGATTATGTGTGAGTCATGCTCAGTGTTCAAGGGAAAATATTTGGCCTCTACAGCATTAATTCTATTAAACTGATCTAGTCATGTATGGCCATGCATGCAGTGTGATTGCACCGTTCCCTGCCACCCTATAGCAAAGATAAGCAAATATCTAGATACGGTCACCTGATTTGGCCAATCGTTTGTTTCAATAAAAGTTGCAAACAATGAGTCTATGCAGAGAACATTTTTTCAGACTGTCTAGGGAGTTTAAGGCTGACATGCATGTGTACCAGCACTCTTTTTCAGTCCAAAGAAAAGGACATTAGAGACGTCCTCTAGATATTTTTGGCTGTCTTCCTGTTGGCTTCTTGTACCAAATGATATGACAACAATTGACTGTTACCCCTTGGAGGGACTTTTTTTTACCTGAACTTGAAGATAAGATAGATTGCTTAAATTAGATTAATGTACATTTTTTACAGGTAGGATGCGTGTTGTGTTAATAATAATAATATCACCTCAAAACAAAAAATTGAGGCAAGTTTGAAAGATCGACAAGCGTCTGCATCTGCATGTGCCTCTGTTGTTATAAGAGTACATAGTGTCTGTTCCATTGATCATGGGAGTGAATTAGCTGTTAAGTTACGTTTCCTGAACCATGTAAGTGAATATTCAAAATGCATTTAAAAACAGAGTGGATTGATCATCTTTAATGAGAGTTTAGGATTTAATGTTTTATTTTTGTTGATCTTGTGTTTTTAATTCTTTTTTGTAATATCATGTTGTTGCAAATTATGGTTCTCCGAATGTCAGTTAAACTAGAGATTCTTTTAAAATCTTTTGGCATGCCAATCACACATGACACCTACAGACTGACTGTCTAACAGACAGCTGTCAGCCCCTCCTTGTGTTATGAATATGTTTATCTTGGTCGACGTGTTTTGTTTAGACTAGGGATGAGCTTTTCAAGCGAAAATACCAGTCAATAGTTAGTGGAAACCATTCAACCATTATACAAACCCCCCAGCCCCTACCCCGTACCAGCACAATACACAAGCATGGACACGGAGAGAGTGAGAGAGACAGCAGTACAAAGCGCATTTGCCAGATCTGTCATAGTGATCAAGTTTGTCAATATTTGTTCTAATATTTCAGAGTGTCAAAATTTCCTTTAGATTTAGGGAGAAAATAAGTCAGTCTTTTTTGGGGTTCAACTTTTTAAACTCCATAATAGCCAAAAACTCAGTTTCACAAAATATGGACAGGCAAAATATACAAATACACACTCTTAAAACAGAAAAACACACACACACACACATCCAACTTCATTTAATAAGAAGTGATCATCTCAGGTGTATCTGCGTTAAACCACAAACACTTCTATCTGCAGAGGGATCTCAACTATCTGTGCTGCGCTCGAAGCTGTCAGTTATTCAACCTGTGTTTATCCTTCCTTACCTGAGGGTCTAGCTCACAAATCAACTCAACGTGTCTGGCTTGACATGACAGCTACAATAAAGCTCTGCTGTTGAGAGGAATGAGGAACTGTTTGGCTGTAGCCCCAGCTAATATAGTAAGAAGAGAGATGTGTCTGGCACTTTCGTACTGTTGTTTCAGTGCTGAGTGCATCCTGATTTTCCTTCCCTGTCAGTCCATCTCCTTCCTCTGTCTTGCTGCCCTCTACCTGGTGTCCATCCACTGTTACATGTTTCTTTTCTTCCTTTATTTCTCTGTGTTCTTAGTAATTTTTCCCTGCACTTTATCTAACTCTGGCTCTGGCTTTATTGTTCCCCTCTCTCATCCAAACAGCTATTCAATACCAGGGATTTGAGCTTTCGAGCAGGGAGTAAGTGAGTTGTGTTGAGAGATGTAACAAAAATTAGACAGCAAGCAGCCTGCGGGCCTCATCATTTAGACTAATTGATTCTCATAATTGTTTTAGGAAGACCAGAAAGTTCCTATCCATTTCTCCCCGTCTGTCTTTCAGCGTATAAATCATGCTCGTTTGTGGCGGATGTTTGCCAGCGGTAAGTTAAAAACCGTCTGACCCAAATTCTGTTTCATGCCGGGACCCACATACACATCTAGCAGATGCAAAATTCATTTTGATGAGAGGAGCTTAAAAGAAAAGGACAAGTAATCAAAAAACTAATTTGTCGGGTGTGAACTGTCTAAAAGATGCTATCCTTGTATGGGCTTAAGCAAGACTGACTGAATGCCTTAGCATGCTAACACAGGCCCTCACTGCTCATCTAAAAAGCTAAAAAAGACTTTTAAAAAAATGAAGACATTCTCACTATCATTCTTACTATCTTACTATGACATCCTTCACTAAGGGCACCGGAGGCAGCACTTTTAAATAAAAGGGGTAACCCTTGAGAAGTTTTTTGTGACATGCAAAGCCTCCTGCCAAGCCTTTGGAAGACATGGATATCATTGCAAGTTGGTCCACGTTTAAAACAAGTGGTTGCAATGTAAAACAGTCACAGTGAGATTAGATTAGATTAGATTAGATTAGGTTAGATTAAGGCACTATAGCTACTTGGTTGGGTTTGGGCAAAAAAACCTATTTGATTAGGTCTGGAATTAAGTTTACCTGACTGACAGTCCTGAGTTTGACCCACCATTTAATCACCTCTTTTTGTGTTCAATATTGCAGCAGATGGGTTTACATTTACTACTACAGTTACTATAGAGCCTCATTTGTCACGAAAGACAATAGAGGGGAACCCCCTGCTTTAAAAAGTGAAGCCAGAGGGCATGACCAAGCTGCCACATGTGATGAGTTGTGAGCAAATACGATGACATAAATATACTCTCAAATCGCCTGTTACATCTTCTAAAGGAAGGTTTTTTTCAGCTAAGTGTATTGATATACCATTCACCCATTGGCTAAAAAACAGGAAAAAAAATTACTACAAGGATGAGCTGAATAGTGTGTCTAGCTTCTATTCAAAATCAGAAAAAGCAGAATTACACACTGCTGCAGCTGACCTTCTTGATACTTAATGACACTATTTTCAACAGCGCTCCTTCTTGATTGTTTCCCCTCACAGGCTTGTTATGATTGACTCAAGACACAGTGGCTGATGGGTAATGATTAGTGGAGGCCTGGCTAACCAATCAAAGCCAGTTAATAAGCGCCATTGCTTTCCTATTGTCCTGTGTTGAGGACTTGGCTGGTGCTGCACGTCCGTGTCTTCACCAGGCCTTTCCACCTTGCCTCGTCCCTGTCATTAGCAGACTGGAGTGGCAGTACAATCAGGCAATGAACTGATCCAAGCCTGGCATGCTCGTTCAAACACACCCACTCCCCCGACCCACACACACAGTACACGCATTCTTGTACACTTCAGGGTCTCACACACATCAAAGGTTCCTCGTTCACAGACACAATCAGTCCATAACTTTAGCGGCTTCTCTCTCTCTCTTTCACACGCACACACACACACACACACACACACACACTTACTGTCTCTCTCTCACTTCTCTCTCCACGTGCGAACTGGGCCTGACCTGGTCCCGGGAGTCCTTTCATGGCCAGTGATTGTCATTTGCAGCTGGCTGCATGACCTTGATAGGGATAACAGAAGCACCACTGAGGGATACTGCTGCATTCAGTCTCTCTCTCTCATTCTCTCTCTCTCTTTCACTCACTCCCACACAAACACACTCAACTATGCACACCCACATACACACGAAAGTTAAAATCCTCCCCCATTCTCCCTTAAACAACAGAAGGACATGGGCAGTGTGTATGGTGTGTGTGTATGCACATACAAAGTTTGCTTAATAATTACTTAGTGTGTTGATGTTTTCTTTGGGCCAACTTTTACTCTGTCTGTCACACTGCTTCACACAGCAGTTCACAGTCATGGTGACCTCCTCTCACTCTGCCCTCTACTGGACTCTATAGGTAATACGCTCATTTGATGGCACACGTTCCGCCATTGAAAATTTGCTCAGGCCTATAATGAAAGTGTGATCGTTCCATGTACCGCAATTTCCGGATTATGAGCCGCTACTTTTTTCACACGCTTTGAACCCTGCGGCTTAAACAGTGATACGAAAATAAACGAGAAAGTGTGTGTCGAAGTTAGGCCTTAATCGTTTTAAAACCTCGATGTAGATTCACCTCTACATGCGATTTCATTTCTAAATTAAGTCGATTTTTTTTTTCTAAGAGCCGGCGGCATGTGTCAGAATTGTAAACAAGCGCTCCAAGGCTTCTCCCTTATCCTATGACAAAGCGCCGTTTGGTCACGTGATCCACGGCAAGCAGAATAAAATAGTTGAGTTGAAAGTTTCTGAGGAGGGACTGTGACGTTGCCGAAATAACGTTAATCGCAAGGAAAACTCAGTGAACAAATGAACGCAAACTGGATGTTGCTGAAAGCCCAGGTAGAAAAAATATCGTGGCAGAAAATCGTGATTTCAATTCAAAGCTAAAAAATCGAGATTCATATTTTTCCTGAATCGTGCAGGCCTAGTCTAAGTAATTCTGAGGCTGCCCAATTCCGACACTGAAGAGGACAACTTTAGTGGTTTTAGTGTGCAGGAGGAAGATGAAAATGGCGATCAATGAATTTTCTGGTAGGCTACTGTATTTTTTTTTTTTTAACCAGCCCTGTTACAGGCACTGTTCGGAAAAATACATTTATTTAATTAAAAGTTAATATCTTTCTGTGTTATATTTTTCTATATAAATATCCCATGTTACAACATGAACATCTTCAGCTTATAGACAAGTGCGGCCTATATATGTACAAAATTATTTTTCTTTTTAAATTTAGTGGGTGCATTATATTCAGGTGCGCTTAGTCTGGAAATTATAACCTTATTTACAAGGTTGAGGAAGTTTGCACACCTTTCCACGAACAAACTTCTCACTTTAAGAGGCACTGGCCTTACCAGTCATGCCCCAGGCTCCCTGATTAGCGGAGCGGAGATGCAGCATTATTACATGCTAAAAAGGAGAAAATGTCACAATGTCCAATGTCTCAACGTCTGATCCGTCAACATGTTGTCAAAAGTGCTGCCACAATTGCCGTTATATAACCTTAGAAAGCGCTATGCTTGATGTGATGCTGTTAGAAACACAAATCGTCAGGCAAAACAACCCTTCCCTCACACAACCTGCTTTGTCAGTCAAACCTTGCTCCCACAGCCCTTTCTCTAGGGCAAATATATGGAGCCTTTCTAAGCTGCCTCTCTTTGTTGATCCAAAAGGGAAAGGGAAAATCATTGTCCCACAGAAGAATAAACTGCCTCTACTATACACAATGAGTGCGCCAGTGTGTTATGCAGAACACACAGCCCTCATCCAGTGCACTGAAAAACTGCTTGTGTGTCATTAAATCCTAGAAAGAAGTAGTTAAGCTATGGTGACTAACCTCTAGCTGGTCAGAATCAGCGGGCTAGCCTGATTACTTGTCGCAGTAATTCACAGGACTTTGCCTTTGCCCATTCAGTCCAGTAGAGGATTGAGCCACGATGATGTAACAAAGTTCAATAATCACAGCCCTGTATCTATAGACCCTTCTGCTTTTAAAAGGGAAAGGGAAATTTAATACATTGGCTGCAATGCATGTGTTAACATTCAGTACGGGAGTGCTTGTACGCCATTGGAGGGAGAGTATTACCTATAGAGTCCATTAGAGAAGTCCAAGAGAGTTCTTGTCCTCAAACATGACAGGAACACAGACAGCAGGAGGTATTTCCATGGTTAAAATACATACAAGTTGGTACACAGAAGCACACACACTTGGGTGCTGATCAGTTGTTTCACTGCTTATTTTCAGTCTGTGCTGTGAGGTGTTTGTTGTTGAGAAGCTGCTCCACACCTCCTGTCATCTTCCCCCAGTATCATGAGCCCTACAGTCTTTCATGTCTGCTCGACTGGTAATGAGAGCTGATAGAAAGAGGTGAGGTTCTCCCATCAGTCCTCCCACACACACACACAGAGGGAGATAGACTCAGCGGATACAAAGCCACTAGGTGCACAAGTCTGTGCCAGCATGAATGGAAGCCTGAGTGTGTGTATGTGTGTGTGTGTGTGTGCAGTGGAGATTGCTGCACTTCTCCCCCACGGAGACATCTCCTAATCACACTAACTTCTCCTGACACTTCGGTTATTCCTCAGTTAAAGTTACTGTGTCTTTATCAGCAGTCTCTCCCTCGCCCGCACTCCCTGCCTCCATGTCTCTCACTCTCTCTCTCATTCTGCATCATGCCCCGTCTATGTCCGTTCTTGTTCTTCTCGCCCCTCTTGTGTCCATCCAAGTTTGACGCAGAGCCATCTGTGTATCTGAGTAATGTTGAACCTCAGTCCTCTCTCTGGTTTGCTTCATCTGACCTAGTTTGTCACTCTCAGCAGGTCCTGGCAGCCACTGTGGTTACTGCTCTGAAATATCTCTGTCCTGAATGACAGCTTTTGCACCTGTTTGAGTGTGAGTGTGTGCTCAGCTTTGGCTCTGCAGAACAGTGTTTATGTCTTCACAAGCATAAAAAGATGAGGAGCAATGACTACATTGGAATGAACTTTTTCTGCTGTATGATTAGGGGTTTTTTAACTCAACTCATGATAACAAAAAGATTACTGCTGTTAAGGTAGAAATATATCAGATAACAAGGACGAGAACAAGGCTATAATGATGAGCAGGATGCTAGGTGAGATAAAGGAAAAAAGAAAGACGAGGGAACTGCAGGAGAGGACAGAACAGGGGACACTTCTTTAGTATAAGGGTATTATCCAGCCCTGTTTTTTTGTCTTGCACTCGTGACATCTCTCCCTTACATCATTTAGTGTGACAAAAAAGGAGCAAAGAGAGTCAGTGCAGAAGAATATACAGTGCAGAGAAGTGGAAATGATGAATGGAGAATGAGATAAAAATGCCTAGTTGAAGAGTAAGGATGGACAAAGTAACAAGCGGGGCCAGAGAGCGGGAGCAAAAAGAGGAAAACGATGAAGCGGGACATGGAGATAAATGGCAGAGAGCTTAAGCAAGGCATAAGAGCTTGAGCCTCTTTGGCATAGGCTTGTAACACTGCAGTCTCATCTCTCATGCACTTTTAAGTGGGGAGTAGAAAGACCTTTATTTTAGCTGCCGTCCCATTAAAAGAGTGACCTTGTGGCACCCCTCTGATCATGAGACTCAGTGGAGGTGGATCATTTAGATCCTTGACAACCAGAAACAGAGCTAAGGCCCAGAGGGATCTCCTAATGGTGACAGCCCTCTGTCTGTTTGTGTGGGTTTAGCAACCTCTGGAAGTTCAAGGAATGCAGAGAGTGTGTGAGTATTTACACAGTGACACAGTGTTGTGATGTTGGCTCTGTATTGCAGCACATTAAACTTAGACTGATGGAAAATTACACATGAGGTTAAGGAGCTGACACCCAGCTTTGATTTGAGGCTGTTCAAAACCAGCTGGAAGAACAGAGGAGGAACATTAAAGGTCTTAAGCTGAAATCCTGCATTTTAACCTTCTGTCTTCACTGTGCGTGAGGCTAAATGGCATAACTACGATTGCAAAATATTCATGTCAGTAACTGTACCTAGAAAATCTAAAAAAAAAAAAAAAATTGACATTTTCAAGCATATGCATATATCCTTTTTTTTGGGTGCTGTGGGTGTACAAGTTTGAAGAGTAAATATGTAGCTGAAGTCATTGATCACTTGGTTTAGCTCAGTAAAAACATTTGAACGTTGGGGGCAGCTAGTTTGGCTTCTTCCAAATGTTTAGAAATGGTCAAACACACAACCTACAGTTACTTTGGTATGGTACTTTTTTGTAAGGCTCAAACAAACAAGCTATGATGTGATAATTAGTGATCTTTGGAGGTGCTAGTAGGCAGATTTTGTTACTTTTGGACAGAATATGGCTAGTTTCATCCTCTTTTTTCCCCAATCATATTATCAAACATTTCTTTAAGATTGTATATCATGTTCCTCTGAACAACTAAAGCATCTGTCATGTGAGGTGGAGTTGTCAATAGACCAGAAATAATAACATTTTATAAATAAACTTGTAATGAAAGGAATGGCTGCTCCATAATTTGATGGTATCTTATTGTGAGTGCTGGTTCAATGCGTCGTATTACAGGAAAACTTCATGGAGCAAAGCCATCATTAATGTTATTCATTCCTGCTTTTTATATTATTTAAGTGTCCCACTTTCTCTATCTAAAATAAATCCTACAATGCATTAACGAGCGGTCACAGCAGGACTGAAATGCTCAGGGAGATGATGCTAACTTTCCTGCTTTATATGAGTTGAATTTGCCAACTGATGAAATCAAATCAAAGTTCTGTCTGATATAAATTTTTAAGTGCTAGCTATCAGGGATTTGCATCACCATTCGCGGCGCAGGAAGTTCCTTTTGCTCAAATTTATGTCAACAAATTCCAGTAGAAAGTGTTTTTTTCAGTGTGCTGCGTTTCGAAATGGAGGAAAAAACTGAAGCCTTAATTCATTAACTCCGCTTTGGGAAATAGATTGAGTCAAAATTAAACAGAAAAAGCATAGTGTTCATGTTGTTGATGTCTGAGTGTATGTGTGTGTGTCTGCAGGTGATTTCAACAGAGGCAGGAAACCAGTTTTTCCGACTGACGGGCCCCGGTGCTGACCAGGACCCCAGAGGTCTCTTCATCATTGGCTCCGACACAGGGGAGGTGTCAGTCACACGCTCACTCGACCGGGAGACCATTGACACCTACCAGGTCAGTGTGTGTGTCTATGTGTGTGCGGGGGGTGGGGTGGGGGGTGACTTTGTTAGGTGCTAATCGTGTTTGTGTCTATGTTATTTTATCTCTGCGCACTCTCTTTGAATCTTTTAGTGTTTCCTTGTCAGTTTCCCTGTTTGTGTAGTTAAGTTTCATTGAGTTTGCTAATAACTAGCTTTTTAACTGGGTTAAGTTACAAGAATCTGTAGTTTGAACATAATTAGCTTTGATAAATCATTTTCAGTGTTAGCATATGTTCAGATTACTGGCATATGGGGCAAGATGAACACTCAGGACTTTGTGTGTGAAAAAACCCTTTAGTTTTGGAACCTGACATGTATATTCTGGCAGTGTTATTTGGAAACCAGACGGCTTCGTGTTTATCAAGGCTGAGTTGATGATATGAGTCAGAGGTTGATGGTTTCCTCTGTAACAAAAGAACATTAGAACCTGTTTGCTGAGTTTGGTGCCCTGTGGGTTGTCTGCCTGACCCCCCCCCCAAACAGAGAGGGGCAGAGAAAATCTACTTTTTAAGTTAGTCAATCGATCTTATCCTGTTTTCTGTAACCAGACGTGAGTGTTCAGTTGAATATGAGCTGTTGATAAGCTAACTGGCTTTTGTAAAAACTCAGAAATAACTCACTCTGTAAACACCAACAGATGTGAGAGGAGAGCAGGCAGCAGAGGAACAGAGAGGACGGCTAGACGGAGTAAACACAAACTCAAATTTCTTAAGTTTTTTTTTTCCATCTCTGGTATCATTGCTCACAATTACACGCACTGTTTAACCAGGACATTGGCTTTCACTGGTTACAGTCTGATTCAGATTGTTTACAAGTACCACTGACAGCGAGTAATTGAGCATACCTGTATCCTATGAATAATCTGGTCAACACATGATCTGCTAGACCAACATATAGCAAGACACCAGCTGTAGCATTTCTTTATAAATTAACACTATATTACTCTAAATATGGAAAGAAATGTTGATCTAGTAATATAAGTAGAAAGTCTCAATGCCCTCTCCTCTCACAGCACACTGTTCTGATAACGCCATAAAGGTTTGGTGAATGTAAGAGAATATAAAAGGAGTGACATGTTGGGATGCCACATCAACCCTTAAAGCACGGCAGTGAGCCGTATTAGCAATGAGAGTGAGCTTAACTTGGAAATTCTTCGTTTTAACATTTGCACTCTTTTTATCAAGAACAGGCTGTATTTCAAAACAGGGATTTGCTGGGACAAGAGTCAGTTTTCATCAGCTGAGCTTGTGCAGATGTCACCTTAAACTTATGCTAGTTTTTGTTTGAATAAGGAAAATCAGCAGTTTCCAGCTAGAAATGAAAACCTGCTTTTCTTTACTTTTGTGAGAAAACATTATTGAAAAATTTTGGATTGTAAATTTTCCACTGTTACTAGAGTAAGGTAAAAAAAAACAAAAAAACATTTAGTCTGTGCAAGAGCAAAGACATTGACAGGTACAGAAATGTTTAAAAACTTTGAAGTTCACAGTGAAACCAAGAGTAAAGCCAAGAGCAGATTGTCGAGAAGTTTGTGATGCACAAGATTCAGAGAATGACATTCACATAGGTGAGCATACATCCACTGTGTTGCATAGCAACGTGGTGTTGTGTGCACACCAAAAATAGTGCAGCATTCTTTGCTTTAATGTGTTTGTGTCTACAGCCTACGTGGACCTCATATCATTTAAACATCTGTTTTGTCTGCTTCAGTAATGTTTTATTTTACTTTGGAAGAGGCAATTATTTGATCTCTGTAGTTATGTGACCAAAGCTCCTTTTTATTTATTGTTGGCCATATGTGTTTTGTTCTCTGGGTTTTTTTTATCCTTTTTTCTTGTTTATTATAGTCAGACTATACAGAGGAATGACCTCACTGTGTATTAAGAATTGATAACCAGTGGTGTAGACAGGCTGCAAAATCAGCTTTGCCAAAGGATTTTATGTAGATTTGGATATCAGGGATTATTTGCATGAGGATTTTCCATAAGGGTTAGGATTATAGCCCCAAATATTACCTAAATATAATATAGGAGTTCACCTTTCATCTCTGCA
The DNA here is from genome assembly GCA_029783805.1 of Acanthurus tennentii. Lineage (NCBI taxonomy): Eukaryota > Metazoa > Chordata > Actinopteri > Acanthuriformes > Acanthuridae > Acanthurus > Acanthurus tennentii. The sequence continues at coordinate 610,153 of JAPZDZ010000023.1, read as the reverse complement.
CATGTCTCTGGTGATCGCAGTGATCACAACACATTAAAAAAGTGAATTAGCAAATGCAGCGTCACTGGGGTGTAAGATTATTCCCTAAAACTGAACATTATTTGTCAATAGCCTATTAACATAGTTTTTATTTTCAGTGCAAAACAGAATCTTTTGATTTTTAATACACTTCATATCGTCTGATATGTCGTCAACTTGATTTTTTGCTGATTTAAGTCACTTTGAGAATAAACCACATTCACCTTCGGTTCTTTCTTAAAATGTAAATACAGAGAAAAATAATTGTGTAGGTTGAATGCTTACAGATTCAGATAATAAAGTCTCTGTTCTCCTCTGAACTGTTGCAAGCAAACATCTTCAAAAGTAACCTGGTTTATCCGATATTTTTTTTACAATATCCAAAAGAATAATGAAAGTTCTGTAACGTAAAGTTTTTCCGTCCTTGTAGGCTCTTACAAAAAACTGTGAATCTCTGGTGAAGAAGGTAAAGAGGGACTTAGCAAAGAGGACAACAAAGAGGAGTGAAAAGCGGAGACTGATAGACTGGGGACCTTCTCCACAAGGCTTTTACTGTATTTAGTATGGAAAAGACAACAACTAAGCTGAATGCAATGTGAGGAGTGACACTAAGTTTTAAAAAAGAAAAAAAAGAAGAAAAAACATGACAAAATATCTGAAGGAACCGAAACCAAATCCTACACACAGTGAGTCCTAATAGACTTAAAGTAGAGTCTCATTTATTATCATAAAGATGATTTATTAAAGCAACTACCTACAGATTGAATTATTATTGAGTGGATTACATGCCAGGTGAAGCTGACTAAATGTCTATATTTCTTATGCTAAGTGGGTTCCACAGTTTGAAGGCTAAACTAATGTAAACTCTCAACTGTTTAGCTCCTTCACTGCCTTGGGTGCTGCTTCTTTTAAACGTGGAATTTCTTGCTGCAGCCTGTCATTTATTAGAATGAGCTCGTTCAGAAATGGGTGTCCAGCCATTGCTTTTTACTATGGATTTCAATATGCAGCCCTACGGTCCAAAAATGTTGAAAAACGCATCACTTCTTGTGTGTCCGCTCTGATTTTAATAGACACAGACTTTATTAAAACTGTCACTCACAGGGTTGCCATCTTTCGAGAGCTTGGAGATGAGAGAGATAAGCACAGAGAATAAATTCAACTTGTCTCAACATCTAACAACAGTCCACCGTGCAGATAAATGTAAAATAAGTTTATGTTAAATAATAGAAGTTATGGATTTCTCTTTTATCAACACCAATCGTGTAATTAACTTCCTGCTGACCCCTAATAGAAATTTCCCTCTTTTCCAGAAATAAAAAATAAAAAATCCCTCTGAGTGATTTTGCCTTCATAGTCTGAGCATAAAAGCTGAGAGAAATAATTGAAGGCTTGAGTCAGTGACTAAATATTTCCATCCTAGTGGAAAAACTGGACCAGTCTAATATGCCATTACTTCAATGGCCTGGAGTGAACTAGCTTCCATACCAATTATCGCATCACTAATGATCATCATTTTTTCCCATCCTGATGCAAATTGTAATCCCCCAAGACAAGGTGGTATACACATATTGCACATGTGAATGTGCGCTGGCACGCAAATGTTGATTTTCTCTCTTTTATTTTTTTTTTTCCTTTTTCCCAATCGGGTCTGCCTAATAGCTCACTTTCTCTCTTCTTATCATAAAAAAAGATAGTGAATCTGCATCTCAGTAATAACTCAGTACAAGGGTCTCCTGTCAAATACAGCTTCGCTTTTTTATCGATGGTCAGACCTTGTGTGCAGAACGAAGACTGTATCACTTTATAGTGGCCATTGGTCCTCGCAGACTGTCCTAGTCACATTCAATTAATGGTCTCTTTTTCCCTCCATAGCTAATGGCTTGTGCGGGAATGAAAAATGAAATATTCAAAGGTAGATTAAAATCACTCTGTAGGCATTTTAAAGGAGAAGTCAAAGGAGGAGCTCAGGGTCTTTCACAGTTATAAGCAAAGCCTTTTTTAGTTAGATGTATCTGTTATCGTTGCTGCAATCAATATTTTTATATTAACATTGAATCTCATGAGTGGGGCCACTCGTAATGAAAACCCCGAGATTCGTCATCTGGCTCTGCAGTTTCTTTCACTGCTGCAGAGTGTTTTAGTGTCTGCTAACTAATTGAAATGTGTTTTTCTTTTTTTTTTTTTCTGGCTGCAACTTTAATGGTTTGGTTCAGTTTCTCTGCTCTCATGGAGCAG
>JAPZDZ010000023.1:586681-602512 GCA_029783805.1 Acanthurus tennentii | reverse complement strand
AAACTGCATTTTGTCACATGAGAAATGACATGGTCTGCATTGCTCATGCATTGATTCACATTGAGAAAAACAAAAAAGAGAAAAAAATGTATGAGAGGATGGATTAAGGAAGATAAACAGAAAGGATCATCTGTTCTTCAACAAGACGAAGGCAAATACTTTTGGAATGAAAACATATACCCGCCTGCTCCTGCACTGATTGTCAGGATGAGAAGGTTAGAAATTCTGAAAATTTTATTAACATGCCCCATCTATAAAAATAGATGCATGATGAAAAAGCTACTGTGCACAACAACCTAATATCTTTCGGGTGTCTACTCTAAGGTTTCATCTTTTAGCAGTTAGCAATTGTCACTTAAGTGAGCTAGTGCACATTGTTCGCTTATCTGGGGCTTTTGTTGCAACATATCACACCCTCTAGTAATCGTTATTTTGTAGTTTGAACACAGCAGAACACACTCATTATATAGTCACTCCTCTGTTGACTGAAGTTCAAGAAAATTATTTGAAATGACTACAAGTCTAAAGTTGCAATATTTTTCTTTTTCCTCATTTCATGTCACTGAATCACCTTTCTGTAGAAGCTTGGTAGAAGTCATTTAATCTTTTTTTCAGCAGCAAACAGATATCATTTTTTTTTTCCTTTTTTTCAAAGAGACAAAGGAATTGTCTGTACCTGCCTGTTGATGGCTGAATGTGCCATGTCTAAGCTTACTAGAACGTCAAATATAAACCATTTCAAAAGAAGTGACAGAGGCAGAAGCAGACAGGTAAGCCTCGTTTTCCTCCGGCCCACCAAACAGTACCTTCAGGACCAGACAAAGGGAGATTGAATTATACCTTAAGAGAGGAGGGGGGCTATTTTGTACGGTGATACACCGGGGAGAGCCTTTGTGACTCTTTCAACACCTTTCAAAAGAAGGATTATTTTTTATCTTGCCAGACGGCCAGCTGAATGAAAGATCTTTTCTATCATTTTCTATCTTCTCTATACTTTTAACTCCCCCACTCTTTTTCACCTTCCATCTTTTGTTCAATCTCTCTCCCTCCAAAGACCATCTATTTATATCGTCTTTGCCATTCCATTCTTTTGATGTAATGAGGAACATTTCAGATCAGTGACTGTGGGATAAGAGAGGGAGAAAAAGAAATTGACACATAACACAATGCGATATTTCAATAGCAGTTTGTTTGCCGAAGAGCTCATTATTATTATTTTAAAGTAAAATACAGTTTCTGGGATAAAACTAGTAATATGGGTTTTAAAATAATTAACAATGGATTTATGATTACAAATTAGAACAAATAAGCATTGCTGTTTAAAGAATCAAGGCTGACTCCCTGAAAAAGGATTACCTTTAAACCTTTGCTGAGATTTTCTTATAAAGAATCATTCTCGTAAACTTTTTTTATATTGAGCCTTATTTATGTGTTGGCAACCAGACGGTATTTTTAATCGTAATCCAATTATATTTAACCTAGCAGATTAATATAATAGTTATTTGAATCTTGGGTGAGTCAACTGAGCCAATTGAGGACAAATACATGTACCAATGTGCCACTACTACTTTTACATTTGGATGTTTTGTCAATTTTTGCTTTTTATATGTGATTAAAAGGGTATGAGTGCTATTGGTCAGCTGAGGTTTCTGTGAGAAGCTCAAAAGATACTTGAAGACAGTTCCTTACCCTTCTACAGTCTGTTCATTGTGCTGTCGTTAAGATACAAAAGAGAATACCAAAAGGGAACTTCTGAAATGTTACAAAACAAAAGAAAAACACATTACACCTGTTTTGGGGATTAGAGCAAATAAACTAAGTTGGACAAAGTGTTGTTTTGTCAGAAGGCGACATTATACGCTATCTTACACGTGGTTGTGATAAACAAAGTAAAAGAAGTAGAGGTTCCCAATCAGAAACAAAACCAGCTTTGATACCAACCGCCAATAATCTTCAGAGAAGAAAAAGAAGACAAAACAAAACCAGTTGCTTCAGCCATCTGTGAGGTTTTTATTCTTTATTTTTATGGTCATTATGGGAAAATCCGGGAGGATGCCAACAGCAGAAACACCTTCCCTCTCTAGCAGGGAAACAGCTGATCAGTCTTGTGGGTTCAGTGTTTGCTATGTTTTTTGGACAAAGTGGCTGCATTTCCTATTTGGACATCAACTCATTCTCTGAAAAAATAACATCTCAATTGAAAATAAAAAAAAACTTTTTTTTTTAAATCTAACCGTTTTTTTTTTATTTTGATTATTCAGCTGTTTTAATAGCTGTTTCTTATCTGATACAATGAAAAAAAGAGCATCCAAATACCTTAATGAAGACAAGGCTGTAGAGAGCCATAGTTAGAGCATAAAACACATTTGGCAATGGTGCTTCTGTCTAAACAGCTTGCCTTTATGGCTTATTTCCAGTGGTATGAAAAGCAGATGAAGTAGATGCGTTACACCAATGGATTAGCATCCTCATGTCCCGGTGGGTGTTCCCAAAGGATGCTGATGCCCTGGGGTGCACACATGACGGGAATAAAGGAAAAAGTGACAATCTTTCATGGAAGGGGGAAAAAACATCCCTCTGTTGTTTTCACACCTTTCTGTACTGCAGAAGAAGGAATAAAAATATATTTTCACAAGAATACCTGCTTTGAGTGCCACATGAGTAAACGACAGTGTAATTAAGCTGTTTCTCTGTGAAGTTAAAAAGATATTATTATCTCATAACCTTCTTGTAATTCAGTTTCTTTGCTAATTGCAGATATTTTATTTCATGATCCCTGTTTGAGTGCTTATGGTCAGTGGTAATGCCAACTTTCCAACCATCATTATGCTGTCAGGATTTATTAAGAAATATGCCTTTGAAGCCTTTGCCCCACCCATAAGTTCAATACTGGTCTGACCAATCAAACTTATTCTGCTGGAGCTGCACAGTAGAGCAGTTCAGTGAGTTTCACGGTTATCAGATTATAACCCCCTCGCTGTGTCCAAGGGAAGCATTTTGAGGGAGGGAAGGCTGTGTGTCCTGGGGACTGTCTGCACTTTGTGAGGGCAGGGTTGGGGTTCTGTTGGGTGGAGAACAGCCTGCTGATAAAGGCTGAGCCACAGGAGTGTTTGGGAGGTGCGGGTTACTATTCACCTTGGAGCTACTGCAGAGCAGTTTCACTGGGATCTTAAGAAAACGGCAGGCAAGCAGAGCCCCTTTGAATTCACCACCCCAGCAAAGGGAGGACAACTTGAATGGCTCAGGAGGAGCTGCATGCTGGGTGAATGTGAAATGAGGCGACGGCAGTAGGAGGAAAGGAGATGCTTCCATATGCATGACTCGGCCCTTTTCCTCCACTTCCCTTTCAACTCATCCTATTTTTGTCTATGTTTAAGGCTGTGATAAAGTGATCCCAGTTCAACTACCTTCTCTTCTACTTTTAACGCATTAAGCCAAGTGCTCAGCTGACTTAAGCTTCAGCTCACACCTCTGCCTACACCCCGTTCCCATGCTGAGGTCATCAAATATGGAAGATTTTGTCATGCCTCTTGGTGCTTATACTGGTGCCAAAAGTCTCCTTTAGTGTGTGTTTGAAAGGCTTGCTATAAAACCATTCTAATTTTAAGTTTGGTTCAGTTCATTTGCCAAAACTGTTTGTTTTGCTTTGGGTAAAAATTGTGGTCTGTGTTAGGAAAAAAGCACAGAAGTTTATGATGTAAGCTTACTTACATGTGTACATATGTTATAATATGTTCAACATTTATTTTTTTCCAAATAGTCCCTGTGTATTGTGTGTTATGTCAGAATAACTTTTATTTTGGATCATTTAACTGTGTGTTTTCCAGTTCAAGTCCAGTTTGACTAGTGCAAGCCCTCCATAAGCTTTCTTGGCCCAAATGCACATGCAAGGGCTGGGAGGTGAACACGACATCTTGATGATGTCTGTTCCTCCTTACAAACATTAACAACAATAGAAGCAAAAGGTTCACGTTGGTGCGATGCACAGGTGAAGTAGTACAAAGTCAGTAATGTTACATCCGTGTTCTCTGTGCTGTTCTCCATCATGCTGAGATCACACTTCTTCAAAGAAAAAGCCATGTCATGATGACATGGGTCAAGACGTAAGACATGTGAGCGCTCAGGTTGGGGCTATGAGAGCGCATGTCAGTGGGGGAGTTATTCAGTATGGTACAAAGCAAAATGTACAATATCATACTAAAAATTATGTTTTTTTGTTTGTTTGTTTTGACATCAAGTGCTACTTTCAGCTGTTCCTAAGATAGTGCTACGACAATACTGAATTGCCTAATAGAGAACTATAAAATACATGCTTAATGTGTATGTGCTGCCCTTTTCTGGCACACAATACGTGCACCAAGTGGTGGCTATACTTTTAAAACCATGGAGAATTTTAAGTTTGAGTTGTGACCCTTTGAGATTGCTGTAGCTGGTCAGTGTTAATGTAAAGGCTGCAGAGTGGCAGATTCAAATGTATGTAAAGTAAGCAGCCATTAGTTTTTTTCCACTGAGCACAAACTATATAAATATATATATATATATATATCTATATGTTCCTGTAATAAAAGCACATGTCATTTTGTGATAAACAAGTGTTATTGAATGCATCATTTTTTAAAGTAATGTCTTGATTGAGATGCTTACTTCGGCTATTTTTATGGTCATTTTCATTACGTGTTACCATAGCGCTAGTGTTACATATATTTACTTTACGTAAATAGTAGTTGTCATGGTGAAGCCTTACACTGTTCTTCTTTTAATAGTAACACCAGTAGAAAATACTTTATAATAATGCATATGTGTAGATGAAATGATCCTTGATGTATTCCTAATGAATAACTTTGAGAACAATGTTTGAATAATGAATGAATACAGCCTCTCTTAGACAGAGAGTTAGCATTGAATCAAATGGCGACCTCTCCACCATGGAGAAGTGTTAAGGTCTCAGTGTAATAACATGAGTAATCTCAACTCCGAGTGAAAATTGCCCTGCTCAGACTTCTCCCACATAGTCTCAGGGCAAAAAGGGAAGTGAGAGGAAAGAGAAACTGCAGGACAGAAATGCATTGACTGAGACGTGTGATGCTCACAGACAAGATGACCCATAGTTACAGATCTACTCTCTGAAGGTGGGGCCAGGTCAGCCAATAAACACAGGGGTAATGGCCACGGAGTTTATCATCTCCCCTGTGACCGAGTGCCGTTGATCTGACTCGAGGAGGGCCTATCTTCTCCAATTCTCCCTGCCTTTAATAAGCAATTTTCCCTCCAAATGAAATCACTGCAACATAAATGCAAATTTTCAACTTGAAAAAAACGTTTCACTACAATTTGTGATGGAGACAAAATAGGATCCTCATTTTGCTAACAGGCAAGTGATGAGCCGTGTAAAGAATGCAGTGCCTTGAATCTGACTTGAACTTCCTCTAATCTAAGACACATACACCTGCACACACAACCACACACACAAATACACACACACAGAGTCATCATGAGTGGGTAATTGTCTTCGCACATCGATACAGAAAGAGTTAATTAATTCAATTTATGGCTCTCAAAAACATGAAATATACATGTACTGTATATTTTATATATCGTATTCTATTCAGTTGGGATTTCTTCCTCGGTTGACTTCAAGTGTTCGATTCTCAGGAACTGGCAGCTCCCCAGAGGTAGAAATGACTGATGATGATGGTGTGTACAGCAACTGCAGTGTAACTTATATGTGCTGTATGCTGAAGGCTGAGTGGGTCTCAGAAGACCTCACACACATGTTCACACATGTTAATAGACAGCACGCAAAGACTATATATTTAAAAAAACCTGTATTCTATTTTACCCTTCTTATGTGTGCCATGCACACACAAAGTTATATGCACATATTCTTTGCCATATTTCATTGCTCATAGATCTACAAGAGGAGAAGACAGGCGCAAAAGTGAGGATTTGTACAAGCATCTGTGTAACAAGGACTCATCAGCATTCGAAGCAAGAACAAATAGAACTATTAAAGAAGACAGAACTAATACTGTAGTAGCAGTATTGCTAAAATGGGTTAAAAGTGAGAAGAGGTATGCTGCTTTTACCAAATTCTATTTGTGAAATATTCCAATTGTAGCAAGGAAGGCTATTTAAGCAGACTCTCTGGTTCATATAAAGCCTGCAGGCAAAGACAAATGTTCCCTATAAAAGATTATAGGTTTAAGACAAGGCATAAAAATATATATGATAGCCATTTATTACCATACACCTCAGGCAAAATTTAAGTCTTACTTCTCTGTGTCTCTTGACTCGGTTACATAAAAATACTAACCCACCGTAAATAGAAACCTTATTACTTTTTAAACATATGATTACTCAATGAAAGTTAACACATGGAGAAAGATCTTCCCATTTCCACATTACATACTGTGCAATGAAAATTTGTGTCTACTTTGTTAGTTTGTAATGACAGAAAATAATTCAGTAAATGTACCACAGACTGAAATCAAACCAGTGTCAGTGAGCTGTATTTGAGTAGGATGAGTTTTTACACCCCTTGTTCTTTTGGCCAAAGTCCAGTTCATTTTTTTACAAAAGCAATGTTTGGTGACTGACTCAAATTATCTGACTTAGATGACATAGATGAACACTCCTGGTTTTTCCAACACACATACTCAAGTTTGATCTAAATGAACCCTTAGCTCACTTACTAAGATGTTAAAATAATAGGAAGCAAGCGGTAGGTCAGACATCAGAGAGGTGACAAGGAAAAACACTGTGTCAAGCCTGAAAATTGCATACAGCATGTATACGTAGTGCAGAATGGGGGCGAAGAAATTTGCATGTTTGTACGGTATAGCTCAACAAAAGGCAAATCAAAGCAGTTCATGGCTGGGTTTGTTTGAAAGATCACACCATTTTCTTTGCTATGAAACCATATGTGTTTTATTATGTATTCCTTCCATCTGCCAAGTAGCTTATTGCTGTGTTGTTGGTGTGATCCTCATTTGAATGATCTGACGCGAGGCCCCTCACAGCTAATGTTCTCATTACTGTTCAGACATGCTGAGAAGAAAAGCTAGACTGTGCATGCATTACTCTATGTGTTCATGTCTGTGTGAGTAAGTGTAAGTCATGCATTCATATGCTTGTTGGCATAAGACAGTAATTCTTTTGCCATGCGGATCCCTGCAAGCTTGTTTCAACCATAAAGTATGTATCCCTTTCAGTGAGTGTGAGTGTGAGCCTATGTGTGAGCTGCTCAGTGGATTGGATGAAAAAACATAGGTAAGGTTAGGTTGAGAACACCAATATTTGAGAGTCAGCAGTTCTGTAGTGTGAAAAAAGGGGGGAAATGGTCCCTTTCATGAAAAGCCTCCCATAGATACTTTAAAGACATAGAGAAAGAGGAGAAGGAGATGATATATGAAACCATTAGGCTCCTACCACCTAAAACACTTAGTTCAGCTGCACATGTGCCATTACTTCTATTACACTGTAAGCTCCATGCTCCATGGTGATGGAACGATAGGAGGACAAAGGTAGTGGAAGACAGAGGAGTGATACAGGGGGAGAAGACTGGGATGACCCATTTGATAGAGAAGTTGCATGATGTCATGCATTACTGATAGGAAAAGGAAAGGCTGGTAATGTGATGCTACTGATAGCGGAGGAACCTCACTCTCTATTTCTCTGATGAATCTCCACAGCCCTGCTTCAGTGCTAATAAAGGAAGTGAAGTGATCTCTTTAGCCACAGATTAAGATTGAAATGGAGGTAATGTCATTGCATGCGGTATCATTATAGGATACAGATCGCTGACTTCATAGGGTGCATAGCCTCATCCGCAGATAGGATTTCTAGTAGCATACATGCTTGAATTATATGAATTATATCAGAGGTTATTCCTATCATGCGACAATCAGCACTGACAAAATTTAGAGGCTTTTATGTGTCCAGTTGCTATCACTTCAAGTACAATTTGTATGCATTCTCTGTGTATGTTAATGTTCTCAGTCTTTAGCCAAATGTGATGGATACAGATATAGCACTTTGAAATCAATACCACATTTGTTCTGAGACATTAATTTGTATAACTCCAGTTGACAAAAGAGATTACTGCTGAAATAAACTTTTGCCCTCAAAAAAGGTAAAGACAACCAGACGACTCTACTGTGGTTCAAGTGTTTTTTGTGTTTCTTTTTTATGATTTTGTGATTAAATTGACAGTGGCATTGAACTTGCACATGTAGTAACTTGAAGGAACATCATTCCTCTTTTCTTGTAAGTTGAAAAATATGTTTGTTCAGTTTGTCATTTTACAGAATCCAACACCAATCATAAAAGTGATGAGTGCAAAAAGACATTGCAGTAGTTAGATTTTCAATACAATGTACACAAAAAAAAACACCATAGACGCTGTGCCTTCAGCATAGTTCGCAGACAAATGCATTGCGCCGCTTCATTGTACCCCTGCCCCAAAGCTTTATCTCACACAGATGACTGCAAACTCTTGGTTATCTGTGGCAGAAACACATCTATTATAACACTATTTAAATCCCACAAACATTATCAGAATCACAGTAGGTCATATAGTATAGCACAACAGTTTATTGACCAGCAAAAGGCATTCACTTAGTAGAAATACATGTCCTTCAGATTAAAATAACTCAGTTTAATAGTGAGTCACTTCCCTCACAATGGCATTTTCTCTTAAAAATGCTTAAATTGAAGCAGTCAGAAGTCAAAGGAATTGTATCAGTGTGATGGAATTGATTTGAATTGTGTTGAAGAAAAGATTTTTTGACTTAACTTACATTTGTCATCTAATGGGTTGCACGATTTTTTTTTTTTTTATTTTAGCATTATTACAATAACATTTACTTCTTAACATACATACATTTACCTTACATTATCTATGATAAATCCCAACATTAGGCCTCTGGATACAAAAAGGAAGATAAAAAGAACACAATCAAATAAAGCAGGGGAAGAGGTAGACTGGCTAAATAGGACAGGGTTGCCCCACTCTGAATTTAAAGCTGCTTGTTCCCTGAACTGATATTGTGCATATTTTAACTGTACTCTGTTAGGCTTGCCGAGCCAGCAGGGGGGCTGACTAGCAATACGGGAGAGAAGTGTAGAAACTGAATTCATAAATTAGTGATGTGGGCCGATGGATGATAAGTCTGTGGAGAAGCAGACGAGGCGGAGGAGGTACAGAGGAGGAGATGAGTAATCTTAACAAACACGCTCAACTGAAAGTTTTATCTGTACACCTGTAAGTGCCTGTAAAGGAATCTGGAGTAAAACTCATGGAAAAGATATCATTTTGTACAGCTAAAGGGTGTAAAATAATTGCATAGAAAGTAAATGCTGTTCATAAAGTTCAAATCAGATAACGCATTCATGGATATTTGAGTCTGAATGACGGCATGACCAAAATTAGAACGACCCAAATTGGTATTAAGACTTAATATTATGGTACGAGATTCTAAATGTTTGAGTACTTGATTAGCATCCAGGAACCAATCATTTCATTATTTTTAATACAGGAAAAGTGCCATCAGTGTCCACAAATATTATTTTTAGAGGTAGATGCAGAAAATTACAGTCTTATTTGTAGGAAAGAAAAAGTCAGGTTTTTATCTGTGGCTGGCCTTTCATTGGAAGACTAGTGGGTTGTTTTTGTTGCTGGAATCAGAACGGCACTGAATTTAAATGAGCCACCTACAGTTTTAGGAAAATTGCTGCAAATAAGGTTTAACCCTAGAACCCCATCTTCATTATGGAAAATAACTCCTTTATCTTTTCATCCACACAGCTGGAGGTTTCCACCACAGACATCGCTGGAAACCTTATGGAGGGACCAGTCATGCTAGTGATCACTGTCATCGACCAAAATGACAACAGGCCCATCTTCAAAGAGACGCGTTACACAGGAGAGGTGCTCGAGGGGTCCCCTAAGGGTAGGTGACATTGTTATATTGAAGGAACCTGGAGAGAACTGGGCTGTTATTGGATTTAGCTGGACTGCAATATCACACTATGATTGCTATACTTAAGATCCTCCTGATCCTCTGATCTGAGAGCTAGGCGTGGATGAGTTGACGATGATGTCTGCAATTGTGTCCTGTGCGGTGTTGTTTGTATGTGTTGTAGAGACGGAGTCATAAGCACATTGCAAAGAGCATGGAAGCATTTTTTTTAAAATGCAGTTTTAAATTATTATCCGAGCTCCTTGACTTGCGGAGACACCTGGCCCTCATTATATCTGGAGGCAAAAGTGTTATTATTTCAGACAGGAGCATCACTGGTCCCTTACTTTAATGGCATTTGCAGGGTTGATAATATTAGGGTTGACAACAGCATTAGATTAGATTAGACAGCTTTATTAATCCCCAGTTGGGAAACTCATTTGCTACCAAATCAGCTCGTGCAGACAACGACTAATATGAACAGTGCATTCAGAGTACACAACAGATAAAAAAATTACACTACACAAAGCCATTTGAGACATGATTAACAACTGAGAGTTGTTATGAATCTAGACCGCTATTGAAAGTATTTATTAAAAAATCTGACTGATGCCGGAAGAAAATACAAAAAGCATCCGACTCGTTCAGCAGAACACTGTAGTTTTATCTCAGCTTCACACAGAATGAACTAACAGTGATGGGAAAGAGCGTCCCTGGAGGACATATCTTATTATAATGCTGGGAGGCTTAAATTAATTTGAAATGCAATACATTTTAAACAACCAAATGACAAAAAAAGACTTTTAATGCAAACATATTGAAAGCTTTTTGTTTTATTTTAAATTCAAGTATATATGTGGATCAGAATTCATCTTAACATGTAACAATTTTCTCCAACTATAACTCTTAATTTATGTTTTATCATTTTGTAGTGTAAGTTCTCTGTATGTCAAAGCAACCTTGTAACTTTGTAAAATTGAACATTGAAAATGACTGACTCTGGTGTGATATCTGAGATTGTCCCATTTTCTCACATACCAAAAAATATGACATCAAAAAAGTTGAAAGCTGCCTCACTGGCAGTGGAAGTAAATACTCTCATTCAACAGCTATTACATCTTCTGTTTACTCTTCAACTCTCAGCTGTGAAACATTCGAACTGAAATAGTGGTGGGGAAACTCAGAAAAAGACAAATACAAGTATAAATACAAGTATTACCAATTGTAGGAGGCTGCATTTAAGGGTATTCGACAGATATGTTGCTTTCTTCTTGTGTTGTGTTTTTTTAAGATAAATTTGTGAATACAGACATTTAAATGAGGCAGACGGGATTCTTGAATGTGCAAAGATGCAGCATTTAATAGGAAGCAGTGATAATAGGAAGCAGAAGAAGTAGTGCGACTACAGTTCCCTTCCTTAACAGTGATACTGTTACTGCTGTCATTTCAGCATGCATGCCACAGCATGTCTTTAGCTTCAAGTGTGTAATGTCATAGGTACCGTTGCTGTGAAAATCCTAGAGGTGTTGCCTCAAAAGATTTAATTTAAGAACTTATTTTATTTCCATAATTATTTCTAGTTATTTCTATACATTTAAGGCTATGAATTATTGATGTGCCTGAGGAAGAGGCAGTAGTAGGAACATGGCCACAAATTGTCAGTGGAGAATCTGCAATTGGTCTCATCAATAGTAGAAAGTTATGCCAGAATTTACTGAAAAAAAATCAAGCTTGAAGACTTTTATTTTGGAAATCGCTTGTCACAACATATTTTCACACCACACCTTAACACTATGCTACCTGTGAAGACTGTTTTACACTTTTGGACTACAAATACATGCCTGAGTCAATTTTTTTTTCTGAATTCATCAATTAATTGAAAGAGCAAAAATATGCGTTTACTTTAATCGTGATTCAGAATAACACGATATAGATTACCACAAAATTCTTACTTAATCTCCTTTTCTCCATGTCCAAAAAAGCTACTGGTTTTATTCAAGGTTTAAAGAAATTGGAGATCAAAATCCAATCTATGTAACAACAAGCATTTATTGACAGTTTTCTGATTCTAATTATCAGTATGCACTGACTGATTGCAACTTTATAGACAATAGAAAAAGACTCTCCACTGCCTTCAATTCCATTTCATGGTCTAGTCTTCCAAATCAATCATTTTGAGGCAAAGCTGGCACAGCCTTTAAAAACAGTCCTCACCTCTGGCTTCTGCTATAAACCTTAACATTTTCTTAGATGCCTTTGTCACTTTTTCAAAGTAGCTTCCCACCCGCTTCTGAGCTGTTGTCACTGCTGCTGCCTGTTTTAAAGTGACAGTTGTGCCAATGGACTTAAACGTGAGAAAACATGCAGTCTGAATGTACAGTGGGGCTATTTCAGGAAAGTTCGACTTTGCTAACCTGCTGTCAGTTCATACAGGCTGATTGTGTGTGCATGAACTAAGATTTAAAAGGTTTTGTTTTGTTTTTTTCTTTTTTTAACTATCATCAACCATGAAAATTGTGGAGGTGGTCACATTTAGGGGAAAACTTTGTTGTTCACTGTCAGACTCTGTCTGGCTCTGATTATAAAATTGCTTCCTATATCAGACACTGGATCTATTTTTTACATTTCTCAACCTTTGACATAAAACACAATAAGATGAGGTTAGACAAGTGAGCCTCTGTGGATCTCTCACAGAGGAAATTACATAACATAAGTGGAAGTGACAAGATGATAAAAAGGAAACAAGGTAAAGTGATACAAAAGAGAAATCAGACTACTATATCTACTGACATGAATTTTTCTCTTTCCCATGATGATTCCAACTGACATTGCTGCACCGCATGGCGCTGATGACGAAATTAGTGAAAGAATCTGTTGCTTCACTCTGTCTGCTCCCGCTGTTCACCTTGAACTGTGTGCCACTGATTCGCTGCAAAAAAAAGGAGACCCTCAGGTCTACCTGTCAAGTGTCTTAAGGGCAAACATGCCGCAGCGTATGGTTTGTTTGTGGAATGTTGGTCCCAGTTGGATGGTTAGAAGTAGACACAGCACAGGCAGTTAAACAAAAGAGTTATATGAAAAACTATGCACTGCAGATTCTGTGGATCTGACTATGTTTGTTCTCACATCATTAGTGCAAAAAGCCAACAGACTAAAACCTTAATCACCAACAGAGCTTCACAGATAAGAGCAATCAGTCAACAGGCAGGCAGACGTAGACACACACATGCACACTCACTCACGCACAGACAGCTTCCCATAGAGGCATTTTTAGCTGTTATTAACTTTGTGCTGTGGTTGTGTTATGAATTGCTGATAGAGATGTTGCCTATGCTAAGGTATGTATTAGGTAAGCTATAGCATGTCATTACTGGCCATACAGAGCAGGATAATAGGCTGACTGACTTGTGCAGTTGAAGCTTGTTAGAACAATGTATGAAACTAAAGGCGCAAGTTGATCGTGCAGTAATGGCGCTGAAATGTTGGAAATCAATTGGCATAGAAAAAAGAAGCAATTGTCTTCTTATTTCATGCTATGTTATTTTGACAATGTGGATTCCTGACACATTGTAAAGATTGTGTCAGTGTTTTTAGTGTTGCTGTCCTTAGTTAGCTTGCCTGCACACTCATAATCATTCTGCACATGCCACCTTATATGCTGACAAAGTGTCTGCAAGTTTAACTGTACCAGTGAGAAATTAAGCCCACTGGGAGCATATCAGAAATCTGAAAAATCCCCAACGAGTAAATCTCATATTGGTTTGGCTCCGGTGAGGGCCAGACCTCCCAAAACACCCGAATCATCACAGTAATTCTTAACCATGACCTTGTTTAGTAGACAAGTTAACTCTGACTTCTGCAAGTTCAGCACCAATATATTTAGAAAAAAAAACTTGTTTCACATTACTGGGTTAAATCTGATATCGTCCACCAGAGACCCTATTGAATGACTGGGTAGAATTGAATTTGGCTTATATGCAATTATTTTGCTACTGTGTCCTTCATTTTGAAAAAAAAATATCAGTATCAAAGGCACTCAGTTAGTGCTTTTATGACCCAAGCTGTCTGTAAGCTGCTATTTTCTGAGTGGATTATAGCACCATTGAATAAACCAGAGTGAGCGAAACAAAATGAACTGAAGTTTGATTTTATTTCAGTATGGGATCTTCTGACAGTTCCTTGGTACTTTAGCTGCCATGGATGCCAGATCTAATTTAGCTCAAAGATAAGATGAAGTATGGAGCTCTAAAGATTGTGTTTTGTGCATATGCCTCCGTATCTATGTACTAAATAGTCTACTTAGCAAACATGTCAGGTCAGCCCCAATGATCTGTCTGATAATTAATCAATCATTCAGAGTAGATTTGAGAGCCTGTCAGACCCCAACAGGTTCAGCAATGGCAGATTATAGATAGACAGTCATACAGTATATTCATGCTTGCTGTCAACCATCTCAGTACTTATAACAACTTGTAACAACATTTCATACTGGCTTTTCCAGATTGCAAACAAAAAAAGGCTTAAAAGGGATTTGTGATATCTACCAAATAATTTATAAGAGAGTGTTGAAGAAAAAGCCTCATAAAGGAGAAAGGAGCAGAGTCTGCCTGTGTGGTTGATGATGTTTGTCCGAAGGTTAATACAGCTAATATATTAGCAAACAGAAGCCTATGAACACATCCAGTAGATACAGAGAAACATTATATTTCATTTAGAGTGGTGTTTCTGACCACATGGTGAATCCAAGTCCATACCCTTTTTTAGTTTTGTTTTGCTCACAATCCACTCCTTTGGGAAATATCTGTCTTAAGAGATAAATATTCCAGAATGTTTCACCAGCTTGTTGCTGGCTTTGTGTGTCTGCTAGACAGTGTGTTAAGACCTGCCATAATGCATGCGATCCACTGTTTAAAAATGTTAATTTTCCTTTTCCTTTATCCCCAAGGGTCGGTCTAGTTATGTGAAGGTGTACTAGATGAGAGCATTCTTGTTTTCAGCTCACACGTGACAGAACATGGATCATAAATCCAAAAGCATTGTTTCAAAGTTATGGATAGATTGTGTAACTTGGCTTTGTTTCAAATCAACCCATTGATCCCATAATAATAAATCCCTGGAAGGAAGGCCTGGTAAACACAGGTGGGACTTTGTGAAATCACTTACATTGCACACCAAGTAAATAAGAAAGCTTTTAGACCACAAAAAAGAAAAATAATCATGTTTTATAAATCACTGTGTGGAATAATAATTTCCTTGCAGCTAAACTGGATATCCTCATCTCAGAGGTCTAAGAGGTCAAACTGTGTTGAGAGGTCAGCAAAGTCAGTTGTTTAAATTCAAATCCCTTCTCATAACCACAAAATGTAGGACAGATTTATTTCTGTGTACAAGATCTTTTTGAGCGTTTTGCTTCAGCATTTGTTCAAAAAACTGGAAATAACTGAAGATGTTTTATGTTGTTTCACTGTGTTTTACATTGTTAAGAGTACACACCTTAAAGAAAAACACCCATTTTTAAGTGTTTTTTTTTTATTTTTCTCTTACATTTTTTAATGTTTGTGCTATCAAACCTCCAGCATCTAACATCAATACTATATCTTATATAATAAAAATTTCAGTAAAGCCCTGAAAGACTTTTGCTAGTGAATAAATAAACTGTTGGAACAATACATAGACTGTATATTGAATAGTGGACTTAACTTCTATTCTTAATATAATTTGAATATGAATCTCTGTACAGGGAAATGTGAAATTAAGTTATTTCAGCTTTTAAGTTGGGGATATGTATATGGGGCTCTACAGGGACTGACTCACTTTTGGAACCAGCCTCATGTTACCATTGAAGAAACTGCAGTTTTTGGCACTTAAATGT
>JAPZDZ010000023.1:572390-586581 GCA_029783805.1 Acanthurus tennentii | reverse complement strand
TCAAGTTTTCTGGATCCCTCTTAATCTCTTTTGTTTATTTTTCCTGAAAGCATTCAGTTTGGCTTTTAAATGTATGCCATCCCTCTCTGTCTTCTCAAATAAGCTGTTTTACACTTAATCCATCTTTGCCATGTCTGTTAATGAGTTGCCTCTGCCGGCTTCCACATGGGTTGTCTGATTTTGACCGCACCGTAACTTTTTCAAAGTTTAGACCAGAGTGTTGGTGACTTACAAGGGTATAAGTGCTCACAGTGCTTTGTTTACCTCTTTTAAATGCTGTCATGAACAAGCAATAACCTAGACTAACGAATTTCAATTTTCAAATTCCCCATGTTCTTTAGCAGTTAGGCCCAAACATTTCCACAAAGGAATTCAGTCTTTAAAAAACGGTCACAGATAGAGTGTAAAGTTTAATTTATTTTTTAAGGACTCAGCAGTGGGCTTGGTTCATTTTATCAAAGGTCACTCACTCAGGAGTGGTCGCTGGGGGACTATTTTTAGTGACAGATTATTACATATTTGGTGTATTCTGGTAAGAATGAACAGCAGCAAGACTATGATGGAGTGACTCAAAATAACCCTAAGTGCTCATGTTGATTGTTAAAAAAAGAACATGTGACACTTGACAACTGTAAGGCTCCTGGAGGGATTTTCATAACTACAATATATAATGTAGTTTTGCACAATCCCCATAATTATGTTTTGTATTTTTCTGCATAAAAATCAACCTCATATCCTGAGTGCAAGACTTGCTCATGCATACTGTTCAAGTTAAATTTGCCAAAGATATGCAGTTCATTACATTGAAAAAATATTGGCAAAATATTGTTACATATCTTTGCTTGATATTGTAGTTTGAGTGCTAATTGATTTAAAAAGTTACACTGCATTTATGTCAAATCCATGTTGTTCTGATGACACAGGCTAAAATAGTTAACACTCATTGTAATTAATGACATCATTTAAATATACTTTGGATAGAAATTAATGGTTGTCTTAGTGATAGCAGAATATGTGTAAAGATTAGTTCCCTTTATTGATGTGTATAGTATTTGTCCTAAATGTGTGGAACATGTCAAATCAGAGGTGCTCTTATACAAGATGATTTGAGTATATAACTTCAGACTATCTAATCGTGCCGTATAAAAAGTTTTTTCCTAGTCTTCGCATGAGCATAGTTCTGTTATATTTATAAAGTATTTGCATGTCGGGCTTCTCAATAGGTTTTGCTCCTAAATAAGTTTCGAAAGTCACTTGGAAGTCATTGCGGCATCAACAAGAGAGTTAAGTCATTTCAAATTTAAACCGTCAGTGGATTCACACTGAGTAAAAATTGTTTGATCTTAATTTAAGGGACAGAGTGGTGTGCTGCTGGAAAATAACTGCATTTAGACTTTCATGATTTTGGCAATTTCTGTTTATCTTTTCTCTGCCAACACCATGCAGGCAAGTTAAGCTTAGCATCTAGGTGATATATCTTGTGTAATTGGACATGATGGGGTATAAATGAAGATATTACTCATAGCCGAGTCTCTGTTTGTGTTCCAGACTAATTTGTGTTTATATCAGTGGTAATTAAGGCCTGAGTTCCTGCTGTGAAGGGAGAGAGGGATTGCTCTGCTCTGCTCTCTTCTTTCTCTTTTTCTCTTTTGCACTCTCTCACTCACACACACACATGCACACACATACGGCTGAATTAGTACAGCTTAGGGCTGGACACATGGATATAAACTTTTATTACATCACATGTCACTTTATGTCATGATATAGTAAATGTTCTTCCAGTCCAATAAACTTTTTACAGATCACATTTGACTTGTCATAGGATAAAAAAGTACAGGAATAATTAGTAACATAAATTATGGCTCTGTTCCATTTCGCTGAGCTACTTCCAGGGTGCCCAACATTATGCATGCTGGCTCACTGACATGGCTTACTGAGACACTTAAATGTAACAGAATCACCATTATTGTAATTATTTATACCTGAACAATAAAGGATTTCTCCATCTGCCACCTGGTCCCAACAGGTCACAGGCACAAAAGTGAATCTCAGTCATTTTGGCATGGAAAATACAGTAGACTACATTAGGAGGTGTAGCCACAAAAAGAAAAAAAAGCTCTGCCCTCACTACTGAAACATATGCCGTCACAAAAATGGGCCATAAGGCTAACACATCGTTTGCAGACCTGCTTTATGCAAACCACTTGTGCAGACCCATTCGTCATTGTCGTCTGCGCCTGTACCCAGTTATAGCACTGTCTGAACTGCAGTCATTAAAGAAGGCTTACCCATAGATTCTGCCAGATCCCTCCCTCCCAGTATACATTTAAAAAAGCAGAAGTGATTTGCACGGGGTAACCACTGCGTAGGGCGTGCTACATGGCTACATGGCGTGTGACATAGGAGGTAAGGAGACACTGACCACAGATCAGTGTAGCAGAAAAAGCCCTAAAACTGGTAGTATGGGATGGAGGTAGTCAAGAAAGTCCACCAGAGCTACCAAAGCAGAAGCACATTTGTGTAAAAGTTTCAGTCTGGCTCTTGCATTTAGACGTGCCAGCAGCCCAGACAGACTAAGGCTTTAATGGTGTGTGGACGGGTCTGTGGGAGAGTGCCAGTACGAAGCCATAGCCCTGCTGTTGCTCACTGGATCATCTCAAGGAAAAATAATGTGCTCTGGCGGTGCTTCTTAAGTCGTCTAAGGCACAAATCCAAACCATTTTGCCAAAATTGAAGTATAATAAGAAGAGGCCTGGCAAAAGAAAGCATTAAATCCTGTGAACAATGAGTCTCGATCAGCTTATTTGAAAATCAGCGCTTCCACTTAGACTCACACTTAAAGGTGGAGGTGGGCTGTCCACCTCTTATCTGAGGGTGTTTATTTAGTATTTCAGTACAATTTTATAATGAAAGAAGTCCCAAACAGTTCACTGTATGCCAACATCGGCCTTGGAAGTGTGAAAGAACAAAAGACAGTCTGTTGAACCATTTTCAATCCATAAAATTCAAATTCTTATTAATATGGAAATATGCAATATCAATATTAATACCAGTATTGATGTGTTTCATGAGAGTTTAGTCATATAATTTAGTTGACTGCACGAGGAAACATGAATAGGTGTGAAGATCATCTTTAATATGTGCTTGACAATGTATCCTCAATCATGACACACATGTTTTTTTTTCTGCAGAAGCAGCACAACTACAACATACAGTACCAGGTGGGATGCTCATATTGCCAGCATGTCTCAGAAAACTGAAGAAAAAAACAACAAACAAAATGTTAATATTGTGCAAATACCTCTTGTAAGTTTGGGGAATACAAGTAGGAAGTTGGTAGGCTGCCAGCAGTAGTCATTGGGCTCAGGGAAAGTAAGAAAGGGATTGATTCAGGAGATAGATAATGATACAACTGAGAGATTACACCAAAACTGGCAGGTAATTTGTAGCATGATGGTTCCCATTTGTCCCATTGTAGTCTCTGTCGCGTCCTCTCTCTCTTCCTCTCGCTATCTCTCTTCCTTTGTTAGCTGGAGAACAGTCTATCCAACACCCTACCAGGTTAACCACTGTCCCACAATCAGCTTGTCAGACTGAGAAAAGCCCAGCAAATTAATGTCCAACGTATCTGCTGAGGCTGCTTTCCAATTAACTCTGGGGCATTGTTGTGTTAGGATAAATTAGTTTTTCTTTTTTTTTCCCTCTCCCCTGCACTTATGGATGTGTATGTACATGATGCCTTTTGGCTCAGTAAAGTAATGAGGCCACCTGGTCAACCTTTATTTCCCTCAAATACCTTGGTGACTAATGTTTAGCTTCATCGTTCTAACTGAAAGTAATTAGGTGACCGGCCGATGACATTTTGAAACAACACTTTGTACGCTGGCTGATAACAGAAAGTGTGAAAAAAATGTGCATTGTAAACATATCAGTGCAATGCGATCTGAGTCCTTATGGCCAGTGGATAGAAATGCATGCTTCAATCCAAAGAGAAACTAACTCATTTATATGCATCTGTTCTCTTTTCACCAGTAAGGCATCATTGATTTTCCTGAGCCGTCTTAACAGAGCTATCTTCTTTTGAATTACCATGGGGAGCGATATGCATTACACCAGAGAGGAAAAAACCGTGTTCTAAATGGGCTTTATTTTCAAAAGTGATTTGATCTGAATACATGTGAATAGAACTTTATTTGAATACATTTTTGTGGTTTGGGGTAAATTATTTTTCTCCTTCGCAGGCGTTATGTGGTTCCCTGCGTCATTTTAAAGCTAAATGAAATCAACATCCATCTCGCTATCCCTCTCACTCCTTCTTCTCCCGCCTCCTCTTTCTTCTCTCTCTCCTCTCCTTGTCATGCATGAGTGTTATGGAGATGACAATTTATTCCTAATTTAAAAAAAAAGAGACTTGCCCAGAAGCAGAGTGTGAAGCCCCACAAGTAAAGTAATATGAAGGTGTATAGAGGATTGGGAATTCAAGGTGTGACAATGGCTCAACTTTTGGCCTCCCTGGTGGCCGTTCCAGTACTTGAGTGCTGCTAATCTATTAAAGAGTTTCTATTCTACTTTCACCTTACACAAAGTCCCACATCAACTCAGGCTTGATTATCTGTCCCTCTTTCCAGTTCGACAGGGACCTGCGTCTCTCACTCACACACACACACACACACACACTCATGCACACACACACGCTCTCAAAACCCTCAGAGTCCATCCAGACAAACCAATCTCTACCCTTCGCCCCATTTCCTTTCCCCCCTCTGTGACAAGAAAAGGCAGCCGTTGCCCCTTTCAAAACCCCCATTGCACTGCAAATTCTTCAATTTAGATTATCTCTCGTCTTTGTTTCACAAGACTGATCCCAGTCATCGTAGCCCATTTCTGTCAGGGACCAGCTCCTTAAAAGTCAGCTTTTTTTTTTTTTTAAAAGGTTTCCAAGGAGAGACATTCTGAGCAGATTTTAAACTATGAGGCGTAAAATATGCTGGTTGTGGTGTAGCAGTTTAAACCATTTTACTCTGTATGAGACAACGATAAAATCACTTTTTTCCAAGTCTTACAGTATAACTGGAAAGCATTTTTAGTTGCCATAATTGTTCCTGCTGACTGTATTGACCCTGATGAGAACATATGTGGACGCAATTTCGATTGTACAAATGCTTCCAGAGGGTCAGCTGATGCATATATGGCTCCAGCAGTGCAGGTTAAATAAAATGGGAGTCAATTAAAGTTTTTTTTGGTCCTATGATTTTTTTTCCAGCTTTACCTATCAATTTTAACCTGCCTGAAATATCTTAACAGCTGCCTGACAGTATCGACATAAAATTACACATAATCTTGGTACCCAAGGACGAATTTTGACTTGGTGATGAGCTAATTCTTACTGTCTGGTCCCTAAAGCAGGTCTACACTCTCAACAGCACACTTAACAGCCTCGCCTGCATTAGAGTAGTACACAAGTAAAACAACCAAAAAGCTAATAAAACAACTGTCAAGAGAAAGAGACAAGAAAACACTGAATTAATCACAAAAAGAATCCACTTATGTATGTATGATTGATAGAAAAAATGAAAATTGCGTATATATTATATACGTTATACATTACTATTAAATATTATAATAATATCTGAACTTAGTAAGGGGCTGTCAGATTACTCAATGATAGAAAGGGGTCTCTTAAGGGAAAGATGGAGCCACTGTTTTAAGCACTTGGCACTTGAGTTCTCTCATTATGGCACTGATCTGGGCACAGTGCACAGACTGAAATGTAATTGAAAGAGACAGTCTTCTCCTTCTAGTCTCCTACTTATTCAAAATTACTGCTGTGTCCTGCTGCGTTTGAGAGAAGCTGTACTGTACACAGTCACTAAGAATATCCTCTGACCACTCCTGCTCTCCCTCTCTCATCTTCTGCTCCACTAGTGCCTCCTTTTTTTTTATCATTACAGGCAGTCCACCACGTTTCTGGGTTTTTGCACTGAGAAGCAACAGAGCAGCTGAAGGCAAAAAAACCCCTCTTTGATTGAGTATTGATCTGAGATTGTCAGACAGGCAGAGATGACAAAGTTCACACATGAGAACAAGGCTGCGTCTCGCTGTGCAGTTTTTTTGCTGTAATCAACTCTTCAGGGCAAGGAGATGTATCCATCAGTCAGGAATTACATGGTCTTTCATCACTGCGGTAAGCTGCGATCATGTGGTCACCAATCTTGTCAAAACACATGCAGGAAGGTAGCAACAATAATGGTATTGTCAAATCCCCGATATCATATCCCATGCTGTACATCACCTTTTAGCGAAGGAATTTGTGTTTCATATGACATTTTAACACTGAGTAATGAAATTGTGGACAGAAATCAATAAGAATGGGAGAATGTGAAAGAGAAGTGTTTGAGAGAAGCTCACAGAGCAGTAACTAGCTGCTACAGAGGGATGGCTGTATCAGTAGGAGACATGAGATGGGTGTAGCCATGTGAGGTGATGGTGAGATGGATTTGTGTGTTTCTTTTCTTCCCCTCATTTATTTTTATTTTTCTCCCTGACAGCTTGAAAAATGGTTTAGCGATGAAAAATAAAACATATAGTACTTGATAAAAATAGAATGCTGTCAGAGTCATATTTCCCTGAAGCTTTATGAAAATTGTTTTTTTTCTGCATTTATTTATCAAGAAATGCACTGTTTTTTTTTCAATCCCATGAGGGAAGACTGTGCAGTATATATGTTCTAGACACACAACAGAGAGCCCTCTAATTGCCTCCATGAATGCTTTTATGGTTTTGAGCGCTAGAGGTAATTTCTGCATCTGAATCGATTCTCAGAGAACCTTAGGCAGTAATTGGTTAAAGCAGCAACTCCAATAAATTTATTAATTTTGTTTATTTTTTTTTTATTATTTTTGCATTTTTGTGGAATCTCTCATTTCACAATGGTTGTTGTGAAATACATGAACCCCTTCCTCTCATCCTGGTTCTGATGTTTTAATTTAAATTCTGTTCCCGCTGGGCTCGTGTCCCCAAGGATAAGTCCTACTGACACTGATGATTCACTGACTTCTATTCATCATTTAGTTGATGGACTGAGACAAAATCTTGTACAGACATTTACGGCTCTTAGACAATGAATACTAATGACTTTTCCTCTAGCGCCACCGTAAGGTTTGCATGTGTGGTTTTGAGAGACATAATAAAAATTATTGATAGGATTGCTGTAACTTTTTTTCAGTTTCACATTTCCATTAGAGTCAATAGTGTTTTTTATAACTTTCTATCTAGTGCCACAGCAAGGTCAAATATTAATTTGTTCAGCTCCTTGATTTATGGAATAATATCTACAAAACTAAAAAAAATAATAATTAACTTAAAATATACCTAATTTGCATTAGCATGTCAGGCTTATTATCATGATCATGCTTATGTTAGCATTTA
Source organism: Acanthurus tennentii (assembly GCA_029783805.1). Classification (NCBI taxonomy): domain Eukaryota; kingdom Metazoa; phylum Chordata; class Actinopteri; order Acanthuriformes; family Acanthuridae; genus Acanthurus; species Acanthurus tennentii. The sequence goes on along the minus strand of JAPZDZ010000023.1, from coordinate 579,150 downwards.
GCTCAAAGTAATTCTCTGTCTTTAAATATCTACTAAGTCTTGTTTGTATTTAGCTGTTTGAATGTGTTATTCATTGACAAAGCATTCCTCTCAGTGTCTTGGTGAAAAAAAAGAAATAGATTTTGAAGAAAAATATCATCATGAATCTTCCTAACACGGCTTGTGTTTCTGTAAATGCTCTGTAGTATTGTCCATATCTTTTGTCTTCATTTTTTAAACCTCCTTTGTTTCCCAGCATGGGGGACGTTGGCTTGGCAAAATTTCTACAAATTCTGTTAAAATACATAGACTGCTATTTTAAGCTCATACTTGTGCAACATACAGCTTAAAAGCTTGATGCAGAACCTTTGAAGATAAAATCACAACATCAGGCTCGATAAACCTTTTTTTCAGAAATTGAACACATAGGAACAGAATCAACTCACTAAAAGAAGCTTTGCAATATTCCACAGATTGAAAACATCCAAACAAAAGTGGTCTGGTTACCCTGTCAAACATCCAGACAATCGAGTCCAGAAAAACTATTAGTCCAAACACGTTGTGACATCCATAAGCAATCACACACTGTAGTTAGAACCACTGTTGCTGCTGTTGATTTTTTTTTTCTGTTTCTCTGTATCACTGTTTTGTAATCATTTACTCTCTGGCTGCGACATAATGCTGAAATTGTAGCTTAATTCTCAGCTTTTGAATCACACCTAATTTACCTGTTATGAGCTTCATTGTCTACATCCTACAATAGCCAAAGAGAATCCAAATTGAAAGGCAGGGCCTTCCTTTTCTTTTCTTTTCTTTGTGGAAAAAACAAACCAGTTGAGAATGATTGTGCAGATTACTGGCATTTTGTTGAGCAAACTAAGTTCTGAAGATATGGAAGTGCTGCAGCAGCAGGAATATTTTAAAGCTACAAAAGGGGCTTTGCAAAGGCATTTTCAATCAATTCATGTAGCAGTATATTAACGTTTCTAAAACCAACATAGATGACCGAAGTATGAATCTTGATAAATGTCTTGTATAAGATGAGATGAGATGTATAAATATTGATAATTATCTGGATACATTTGGTAAATGGCCTCTTTTCAGAAAATCCGTACATATGTCCTTAAAAGAAGAAAAATAAGTTCCACATGGTCTTAACAATACTATGATATATGATATTAGTCTGAACATAGCTTCATGCTGTGGTGCCATTCTGTTTTGAAGCTAATGCACATTTCTGCACATATCTGCAGAAATCTCTACAAGACCGAGTGATGGGAAATGAAGTTCAAAATGTTAGATTACAAAAAAGACCAAGACCGAAGAGACTAAGACCATGCATCCAAATGGTGAAGAAACAGCTTTAAATTTACCTTGGGTATGCCTTTATAGGGGTTTTAATCCATATTAGTCTACCTTTTTTTACAGGGAAAAATAATCCATGTAAAGTGACTGCTGCCCTGGGTCATCATCTTTTGTCGTATGTGTGTGCGTCTTGGGTGTGTTTGTGTGTATGTGTCTGATGATACACCTACAGCAAGGATTTGGGGAAATGTTTTGAAAATTGGTTCCAACCACTAGTCTGAGTCTCAGGGGCAGCAGTAGCTCAGTCTGTGGGCACATAGTTTAGGAACCAGAAGGCAGCTGATACTTGCAAAGAACAGATTAGTCAGAACAGATCAGCAAGTGTGATAGTCAGGTGTATCATAGAGGCTGATGAGATGCACTTCAGCAAGACCCCAAACCGTGACATGACACCCAATCTTGTTGAAATTCCCCCATGCATGTGTGCATTTATGGCCAAATTGTAAGTGAAAAAAAGGATTTGTGGTTTTGTATACCATCTTCTTTTTAAAGTTTAACTTAAGGTTCGACGATGAATGAACACATGTGGTGTCTTTCAATACCGCATAATGGAGAATATATAATATAATATAATATAAGCTTGAAATTTTCACCAGGGAAAGATATTAGAAACAAGATCCCAAAATATTAGTACTAATAAAGAAAAAATATTTACTGCAGCAGTGCACATCACTAACTCTTTTGACCTCTGAGCAAGCCATGTCCTTCCTGCTGAACTCAGTGCTCTTTACTTTTCTGCTCATGGACTCATGACAGAACCTAAATAGTGCACAGCAAAGAAGAAAAAAAAAAGTCAGCAACTTCTGACTTGACATCCAGCACAGTGCATTAGTATATATAATGCTGACACAAAAATGACTTCAAGAGGCCTCTGGCAGAATTTGCAGGAAGAAAGTTGGAGACTAAGAAGCCCAAATACAGGTAGCTACAGTAAAGACTCACAGACACATGCAGGAAGTAGACAAAATAACAACATACTTTCTACAGAGAGGGTTCACAGTATTTTAAATCTCAGTTAGCACCATTTGTCAGCTCCCTTTAAACTCTTATGCAGTGCAGTTTAGTATGCATATCATTATTTTCAAGACTACTCCTTGATTATTGTGAGTTTTTACTTTTTTTACTTGTAAAATGTAGCCTCTTTTGAACTCTCCTAGTTATCTCTTTTTTTTCTTGCTTTGCACATTAAAGCACTAACTTCCCTAACATCCAGTTTTTGTTTTAAAGATCTGCCTTTAATTTGACTTGCTGTTTTGGTTTTGCATGCTTTTTTGTGTTTGTGTTTTAGAAATCACTGGAAACAAAATTCAAGCCATAAAAGCAGATCCTAGTGAATGTGACAGATGGCTATTTGAAGCTGAGTAGTCAGTTTTGGACATTTCCACCATGACTAATGATGGATATTTCTACAGGTGGGCAGTTTAGCAATCATTAAAGCACTCGTTGCCATGTGCTGTGCCATGCCACAGTAGAGCAAAACTTACAAACTGCATGAAAGACACTGCTCATATCTGTGTACTATGAATACATCTGCATCTTTCCATTCTGTGATGTCAAGAAGCCTCTTCGTCTCTTCTGTTTTGACGTCCCTGACCCACTATTCACAGTGTCGCCCGGCCTCCTCATAGAAGTAGATTACACTGAGTTGCCTCATTCACTTTCATCTCCACCCAGAGGAACAATGACTTCAAACCTGTAATGAAATTACGACACTGATGTCATTACAGATTAGGCCTACTCTATCATGTAGTATTGCCTTCTTGCCAGTTATGAATAATCCACCATCCACCATCTGTATATTTCCATCCACTGTGACTGCAATATATTTATATATATTTTTTTCTTTTTCATTGACGTGAACGTAAACAATCAAAAATCTCTGAAGTCCCATGGGTTGAGGAGGTTGTGTTGTATTTTTGATGGACTGGGATATTTCAGTCCGCCATGGCTGATATATTTTTGAGTGACATTTTATCTCAGCAATCTTGTTGATCTTAATGAGATTTCTGTCCTTCATTGGTGTGTGTGCGTGCATCGGTGTATGTGGGTATCTGCGGTGGTTGCGATTAAGTGGAAAAAGAGCCCCTATCAAACAATGTTTCTGACAGCGAAGGCTCTCAGCACAGAGGAGGCGGACCTTGGACTGCTGACTACACTAAGAGGGTTTTTGACACTTGTAAGATTGCCTCACCTTCAGTTTATTCTGCAGGTCTAAAACTTAAGCCAGGATCTTGATAAACATTTTTTTTAAGAGGGTCATGTTAATATGACAATTAATCGAAATTACTCACAACAATTGTACTTGGAAAGACTAAACAAATTAGACGCCCTAAAAAACCCTTAAAATTCATGCTACTTTGTCACATAAATATGTCAAAAACTTTATGATCGACTAATTCCTTTTTCCAAATTGAATTCAAAGCAATTTTATGAATTCTTGTCAGTTTTATTGTATTAAATGTGTGTGGCTGTAATGTGATTAATACCCTGCTGGTATTTAGTAGACAAATTGTGAATGCCCGGCAAAACCATTTTAATGACTAGTTTATTTCTCAAACACAGCTAGAGACCAAATAAATTTGAGTTTGCACTGGCCATTATATTAAGCATGCTCTTTGGTCTTGCCTGTGGTTGCATCAGAAGTGAAAGCAAGACTGTGGAATGCAGGATCTTCATATTTTACATAACAGACTATTGTGTTTTTAGAGTTAGCTCTTTGATAGAACATTTCATTTTACACAGCAGGTATTCTGAGATTAATTTTTTGATATACATTTGTAATATCAAAACAGGCTTTTATGTCTTTCTCTCTGTGGTGAAGACAGCAGGGGTTCACAGTGTTCTTCAAAAGCAAAAAAATATATATATAAATTTATCCAGAAGAAAAATGGGTGCAGCAATTTGTGAATATGTCATAGAAACTGACAATTAGTGATGAGACTAAGTGCTTACATATTTTTTAATGAAACATGGAAAAATATCAGGAGAGAGTAATGGAGGTGAGCAAGTTATTTATGTTCTATATTCAATTAAATCTCATTTATGTGAACCACTGTTGATAGAAATGACACTGGAGGACAATGAGAGAAACAAAGCTGCCATATTCATTTTTTTTTTTATTATTATCCTTTGCAGTATACTGCTCAGCAGACTCCTACCTGCCAGTGATATTGCATCAGTGCAGCTATTTCAAAAAGTGGCATGTGAAACCAACCCAGGGAAACAATTCAGCATTGCTACTGTAGCAGTACTTTGAAAATTGTGCAGATGCAGGTGCTTTGTATAAGAAGCAAATGTTTCAGATAAAGCACTGCAAAATAGACTAAATTTGATGATCCATGCATAGTGGAGGATATGCATGGTTTATCCAGTGATAAGGCTTAGAATGCTAATGGAAATCTTTAAAGAATGCATGGTTTATGTGATACTCTGCTTCCTCTCTGACCTCTCTGTGTTCGTCTGTTGATCATTTTATCCTCTTGTTGTGTGAAAGACAGTGTCTAAGACCCAATGGTCCATGTGCACTCAAAACGTTGATGTCCAGTGTCATGCAATGACCCTCTGTTCCTCGGTTTCAGTCACGGATTACAGTAGAACATGTGCTCAATCCCATTTGTTGCGACAAATACCCCCCCAATCTCTGTGGGCTTTCTGTGGCTGTGCAGCATCCATCACCCATCACTGTCTCTCCAGCCCAGGGCTTCACAAGGCTAAAGTGTGGACTGTGAAAAATGTACTGCTTTATATTAGATTGCCAACAGTCGGTCCTCTCTTTCTAGAATTATCTGTGATCAACATCTACAGTAATCGTGTAATAAGTATGTGCGCTGGCAACAACCAAACAGTCAGGAAAGAAAAACATTCATCTTCTCAAATAAAGTTTGCCGAGCCACACATCAAGGAATACAAAATCAAAGGAATATCTGGGAAATCAAAACTTGGCTTTTACACTTAGGAAAATAGAGAAATACATAAATGTCAGCGACATTTGGCATCTGTGAGGGTAAGGATTATTTTTCAGCCTTTTTTAAAGCTGAAATTCTACTCTTACTGAAGTTCATTTTTTGAGACGGTGATCTACTTCCTGCTTCACTTCATTTGCCAAGAACATCTGGTACAACTAGTCTGCTGTCAATGCAGGGTCTGAGAGTGGGTGAAAGGAGCAAGTAAGGGGCATCTGCACTATAGATTTAATCAGGTTGCCAGCTGCCTAATGGAAAAAGAAGCACCACATAACTTCTGACCTGGATGGGATGATGAGAATGACGTGCACAACCTAGAACAAGAGGGCAACTTCCAGCAGCAAAATAATACCAAATCTAGTCACTTTCTGTACTTTTTTAACCTTTACTAAATTTCAAAAAAGGTAATTTTTAATTTTACCTTAGTCCTTAGTCAATGTACATTTACTTGAGTATAGATTTTTTAGTTTCTCTTCCCACCAATGATTCCTACCTTGAGAACTGGGTCTGCTTTTTCTTGTTTTATTTTTTCTGAGAGCCCATTTGTCCTCAGGGTAAAGTAAAGAAAACTTTAGCAAACAGCAACCCAGGTCTCTCTGTGGAGTCCTTAATTTTATTGTAAGTTGACATAAGTCTTATATTCACTTGCCTGTAGGCCCTGGTTTGATCTGCCAGCACCTGAGAAAAATGTCTTGGACTCTTTTACGAAGAAAGAAAACAACAAGAAGATAATTTTGTCATTCCACCATTTTCACATTTATTTTAGTTCTCCATTATTTTACAGCTTGAGCACAACAACATCAAACACAAAGGGAGGTATTTCTTTCACTGTTTAAATAAGATACGATGAGATAAAATACTTTCATACAGTTGTGTACTTTTCTTCCATGCATAAATACAGTGTATGTTAGTCAGTATTTTGATGATAAAACCTCTATTTTTCTTTTTTGATCGTTGATCGAATCCAGAAGGATTGATAGCCCTGCTCTAAATACATTATTTTTCATTGAAATTGTGTGCGCCACACACTTCAAAGACCCTTTCTTATTACAATGCACTCCTGTGACGTACAGGGATAAATAAACCATTGTGAATCATACAGCACTCTATGGCCATGAGCAACAACTCGATTTCAAGAAATCAGAGCATCCATCACAGCGAGATGGTATATCTTTGACAAGCTAAAGATCACAGTGACAAATTTCTTCACTTACTCACCTTCTCTTGCTTTCTTTTCAAGCATCTGTCAGTGTTTCATAGCTCCTAAGTGTCACAACAAATTCCACCCAAAATATTTTAAAATTAAATTCAACCCTGTAACCTGTTTGGTTTGATGTAAATGTTGTTTGTTACCTTTTATTGTTTCTTAGGCTACGGTCACACTGCAGGGCTTAATGCTCAATTCGGATTTTTTTGTGAAATCCGATTTTTTTGCGAGTGCGTTCACATTTCCA
>JAPZDZ010000023.1:549428-566156 GCA_029783805.1 Acanthurus tennentii | reverse complement strand
GATCAGATACAGGTCGCATAGGGGCGAAAAAATCGGATTTGGGTCACTTTAGCCTGCAGTGTGAACGTAGCCTTAGTAATGTGTAAGTTCTTTGACTCCCCTCCCTTCTCTAGTCTCTGTCTCACTCTGTTTCATACTGTTTTTATTACAGACAAAAAAGACGTATTTTATAAAACTACTTCCATATTACAACAAAAGGTTTACTCTCACTTGAAAAGCCCCTACAGCTTGTATACGAGAAAAAGATCTGTCATGTAAGACATGAACATGCAGTAACAAAAACTGTTACTCCACTGTTTCCACATTACAGTCTCTGGACAGCGTGAGTTATGACCAATATTACCAGATATTCATGAAAATGTTTCTACGTGTGTTTTATCTTTCTCAATAAGACAGCAGCATTTTTACCGTAACCTACCTGACACAGATGTCCAAACACAGCTAGCATAGTGTTTACCCATAGCCAGCCAACAAGTTATGTGCATCCAAAATATGTACAAATGGTTACATTTTGGTTTAGTTTTGGCAAAAAATTACTTTAAAAGGGTAAAACAACAAAAAAAAAAATAGATGGGTTTTAGTCGAGGTCGGTTGAAAAAATTCAAACACAGAAGAATGGAGATTCTTCCTTTTTTCAAACATTAACTGCAATTTAGTCATTGTCATACAGATACATAATAAAATTGGCAACAAACAATATCCTTCTTTCAGTCTTAGCTTTTGATATTTCTTACTTCTATTTCTTTTTAATTGAGTAGAATAGAGGGATTTTTTTACACTCTTTTCTTCTTTTGTATTGTAAGATTGTTGTTCAAAAAACCAGGTATGTCTTGTGTCTGATTTTGAATTTGATCAAAATAGCTTTTGTTTCAGGTTCTACAAAGCATTCCCCCCTCTTCTCTGTCTTTGTGTTTGTTTGTTTGCTTTTTTTACACAAGAGTGTAAAAAGCATTTCTTTTCAGTAGTCGGTAGCCTGTGGTGTCCTCCTCCAGTTGCTGTCAAGCCTCAAACAACCTGCACAGAAGCAAGCTCAATGAAAACTATATATGGTCATGATAATAACCCTCCTAAGTCAAGGTGAAATAAATGGTAGTGAAGCAAATGCCTTTGCAAGAACTTTAAAGAATGTGGATTACTAATATATCCAAGGACAAACACCACACAGAAGAAAGTGTGAATTTGAAGATTCTACTCATTAAAAAGAACTTCATTGTTTTGATACAGGCTATAAATCAAGAACAATGGTTTAACAAAGCACGTTCACTTTGTGACTTTTCCAACTCTCATTAAGTCATCCATTGTGTTTCTCTCCTAGTCTCCTTCAAAGATTACTGGTAATTAAAATAGACTGATCTTCAAGGATTGTATTTCTGTCTGTGTAGAATAAAAGCTGTTTCTTTACGGCTTTTTTTATGTTTTTGTGCATTTCTTCCTTTTGATATCTGTTCTCTTGTGATTAATCCTTGCAGATTTTGAAAGACTGATAAACAGTGATATCAGAGAAGAAATAATAATTTATGTGAAGTTTTTGAAGATCAATCGGTTTCTAAATTACAGTATACGCATGATACATCTTTCTGAGTATAACTTTACTATCCCATCTGACACTTTTCTCATCCCGAGCAAGAAGTGCTTTTGGGATGAAAAAACACTAGAAGTTCCATGGTTCTTCCACATGTTTTCCACACTCTGCCCAGTGTATTTCATCCACCGAACCTGGTTGTTGAGTTTTCTTACTGCTCCATTGTTAGTTTCTTGTGTCTCGTACACTTTAGTATACCATGTAGAGCGGTTAACCCTTTATACAGTATGACATTTTGACTGACATCATTATCCCCACATACAAAATTTGCCTACTCCTCTTGGATCAATTGACTAATCGATAGAGACATGTATGTTTCTCCAAAGATCTATGGTCTGACTTTTCATTTTAGATCATCATCAGGTCAAAACATATTGCAAATTTGACTTTGTGTTATGTGCTGATTGAGAATGTTAACTTTCCAACAGGTTTAACTGACATTGCATGTTTTACCTGCTAAACATCAGTATGTTACCACTTTTTGTGTTCTCGTAATCATGCTTTTACCATTTAGCTAAAAACATCTGCTTGCAGCACCAATGGATTTTCATCCATCCATTATCTGTAACTGCTTATGCCAGCTGCGTCACTGGGGATACTGAATCCCAATCCCTGCTGACAATGGGTGAGCAGCAGGGTACACCTGGATAGGTAGCCAGTTCATAACATGCCGTAAAATGAAGCCTTTTTAAAAAATGTTATGCTACATGACCAGAGAAAACAGAGAAAATAGACTGGATCAATAAACACCATGAGTTTCACACTTTGAGTCAGGTGGTGCTTGGTTTTGGCTGGTCTGTTTTGAAACAGGAAGCACAAAGGAAGCATAAAGTGAACACAAATAATCCAGTGTTACTGCTGAACAGTGCACTAAAATATGTTTCTGAAGTGTTGTAGTCTCTTTAACAACAGAGTCTTTGTTCATAATAAATCTGCATTGTCACATTTTACACTTTGATCTAAATTTGTTGAGTAACACTTCTTTCTTTTTGAGAAAGAGAGAGAAGAGGCTCTCCTTGAATACAGGGATGATAAAGGGAAGTTTAACTTTCTTCATTTTCACACTCTACCAACATAATAATGATAAAAAGCATGAAAAACATGTGAGGCCTTCTCTAACGCCAGTGTTCAGTCTGTTTGTTCAGGGCCGCTGTAAAAACATAGTGTGTAAAAGAGGACCTGCTCTTGCTGTCTTAACAATGGGCTCATTATATTCTAACAATAACATAACAGTTATTTTGCTGAAGTGATTGTTCACTGAAAAAGACATAAGAATGAATAGTACATTCAAAATTTTTACCAATAGATCTCTCTGAATTCTACAGGGCTGACCTTTAAGCAACCCGTAATTCTGCAAAGAAGATGCCTCTTGTACCTTATAGCAGCGTTGGTGCCATAACTCAGTCCGAGTCATGCATCCTCTCCTCTGCTCCCTCTGCTCTGCTGTACAGTAGCTCGCTGCTCTGCACTGATTGCCTCCTTTTCCTGAGTGAGATCAGATGAATGCCCACTAATAGGTTTTCAGTTTTATTCACTGAGCCCATGGTACAGTATTAGAGGGATTTTCCGGGGGTAATTAATTGAAGTGTCCTTTTAAGGGGAAGTATCTTTTGTCTTGATTTAGTGAGTGGAGTCATTAGCTGAAACCTCAATGGCGGGGGGGCAGAGAGATTATGAATTGGTGAATCAAACATTCCCAGCTAAGTTAGTGGGGCAATTTTGAGAACTCCACGGGAGGTTATCGTTGCCTGAAACATTTTTGTTAATTTTGCTTATCCAGAGGAGATGCGCGCTGACACAAGATGCTGTCAAATATTTCCAAGAATAGTTCTGTTGTGCAAGAATGGAGCACTGTTCAGTAATATGCAAGTATTACATGCAAGCAATAACTTTTGTTGGTACTACTTCAAGTTACACCGCTTGATTATCATCCTCACTTGAATCACTCTTGTGTCTGTGACCCCTGGTGCTTTGGCACTAGCGATTTGAACATGGATCTAGGCCATCACACCACAGTTCAGATCATTTGCACTAAATGTTTTCCCACTGAAGTCACAGTAGTACTCCTGATTTGTGTGTAAAATGGAGATATAGATTTTGGCTTGAACTTGTATGACTATACTGGCTAATTTATTTACGGTCAAATTTTCCCATTTTGTTACTGAGCTTCATTATAAATGTTATACTTATATCTATGTATGTCTGATGTATAGGAAAGCAAAGAATAAGACAATATTTGAAACGAAATGCCAATTTAGCAGCTCCAGTGACACAAACCTTTCATATGTCTGGGGACTTATATGCAGACCGCTGGGCTAAATGTTTTGATTAAGGATAAGAATTCAATGATAAACAAATGACCTATGCTTTTATAAACTGACTACTTCCACTGAAAGCCATAAACTTATCATTTTTCTATCAACTACTTGAATATACTGTCATTGGTATTGGGCTTCTGTCATCTGTCAATGAGCTCTGATTTGTTTGTGCTCTCCCCTTTTGCAGCTCAGTCCATGTAAGTTATCCACCGCAGCTCAGACAACTGTGGGTTAGCATAAGTAGAAAAACCTGCTGACTTGCCTGCTACTAAAAGTGACCCAAAGCAATGGTGTTTCTGATGTACTGCATTTGACATACTACATACTGAAACATGATTAATCTTCTTTTTACATACTTAGTATGATAATAAAAGGAATATACCCTAATCTCAAACCACCCGTATGTAATTTATAATTTGGAAAATTTTTAATTTACATTTTCTAATTTCAATATATGCTGACCTTTAGAACCGTTCCAGACCTTCCCCTCCTTGAATAGAAAGAAAGACGTTTGCAATATGCAGTATGCATTTTTTTTATTACCTCAAACCTTGAAATTAAAACCTTCCAAAGAAAATTTAAACTGCACATCAGGTTGCACTGGTATCAAAAAATCTTGCAAGTGAACAGACCTCATCATCTCATTTTCCTCCTCTTTTTTAGTTTTCTTGTAGTTTAGCTGATGATGTTATGCCTGATGATGATGATATCTGTTTTGTAGGAAACAGTTTTAATATAAATACTTAGTATCATCACATTAAATTATCAACAACTCAGTACCGCGCTATAAATTTATTAGAAAATGTACAAATTGAGCATGTCTTCCAATCAATGAGCATAGTTCAACTCACTTTTTTTGCAAATTAAATACAGGGCATTATTTTACTTTCTCAAAACTCTGCAAGGTTATTTTAACTAATTAGTATAACTATTTATATTACTGTTGTCTCTTAATTATCCTCTTCTAACTCATTAAGCACAAACCAAGATTCCATTATAACAAAATGAGTTGCATCTCTTTATGGATTGTGCTGAGCTAAAGTTTTTATAGATTATTAAAATTATTACAACAGGTTTTGTTTGTTTGTTTGTGCTTTTAACATTTTTGAATACAGGAAACACAGTGTATAAGAGAGCTCAACATATAGATATACAACAGCCTTGTCTAGTATTTCCCATAAGTGCTAATCCACATTGCACCTTATATCATCACATATAATTCACCTGAAAAAGTTTTTTTTGGCATGCATGGTTCATCCCTTGCAATCTTGTGCAGATATGTCCAGACATCGAGCGTTTATTTTGCCCAAGAGGGACATATTGCTCGTGGTCATAAATTTTCCACATCAATAAGGTATTCATCTGCAGGGTTGCTGGAAGAGGTGGAAGGTGGAGGGAAAATTTATACCAGTTGGGAATGGGCATTAAACCAGTGACCAGCAGAAAATCAGTGAAATGTCATGATTCCATATGATTCTTAATGTTCTGGATTTTAACTCACCTGCCTGCCCACTATCACCTGATCATTGATGAAGCTCTTTAGGGAATATGAGAGGTGCTCAATGTTGAATTTCCCAATTAAAAGAAAAAAAAATTAAAAGAACAGGAGCATGAAGTGCCTTAGAAATAGTTTCTCTTTTCTCCCTCCCTCTGAAATGTTTACTAGAGACACGTATGCCATTTAGTGTGTAAATGGTGCTTAAGGAGAATGCTGTCTCTCTAAGAGCTCTACACTTTAAATTCACCTGAGATCTGGTGACTGTGAAGACAATAGCAATCATCTTAATAGCATGGTTTTAACCCGCTCCAAGTGGTTACTTACATTTTAAGCTAAATGATGACCATGGGAAGTGTGAATTTATAATAAGTCAAAAGGTGCAACTTAGGGGCAGTGGTGATAAAAGCAAAAAATCATCTATTGACATTTACCAAGTTCTATTAAATAAGGCCTGACTTTCTGCTTGTCTATCACTGTCTTACACTTTCGTGTTATCTGTCTCTTAATAGTTTGCATATTTTACTGTATAAAATCCTGGGTGAGAGGTTGCGATCTTTAGTTCAAGTAGCTCTCCTGGGTCTTACATTTTAATGAGCTGCCTTGAGCCTTCAGTCCATAAGTTTCACCTTACGATTCACCCTTTGCCCCAAAACTCACGCCTAAAGCCATGTGCAAAACAGCAAGATAGACAGACAGAACAGACAGACAGAATCCTGTTTTTTTTAAGCAGGTACTATGGAATCTCTATAGTGAATGTGTGCCCTGCTCCCTTGACCAAGGCATTTTGAATAAGCAGGTATAGAAAGTGGAATTGATGGGTACAAATTGCCAGCAAATTAACTGTTACAATTTGTGTTTTTCATATTACTAAACCCACCTTATTTCCAGCTCCCTCCCTCCACCCACCCACCTCTTGACAATAGTATCTGTCATTTTTTTCCCACCTGTCCCAGTAAAAAATATCCTCTGCTCCTTTGGTGTCTCTGTGGAGATGGCCTTTGCGGATCAGTCCAGCATATCTCCATGGTAGCTTCAGGTGGATAAACGTGCTGTGCAGCATCTAACATGATCTGCTGTCTAATTGTGCGCTCACACTGGGATGATTAATTAAGTTTGAGGGGAAAAAAAGTAAATACTGTCACTTCTGTGTCCCCTTAGATTAATGACTTGTGTTTTATATTTTATATTCTGGGGGATGGGGGGTTAAACATGTCTGGTGGCATCACACAGCCCTGGGGTAATTAAACTCTTTTTAATAATGATGAAATCATGTGGTGTGACTGCTAAAGTTTTCTTTTAATCAATAAACCCTAGGTTGTTATTAAGTTTACTGATTACTGTTGCAACTGTGCACCATGCACAGCTGAGTCAGCAGCTTTGATGCATTCTGAAAACATCATATTGCATCAACCTTGGACCACCAGCTCTGTATTTTGTTTCTATAATGTGCCAGCACAACTTCTATGAGCAGATGTCCATCTTATTTTTTTCTATTTGTTAACCAATCATCTTCTCTTCTTCTGCTCTTCTGTGTCACTATTTTCATATTCTGTTCTTGTCGTGCACCATACATTTTCTACCCCTTTTGACTTTTGTCTCCTTACCGCTCTCCTCGGGGTTACAGGACGAGTTGTGGTTCAGATGGTCATTATGCTCTGTGGACTGTCTACCAGCCTCAGGGCCTGACATTTGGCTCCACGATGGGATTTGTCACAGTCATTATGCCATTGGGAGGAGGAGGGGACATGAAGAGATATGCAAATATGGGAGGGAGGCAAGTTGGCTATGAAGGGTAGAATTCTGATGAAAGTCCCAAATGAAAAGTGGTTGTGTAGTATGTACATGTAACCCTATATGTAATTGGTGCTTTAGAAAAAACAACTAGTACTGAAGTGATAATGATAAGAAAGATAATTGTTATACAGAAACAAAGACAAGCTTTCCGTCTCATTTAATAGTTCTTAGGGCTTATCTCCAGTCCACTGCTACTAGAAATCTTAATAAGTTGTGAATAAATGCAATGATAAATAATTGTTAGCTCAAATGACTAAAGAAGATACTTAATTACTGGAGGAATAACTGGAGGCAAGTCCTAAAATACAGCACAAAATAAAATAAAAATAAAATAACACAGATGGTATTCTCATGCCCTTTGGCAGTTAATTAGACAATTTGAGACTAATAAGCACAAAAACAGGCATCGACACTATTTCATAAAGGTAAAAAACACTTTGAGGTTAGATTCACTTTATGAATTAACTTCATATAAACAACCAGTGTATTGCCACGGATTGCTGAGGACCAGTCCACAAGTTAACTTAGCACAGGAAAAAGTTAGATATGAATAGAATGCAACAACCATATTTGCAATTAACTAACAACCCCTGAATGCTGCATGTGGAGCAGAAGCAGGCAGCTTTTTACTGCGGGCATGGAGAAAGAAAACAGGCCCAAAGTCAGACAAAACTCAAGTTTTAAAGACAAGAAGGGCATCAGGTGGAAATTTATTTTTTCACAGTAAAACTACAGACAGATGAAAAAGGTTGGAACCAGAAGTAATTTTGACCTGGCTCTGTGCAATACCTCAGATTTAAAACAATTGTGGTCAATTAAATGTCATTCTTCCAAACTAATTTATACACGGAGAGGTCTACTGATGTTAAAGTGACTTTAATCATTATTATTTTATTTTATTATATTAGTGACTTAAATTGACCTTTATTTTTTTCCACACTTCTTAAAATACATGCAAGAAATTAATTTATTCTGAATGCTCTGGAATGTTCACCTATGCCCCCCTATGAATCTGTTTTGTTCCTTTCAAATGACTTAATACAATTCATTTATTTTTTTCAATTATCAAGTTATGATGTGATTTCATTACCCAGCTTTGATTGTCATTGTTTCGACTGGAGTGGTTTGCCAGGTTCTTCTGCTCATTAGCTTGTGTGTTATTTATATTCTCATTAAGCAGTTATTTATATTCTCATTAGCAAACGTGTCATTGGTATGCAGTGATGAAAGCAATAAACGTCCTTTTGTCCTCTCTGTCAATCAGTGTTTGTACACAGGCATGACGGCAAGCAAAAATAGAAGATTTTTACCTTTTTAATGCAGCAACAAAATTTTTAAATGGATGTTTTATATAATCTTTCAATCCATTAACTTTGTCTATCACAGTTTTTCTCTTTTTTTGGTCCTCATAGGATTGTCTGTATTTTGTTGGTTTTTCTTTGTGGTTTTATCCAGTGCAAAATGTTTTTATCTAGCTTTTGCCAGTGGTCCAGCTGTGGTCTGAGCAGGCAGTGGCTGAGGAGATAAAATTGAGAAAGTACATTGTGCAGGAGGCAGGGAAGGGCAGCTACACTGTATTTCACTCCATTCACTTGACTGCCATCTCGGAGCTCATTATCTTATATTTAGCTTGAGTGCAGCAGAGCTCGGCAACAGCTTTCCACATCTGCAGCTTCTGCCGCTACAGTTACTGCATCTAAATTAATTTATTTAGAAAAGTTTTGCAACTCACTGAATGGCGAAACTTTTTTTTTTTTCAAAGTGGCATTGCTGCATGCCTTTGCTGTAAATAAAGTTTCTTATTAACAAATAAAGGAAGAATCTTAATTAAAATCAAGTTACAGATCAATCAGGGAGCAAATGAAAAGATGAACATCTTTCATTTGCATGAGCATGCTTGCATTTAAAAGCATTGCAGTGGTAAAGCCAGGTCAGAGTAGTGTTAGGATGTAGCTTCTGAGATATGTTGATAATCAGGAGATTTATTCTCCCATTCTTCATGATTTCTAAGCCAATACATACACAACTTTACATTCAAATTAAGTCATACAGCTTAAGTATTGACAGTAATTTGTTGATCTACTGTTTTTTACAAACAATCTGTTTCAAATTCCAAAACCTAGTTCTGATCAAACACTCACAAGAAGACAAGTTGAAACTTGCAATGTGAAATTGTGACACTTTCTTTAAAAAATTGTTACTTTACACCAATACAACCAGACAAGAGGATGCATTACTCCATAGCAACAAGTCTGAACTTCAGTTCAAAAAAAAAAATCAGCATAGTGATAGACTTGAAGGTGAAAATATAAAAGGCGTGTGCATACAAAGTGTGTAGTTGAAAGGCAGTTAGTGGGCAGCAGAGTGACAGAGAATGAATGTCCGTTTAACATTGCATTCAAATTTTTAGGCTTTAAGTGTTCCTCAAACAACCTGATTAAGTGATCATCTCCTTTCCCTGTCCAAAACGCTGCCATGTGGAACAGCAGACAGAGTGCAAGTGACTTGACCAGCTGACAACAAGCTGATTGGCTGTTGACACAGGCGCCATGCCATATGCTCTGTAAGCTAGCTGTGTCACAAGGGACACAACAAGCAGGGCCAATTTACATGGCTGCAGTGTTTTAAACTGATTTTATGTCATGGCAAATCCTTGTTCTGAAATGGTCCTAAAGTAAGGTCACAAAATGTGTCCATAAAACTTACATATGAAACATGAGGTCACGAACCGCACAGGTTTTTATTGGGTGCTTATAAGGGAATTTTTGTAACTGGTGATCAAAATACACCACATAAAATTGAGAAACTGTTATATTACATTTCACTGACCTCAAGCATTCTTTGGGTATGTGTGCTTTCACGGTGTGTATTTTTTACAGAGGTCTTGTGTTTTCTGGTTGTAACACTTGGTTTTACTTTGATAGCATGCCATTTATTGGTATTGCAATCAGCTTTATTAATAATACACCTTTCTTAAAGGAACAGCATCCCCACTTGTTTCATTATCACAACATGTTTCTAAAAGCAGTTAGCCAAGCAGGTTATTTGTTTTGTTTAATTGTCTTTTGTTTTTTGGGTTCTTATTTTTGCCGAATCTTTCTTTTTGGTATTTAGAAAAAGCCACAGGAACACATCAACACTTTTTTCCTCTGTTCAACATTTCAGTTCAAATGCTTCCATGGGTTTCACTAAATGCAGGTGTTTGCACGGATGCATCTTACTGAAAAAGCTGTCTGACATATGCAATTGCAAAACATACAAACCTTAGGGTCTTGTCCAGCTAGTTAAGTTGTTTTTTGGTTGTTTTTACGGTGTCTCTTTTATTTTACCTCCCTGTTTTACTTTGATTCTTACCTCTTATCTTATTCCAGGTCCTTTACTTCCTGCCCCTCTGTGGTTCCCTCCTGTGTGATTACCTGCCCTGCTCTAATGTGCTGCACCTGTGTCTCATTGTCTCCCCTTCCCAAAAGTACATATCCTCAGTGTTCCTCTCCTTCTGTGCCAGTTCGTCTCGTTCCTTTGTGACAGTGCTCCATCCTCTTTTTTTCAGTGTGAGTTTTTCCTTCACGAGGCTCTATTATCTGACCGGTTTTGCCTTAGCTTGCTCTTTGCCTGTTGTTCTTTGCACCTCTGCCTCACTGAGTGAACTCCTGTGTACCTTACCTAACTGTGACTGAAGGACTGTGATATTAGAACTTTGCTCTGAGTCTTTTGTCTGCATTTGGGAAGAGGCCTTAGTTCTGTTTGACATTGAATGCATCATCCATTTGTCTTCCTTAAATCTACCTTCGAGCACTGCTCTCAGCAATATGTCTTTGGTACGTGTTTGATTAGCTCCCTGATGACGGATGTCTGTAGATGTTGATGGATGTTCAACACGGTTTTTGCTGTTATTTTTGTTATGATTTAAATATTACAGATGTAAGTGATGTAAAAAGACATGTAAGTGTAGTAAGTGCCTACTAAGTGTACAAAATTAGCAGGAAATCCTCTGAAGACGTTTTTGGTACAGACATGTAAGAAAGCGGAAATGGCAGTGACTCAGACAGTTAAGGAAAGCAGGCAAAATTGCAGAGGTCTGGAATGAATAAGCTGGCAAACAGCAGCTCATATACAGACAGCGCTTTAAGAGATCAAAGTTATATGCACAAATTAGTTTAATGGGCCAGAAAATTTTAACATAAGTGTTAATGCAGGCAAGAAACAAGCTACAAATGAAGCATGAAACAGGTCTCCAGTACATCTACCATAATGACACACTTTCACAGAAGTGACAGACATGAACAACAGCTAAGTCTGAGTGTTTTCCTTAGTCTGTAGTAGTTTATTGACAGTAGTTTATATTTGTTAACAATTTAAAAAAAAACTTAAAAGATATAGCACATGCACAAAAAAATGTCTTTTTCCACAATGCCGTTACTTTAATCCCAATCAAATAAGAACACAGTCAAGTCCACTCTGACTTCAGCACCATGCAGTTTGACACAACACCACACAGTGTGTATTAAAGCATAAGATACACAATCAGAAAAATAAGTCAGACAGATTTGTTGACTACTGCTGTATAACACACATACAAAAAAAGCCATTTTGAAGTGTGAATACGAAGTGATTTCAGTGATTTTCAACTCTTGAAAAAAGGCAAGTTCAACAAAAGAAACAGGGACAAACAGATAGACTAGCATTTAAGCACCATGGAAAAGTGTAGACAGGTAGAGCACAAAGCCGCATTCGGTCCAATAGACAGCCTGGCTGCTGAGAGCTGCTGCAATATAATATAACCATATACCTGCACCACTTTTGCAACTATAACCTCATATTTAATAGACATGATTGCATTTATTTGCAGCCTAACTGAAGACGCATTTTATATGAGCTGAAATGAATAAATGTACAATGATAAAAACCACAGAGGTTTTTCCTCCTATATGTAATCGTTTGAATAGTTGTTTTATTAAGAATGTGACATAATGGAAACATGATAATGCTGTCCAAATGTCTGCAAGCTTTTTTTTTTTAAATTCATCTACAATCCTCCTTCTTTTTTGACCTCTAGCACTGTTAAGTCCTCTCTGCCAATGGGCATTAGTTTTTAAAGCTGCCACAGGAGACGTTCTTGTTAAGAAAAGACATGCATGTATTACAGTTGTGTACAAGTTGGATTCATCAGTTGTTTAAACAGACCTAATTCTTATGATGGGACCTCTTGCTATTTATTGCCATCTGTTGGCTGTATCAAAGTACTTGTACCATCAAACCTTATACCAATGTGTTCATCTTACTCAGAAAAAATTAGGTCCCGCCCTCTTCCAGACTCTGGATATATTCTCCTCCAATGACCGACAGATTTGTCAACTAAAAATGTAAATACGCACAGCTAGCCAATCAGGATGTCACTCCAACAAAAGGGGAGCTTCGCTGTTACCCTTCATGCTTTTCCCCTTAGTATTACCAAGAAAGACTGTTTTGTTCCATCTCATCAAAACACAGGGCTTTATATGATTGGAGGAGAAAATGCAGCTGAGTTGTCACCCGCCACTGACACTCTCTCAATTTAGAAAAGAGATGCAGGGTTGCGACATGGTGAAGCACAGAGATTGTCTCCTTTGCCTTTCCAGAAGGAGACACAGCAGCCCATACATCTGCAAGATGGCTTGGAGATTACTGGTCGGCACTTGAAACAAAACCCACTATCGACTGTCGTGAGCGTGGGAAAAGTCACTTATAAAAAGTTGCATATTTTCATGGTAAAGGTGGCTGAAACACAGGATTTCTCTTTATTTTGCACCTTAAAGTGTAGTTTATAAGTATATTAGGATGCCATTCATCTAATCCTTGGCCCTTTACACTTTCAGAAGGTGTGTGTAAGCTGTGCAGTCAGGGCATTAGAATCTGCTTTTATCCAACAGACCTCATTGTCACATGCAGGTCCAGAGAGAAGCTTATGTTCCTCCCCGTTCAACTGATCTTTTGCTTAGCTGACTAAAGTTTTGATATCAACTGCAAGAAGAGTTACCAAATACCAACCCAGCGGGCAGAGATTTTGGGAGTGGAGCTTAATTCAACCCAGCTCAGTGCATCTTTGTTGAGATGCAGAGTACCGCCCTGCAGCAGCCAGTTCACAGGCTGCAGCTGGGGACATGGTTTCAATGGGGCTAATTGTAAATTAGTTGTAATTATAAATTGTTTTATCACACAGTTTTAACATTGTCACAGTTTCATTTCATTGGTATGAATTCTGGGTCGGAACCATGGTGATTATGTGACTTTTGTTTTTTAATAACAGTGTAACCATTAAGTACCTAAAACCTGTCAAACTAATTTCAGTGGTGGCAGCTCTTACTCTGAGGCTTCCCTTTTAATACCTAATCATCTGGATTTCTCACTTCATGACATTTTTACTTTATCTCTCTATGGCTTCCTTTTTCTCCTTCTCATGAGTTTCACTTTAACATTTTAACCCTGTGTCATCTCTGCTATAACCTCTTCACTGCATTCTACATCTTATGAAAGTGTGCTAGTAATTTCTGCTCTTTCATTCATTCATTCATGGGTTCTGCATAAGAGTATTCATGTTTGAACTTGCTGTGTTCTCATTCACACCTGGGAATAGAATATGTCAGTTCTCAGCCTTTATCAGTCATCTGAGTCTAATTAATAAAAATCCCATTTTGGGTTTTGGAATATCAATTGTTCGTGCTGAATAACTGAAAATTAATTTCCAAACACTCATACGTATGCAGGTACACTGTGACACATAAACAGTAAGTACCTGTCTGTGTGTATGTGTGTTAGTGGGGTTTTTGTGCATGTATGTTTTTACACAACCCATTTGCAGTGGATTCAAACCCATACTGGCATCACATTTACCCTTTTCTCTATGAAGCCTGTGTTCTCTTGCTTCATCTTGGCTTTTCTCACCATGTCTGTTCCCTGGTGGCGACCTCAGGTCTGCCGGCCTCTGCTGATTTCCCTTGGTGTTTGAGAGAGATGTGGGGAGTTCGCTTTAGGCAACAGCATGTCCAACCAGCTTGTTTGATGAAATCAATCCTCAACATGTGTATCTTTGTTGTACGCTCTTTTTCTGTGTCAATCTTTTTGGGTTTTTTTTTTCTCAAATGTGAATCAGTGAGCTTTTCCCATCATGGTCATGCTCCTTTTTTCTTCTATTTTTTTCACATATACAGTCTGTACAACTCATAATAAAGTAACTAGATAGACGTGCTCTACACACTGTTTACAGTCTCTTTTCTATCTCTGTCTTTATTGTATCGTTTTCCTCCTCATCCAGTCTGAACTGGTGTCATCCAGCAGTAAGATGAGTCCAAGTGATAGCAAGGTAATGGCGGCCCTGCACGTTCGCATCCATCCCATCATACAACCATCCAATGCAGTTAGGACTAATTTAGCCTTTCCTGTTGCCAGGGGATGAAGCTGATTACAGAGGGCAATGGGTCCTCAACCAGGCCACCTACATGATGTCATGTTATGATTAAACACAGCAGACATCTGTTGTTAGAGTTACACCCGACCCTTTTGTCCCATTAGAGAAAGCTTGATGTTTATCATATAAGTTGATCGATGCTGATGCTGTGTTGTATTCCAGACCGACAAATGTCATTTTTCGTCACACGATACTCATTCGCCAGTAGAATAATGGTATCTGATGAAGATAGTGAGGACTAAGAGGGTCAGCTTGACTCCGATATAGCAAAAAACGCGTAATATGATTGTGTTGCGTTTAAGAGAGCTCGTTTGCAAGAGGAGTGAGCATATAATTCACTGAGATCTGTTCAAGATAACCAATTTAGTCACCGTATTTAACGGCCTAATTTTCTGGCAGTTAGTCTGTCTGTGTGCAAAAGTGTGTGAGTTTTTGCGCGCATGCTCACTGAGTCATCTCTTAACTGTGCTGCTTTCGAGGTGTGAAGTGGAACAGAGTACAGGTAATGAAGGAGATGGGACTGTGTAATTATTCTGTAGAGGAAGGATTACTCATTTACCTAACCATTAATGGTTCACCTTGAAGTGCAAATGCCAGCAGGATAAGACCCACACCTCTCTGCCCCTCATTACCTTCAACTGGACTAAAGACATTTGCCACTAAGCCGCCATTATTTAGTGAAGACTTTGCATATTTTACAGTAGCTCTTTTGTGTCTTATTTGAATAGTTTGCTTAATGCCCTGTGGCAAAATGCAATCGGGTATTATGGAGAAGCATGAAAACAGATTGATGTTTATGAGCGGTGCTACGCAGTGCTGCTATTTGATGTTTAGGAGAATGCTTTGTTAAGTATGTGGGTCAATAAAGAATCACAACCAGAAAACACAGAATACTCCAGTGGGTCTAATCATTTTAGAAAAAAAGCAGCTTTATGTAAGGCTAAAAGAAATGCCTTTGCCTGCTCCCACATTGTTAAAAAACTGAAAGCAGAGGCAGAATCGCATCAACTGCATTGATTTGTTGTGTCATTTTAAAAGTACTGTGTGCTATGGCTGTCAAAATCTACTGAATATAAGTCTCTACTGTTTATAGTAGAAAAATAACTCCTCACATTTTTTAAGTAAATCACTTTAAATGTCAAACACACACACGCAGAATCGTGAAACCAACATTTTAGGGTATGCCAGAATTATTAGAAGTATCCTCCTGTATCCCAAACCCACCATCTCATCAGAATGCAGTCACACATCTCTCCGAGAATGAGTCAAACTTGTATCCTAAACAAATTGAAGACGTGTTCAGCTGGTGATAATTTAGCCAGCTGTGTCTCACTGCTGATGACAGAGAATACATAAAGCAGTGAATGGAGGATAAAGTTTCTTAGTTGCCTCTACTTGCAGTGGAGAAGTAGAAAACCCTACTCAGGGGACCCGCAGTCTAAAACAGTGTCAGCCTGCATGGCTGGATTTGAGTGTGTGCTCTTCTGTATGTGTGCGAACTGAGTTGTGTGTTCCACTCAATCTTTGCAAGAGTATCTCATCGCCAAGAGACAGAGATTGAGAATTGAGGGTGTGTCAGGGATTGCCTTCTATTTTAGCTCAGCTGCAGCAAACAGGATTTCCATTTTTGTTCCCATTACCAAACAAAATGCACCATGCTGTTAGAGCTGACAAGAGGGAGAAAACACATTAATAGGAGAGGCTAACTTCTTAAGCAGCCGTCTGGGCAGCAGTAATTGAAATTGTGCTTTTCATACACCTGCTGCCTTGATTGTTCAAATTTTTTAACTCCAGGCACGACGAATATCAAAATTCTCAAGGAATGTTATGTAGTCTCACTTTTATAAACTGGCTGCTTATTTGTGTTGGTATTAAACCTGCACTGTCCTTACTATTTTATTATCTTGTTAAAATTTTTGTCCTTCATTTTCCTTTTTTTATAGTTTTAGACATTAAAAGATTTGACTATTACATATGTTTCATTAGTTCCATTTCTTATATAACTTTCAGAAGTTTTTTTTCTCTCCCAAGTTTTGTTTACACAGCAGAAAATTGAACCATTAATACATTGTATTGAACATAATCTGTTCTG
>JAPZDZ010000023.1:500061-549328 GCA_029783805.1 Acanthurus tennentii | reverse complement strand
TTTTTTCTCTCCCAAGTTTTGTTTACACAGCAGAAAATTGAACCATTAATACATTGTATTGAACATAATCTGTTCTGCTGTTATCACATCGATCTGCAGAGTAAAAACAAAAACTCCTGCTGTATTTCATTTACAGTCAAATTCTTATAGAAATATTCTTTCTTGACACCACCATATAGATCCCTCCCTTACTGCATATGAGAAATATTGTATGTTGGAGTTCAGACTTAACCTAGTTCCTCTTGTCCTCCCACAGGAACCACAGTTATGACAATGATGGCATTCGATGCTGATGACCCTGCGTCAGATAACGCCGCACTTCGCTACAACATCATCCGACAGTCGCCGGAAAATCCGTCCTCAAACATGTTCTACATCGATGAGGAAAGAGGCCACATCGTCACCGACATCTCCCCTCTGTTACTTGACAGAGAGGTGGGTTGTTTGTGTGTGTGTGTGTTTGTGTTGTCCAAGTTGCGTGTGAGTTGTTGCTGGACGGGTTTTTGTCACAAGCTGTATGTCACAAACACGCCACTAAAGTCACTGCCAGTGACCAGAGTGGATGAAGCGAGTATACGAAGTGTGTGTGCACCATATGCCACCTATACATGTGATTGTGTGTGTCTTTGAGCACTGGTGCGTTCCGCTGAGCAGGCGCAGAAGCTAGATGAGTGTCTCTCCATTTTCCCATCTAACCAGAGCAAGACAACAGGATGATTGCCTTTTCAGCAGGGTGACGAATGCCAGAACATCGATTGGGTTCGCTGGTGGAAGAGGAATATTAGCTGTTGTCAGACACTTAGCGCATAGTTTAATTGAGGTGATACACACTCATCCGCCCGCACTGGTGGTGTCCAACAAGCCCGGCTGAAAACCTTCCATCCGGAACTGCTGGAACCATGGCGCTCCCTGAGCTACAGTAAACTGTTTAATAGAGGCGTAATTGATTAAAAGTACGGTGGAATGAGATGTAATCAATGTAGTGGGCACTGTTGAGTCTGGTTTTTGAGAGGCCAGCGAGAGATTAAATGATTCAAAAGAGATATGTAGGTCTTTGCACTTTTGGCTCTGTGATAGAAAACTGAGGCTTTTGAAGCATTTCAATTCCACGATATTTGAAAAGATTAGACTCTATGTACAGAAAAATAAATAAATAGATCAAAAAATGACGGCAGTATTTCACCTGCCTGTAGTCAAGATTTATTTCAAGCACTTACAGGTTGGTGTTTGAGTCTGTTGAATGTCTTTGAAGACAGCATGTAGCAAAATTGTCAGCCTGTTTATGGCTTCAAGAAATTTGTTAAAAAGCCTATTATTTCTGTTTTTCTATTGCCAATATATTCTTGGAGTTATTAGTGAGTCCTACAAAGTCACCAAGTCCTGTGCTTTCAGTTATTTCTGTCTATACTTCTAGTTCTACTGGAGGCATAATTGATTGTTTTAATCTAGACCCCTGATTTAATTAAAACCTGAGGTGATGGCTGTATGTGGGTTTCCCTCACACATGATGTTCAGTTCATTTTCATTGGGAGCCTCCTGGACAAGGCTGATAACACACCTGTTTCTTGTTACAGTTCTTTGATGCAAAGAATCACTCAATAATTGTTTTTCATCTGTTGGAGGAAGCTGTCAAAGTTAAACTCCATCAAGTTGTAGAAGTTATCAGGTCGGTGATAACACCTTTGTGAATGATTATACGCAGTTTAGAAATGTGGCAGTCCATCAAATGCTTTTATATTTAAATACCATCAAATCCAAAGGATTGAAATCCAATGATGCGACTTTGCTCCTGCAGAACAGCCATACTGCTATGACTAATCCACGCCTGTGACACCAGCCCTCTGTGGTAATAATATGACTGTGGATGTGGCCTCCTAAAAGCTAGAAAAGTGCTTGAAAAGTGCTATGTATTATTGTCTTTAAGTATCTACAAGTATTCATCGCTCTTCCTCTTCACACTGATATAATTTATTAATGTGCTGGGTTTTTCAAAAAAAGTCCCTTTAGGGTTTTTAAATATAGTCCAGCCACAGTGCAGACTCTCTGGGAAAAAAAGTAAATAAAAAAAGTAAGAAATGAATGACTTCTTCAAGAGCTCAATCAGTCACCAGAGCCAGATGGAAGTGCAGAAGGCATCTGTCTTAAACTGTCCTCCTCTTGGTCTGGAGAGATTTAAACCCAGCCACTCCAGTACACTTTCACAAATATGGCTTCTAGTATGACACCCATCGATTCCATCTGCCATCAAGACCACAGTTTTTTGAGCACAGCATGTCCAACATATGTGTGCACTGTATTTGGAGCAGTGATGAGAAAGAAAAGGGGTTTACACTCCAAAGATAACAAAGAAATAATAATAACTAAGAGTTGGCCAAACTTTGCCCCTGACATTTTTTCAAAATTCTTTAGACATATTTCAGGTGGAGCTCTAAGTGTATTTGGATAGACACCCCACCTACCACTGGAAAGCAAAAAGCAATCCAGAGAAAATTGGACAATCAATTTTGTGACATTGAAATCAGTTTGATTTTCCCTCTAGTGCTTTCTCTGAGGCGTAAAATCCAGTCTTGATATGCGCATTTATTCCACCGCTCTGTGTTTTTCTCCTCACTTTGCTTTCGACGCATCTCCCCTCACTGTCTTATATTATTCTGACATTCGACGCCGTTGGATCAATGGCAGGCTGTAATTTTTGACAGCTAATATTGCTGGGAGTCTGAGGCCTTTTTCATAAATCTGATAAGATGGAGAAGTCTTCATATCTTTAACTTGATATACACTGAAGTCTTTCCTAATCATCGAGAGGCTGATAATCAATCTGCTTTACTAAAAATGTCCATCTTAACTTGTTTTCTTTAAACCCCCTTTTTTCTTACGAGGCTGTGCTGTGGCTACCGCACGCAAACACCCACTCACTCTGAACACACTGGAGTTTAATTCTGATTAGATCTAACAGGGAATAAATTTGACTCCTAATGAGAAAGAAAAGGGTTGAAATCTCTCACCAGTTTTAATAAGCGTGTTCCACCCTCTTTGGCCTGTGTGAAGGCAAGCGTATGGCAGCTTGACAGAGGTAGCGTGTGAGGTGTTATCTGTCTGAGAGATGGAAGGGAATTATGTTTTGTCCCTGTGTGTGATTAAACGGCGTATCTCCGAATGTGTGTTAGTGAGAATAAATTGTCTGAGCTGAAATGAACAAATCAGCTTTTCTAAAGAAAGGAAAAATTCCAGATGTTAGTCAGGGAGGAACTTACATAAATGAGGCTAAAGACATCATACTACTTATCCTGTGCAGGGAAACTTAATCCCAATATCTCAGATGGCTGATTTATCAGTCAAAGCCTGGTTTCCCCCAGTCAACTGTGCTTTCATGCACCACCTCCCATTGTCACAGCCCAACTGCAGTACATCCTATTCAGAGGCTTGTGAACTGTGAGGAACAGAGATGTAAATCAGGGAAAAAAAAAAAAAAAAAAAGCAGGGGAGCCAGTAAGATGGAGACTTGCAGGCGGACAGAGCCCGGTGAAATTTCCCTCCAGTCTATAAAAAAATAATAAGGTTCCTCCAGCTACAGTAGCTTGTAAGGAGCATGAATCTTTAGATGAACACATGTATACAAAACATGATCTGGGGTCTTCTCATTCATATATTCTGATTCAAACCGTCCTTTGATACATGATGAGAGACATACGCATGTGCCTTAATGCAGAGATGGGGAGGGGGATTTTTTCTGAGAGGCAATAACACACATAATGAGAAAAATGAAGTGGGAGAGCTGAGGTTATTGGCCTGAACTTCAGGCAGCATGTATTCAAAGTTACTGTAAAGTGGTAGAGTGATCACATTTCTTAGACATGCACGGAGACATGCACACACACACACACACATACATAGTCGCTGTGATCTATTTCAGTCCATGGAGTGTCTGTGTGCAGGCAGGCTGTAACCAGAGAGGACAGACTGCTAATGGCAGTGTGACTTTCTGACTCTCTAATGCTCTCTGGCCAATCTGGGAGCTGTCACTGCTAAGGATAGCCAATCGATGGAGTCGGCTGACCCCTCCATCCTCTCCCATGTTCTACAAAGGTGAATTACATGGAGATAAAATGGATGTCTGTGTGTGTGTGTGTATGTGATGTGTGGAAATGTGATGTTTATATTCAGGCAGATACGTTTCTTTTATTTCAAGTTTGTTGTTTTTACACCCTTCATCTTTGGAGGTGTGTTGCAAGTGCTTGTTAAATTCTTTTTTTTTCTTTTTTTTGCAGATAGCACTTCTTAACAAACAATACTGCACAGCAACAGGTTGTTTTTTCTTTTTTCCTTTTTTTTAAAAGGTGACTTTCAGATAGAAAAGCTGTGATAATAATCACTATAGGGAGGGAACTGCATCTGTAAACAACAGTTTGACAAAAGCACCATTCTTCACTCTGTCAAGTTGAATAGTGTGCAGTCTGTTGTTTGGTATACATCAAAAGTAATTTCTGTGGACAGCGTGATTGGCAATCCTGTATGTTGAGCCACACACACACACCACCCTTTAGCAAATGATCTTTGCTCCTGTTTTGTATATATAAAGCACTCACTTTCCGGTTGCATACATTTTAAATGTGTTTACATGATACCTTTAGGTCTAACTAGTACGAATCCAGAGCGACAGGTAGATGGATGAATGTACACAAATATCCCCTGATCTGCAGCACACTGTGTAACGGTGGCTTAAGTAAAGTGACCCGGTGTTTGTTTGGCACGACCTTGGCAGTGTGCTTCCTGACAGTGTTTGGCTGATAAGAAAGCTTATCCCGTCTAATAGCTTATTTGGCTCGGTGGCCAGAGTGGCTACATGCCTGCGTGCTGTGATGAATGACAACAGAGACTTTGGCAGATTTCACCCGTTGGAAAAACTGCATTCACTTTCTCCTCATTCAGTGTTGTGATTCTTTCCCTCTTTGCTGCTCTTTGGCCCGACTCGTCATGCCCGTTCATTGCATTGTTTTCTTGCCTATTTTAATTTCGTATTATTCACTCTTTTTTTTGCCTCCGTGCCTGTCTCCCTCTTTTTTTTTTGTTTCTGCCTGCTTTGCCTCCTCTTTGCTGTCAACACTTTACTGTGGACATCCAATTACTCGCAGGTCATAGCATAGTGATTCCATTCAGAGCGACGCCATTCAGCGCGGGTCCTCAAACAGCCATTCAAATTACATCCCCGGCTGCCTTCAGAGTTGCCGCTCTGCAAAATGTTGTTTTCAAACATTTCTGGGGCCAGCACCTAATTTGATCCCCCAAACATAATTGAATGTCAGTCGTCACATAAAGATGCGTTCCTCTCTTCAATTAGCGTCTCGTTTCCTCGTGTCACAGCGCCGAGACAAAGCAGACAGAGAAATATTTACTTCTCCCAGGTAGAAGCAGGGGAGTTATTATATTATGTCATTTATATGCAAATAATACAGCACAGGGAACACATTGATAAGATTTCATTACAGCAGATCTGATGTGCACTTCACTTTATAAACTCCCTTTCATTCCCCTATTATGATCTGGAGATTGGAATGGTGTGAGTAGATGAGCTGTGTGGAGAGTAACACGGGCAAGTATGGACGGAGGGATGAGGCTCTCGGGGTGGATGAGGAGAAAAGATGGATGGGAGCCCGGGCTTGGTGTCCGAGTGAAGAGGCAGTACAGCCTGTGAGGTGGCCCACATGAAGGATGAATGATCAGAGAACGAGTGAAGTACCGGTTCGATATCTCCAGGAGATGCAGCCTCCAGTCGGCAGCATAATGGAGGAGTGTGACTGGGGAAGGTTTGTGGGTGCAGAAACAGTGGCTGGGTGGGTGAAGATTTTTTTTTTTTTGTAACAGCATAGTGATTTTATTCATAGCAACAACAAAGGAGCAGAAGCACTTTGTATTCACCGCCCAGAAAGATGTTTTTTCAATCATATCTGCAGCCACGAGCTTCAGAGTAGTGTGGAAGTAATTTAAAGATACAGAAATGTATATCTGCAAGAACTGAGAGAATTAAGACCTACAGTATATAAATGAACCACAGCCTGTGTAGAATACAAGTACTGTGAAATATATTCATAGATCTTTTTACCCTTCAAAAATAGTCAATACAGAATATTTCTGCCAGACCCTGCTGTGTCCTGTGTGAACAGTCAGATGCAGTGAAGTTTTTTTTTTCATGCTTTAGGTCTTGTATGCATGTAGAGAAGGACAACGGATGTTGGTTTCAACTCCCTTAATTCATTATTGTGAGGGTGATTACCTCAATAATTTTTCGAGATTGATTTGTGTTTCTTTTGGCATTTAACTTGTTAAGACAGTACGTCTTTTTGCCTGTGTGTGTGTTAGTGCTTGGTCTTCAGTGACCTCAATGGCTCAATATTTCACACTGTCTGCTAAGATTAATTCAGAAATAAACTATTTCAACAATGAAGATCATCTAGGGGACCAAAGTTTTAATTCTCGTCATGCAATTAAATGTGACTTGTGGAATCTCAGCATGTTATTGACGGATAATTACAATATGAAATGATGAATTGGTGTTGATTAAATTTAATTTTAAATAAGTAGGCTTTTTTAAGATCCATGATTGACATAATGTAATTATATGTTGAATGGATTTAAGAATCCCTCCAGACACATTTCCATACACGGAAATATACTTTGTCTACATTTTTTCCACAAAAGATTAAGAAAATTCATTTACATTTTTTTTTTATTTAATCATTTAATTTCCTTCATTTAATATATATATACACACACACATAGAAATTTCCCCCTTCCGACATATAGATATAAAAACAGCTTTTCAAACTCCTGCATATGCATTATCCTGCAGTTACAATCATTCAGTAAAGTAATTAGGTTAAGTTATAATTAACAAAAAATAACACTGATTGAGGAGGACTTCAATTTTATATTGAATATACATTTTTTACAGATATCAACATCATATGTTCACTTACTGTTCTTGTAATTGTATTTATTTAATGTCTGAAGAGTCTTAGGAGCCCATGTGAGCTGAGCACTTTTGCGTGTGTGACACATGACTCATAGTAAAAATACTAATTACTTCATTCATTCATGGCACTTTCTCAGACATTAGCCTTTATTTCTGCTCACACACCTGAGACTGTTGTGACAGTAGCATTCACTACAGCCTCAGGTGTCTGAACAGAACAGTTAGGCAAAGAGTTTAGGCTTTAATCATATGCATTTTAGTCACTCAAGTTTAGTTTCAGTGTTTTTCGATCGAGTTAAATTAATGATTTATTCAATTTTTTGTAATGTAGCATGAAGATCAAACCAGTTACAATCAGTCAGTACGTCCTCACATATAGACGATGGCATTGATACAAAAAGAAGTTCAGAAAAGCAAGTAAAGCGCTTGAGTACATTACCAAGAGATCCCATTAAAAAGAGTGTTACTGCAGTGTCTCCTTATGTGATGGCCAGTAGCCAGAGCTCTGGCAGCTGTAATCAATACAGTGTAGTTGGTGTGAATCCAACCACCTCACGCTCTCTTGTTCTTCTCCGAAATGAACAAGGTGGACACCGTTCACAGGCATTGATGAAATACGGCACTTCTCCTTTCCCCTTCCATCTCAATCCTTCCCCTCTTCCTTCTCCTTCTCCTCCTCCTCCTCCTCCTGTCTCTCCCTCCTCTATCATGCTTCTGTCCAGTTGCATTAGTGAGGAAATGAGATCCCCCCCTAATTAATTAGATCTCTGAGTGCTAAAGATGAAGATTACATCCCAATGAAGGTTAGAGGTGTCAATCACAGTTTTTTTAGCTGAGCATTCCTCAAGATAAATTAAGCCCCCAGGGCACTGTGGGTAAAAGTGTGTGTTGTTAATCTTATTTTTTCCCCCTTGCTTTAATTGAGTCTCAGCGACAGTAGTCAATGAAAGCCTGGGACCAGAGAGAACAACAAGGTGGACGAGTATTTTCTCCAGAAGAGTACGAGTTGCCCTGTTGGGGCGAGGAAAAATGAAAATGAGAAAGATGAAGGTTGAAACTGTGATCATGAAGACACTAAGAGGATTAACAATGGAAAGAAATGAAAAGGGACAAATTTAACAACAGAGGAGAAAAAGAGAGAGCGAGAGAACTGAGAATTAATGGAGGATGAAAAATTTAATTTTAAAATACTTTGAATACTTGAAAATTGAATGACTGACTCAAACTATTAAAGTCCTGATCAACACTGGGGTTGTTACTCAAATATGTGCATTTGTGTGTTTGTGTGTGTTAACATATTTGTATGTATATATATATATATATATATATATATATATATGTATATATTTCACATTATTTCATTGTGCAAAGAGTAATGCATAACCTAACTAATTTACTCCCTATAGAAGCCTTTTTGTTTCTTTACTAATTACATTTCTTTTGTGTTACTCTGAAACATGCCTTGCTATTTATTATCAGCAGTGGCCAGTTAAAAATACAACATTCAACCTTGCAAATGCTCACATATCATCACACTTCCCTAACTCAATAGGAGCACAGACAAGAATCTATTATACACTGTAAAAAAAGAAGAAAATACTTCAAAGCTGACAACAGAGTGGGTGAAATTGGCCTTATGATCAGTTCACAGAAAAATGTTATGGTGAGAATAATGTCAAACTGTATGCCAAGGAGAATCAAGGCTGCACTGACATAAGCTATATTAAAAGTACAGTAAGTAGCAGTGTAAAACACTATAAAAAAGGAAGCCCTTCCCAACAAAATCTAGATTATTGTCTAAAAAAGTACATCAATAAATAAAATAAGAGACTGGCCTTGCTAGTCATTAGTTAATGACACATTTCAGTGTTAAAAAAAAAATACAAAAAATAAAAAAAACAGTATATAAGCTTTCTTAAATGGCCCAATACTCAGCAATCGCACTCATCTACCAAACTTTGGCTTTACATTAGAGTTGTCCAACTTATCTGGCTGACATATCACAAAAGTATTGGTTATACTCGTGAGGAAAAGACCTTCCAATCATTTGTTCCCTCTCAGAGTCGGAACAAGACTGCACGCTCTTTTCTGTTCTTGCACGACTCTCTGCGGGCCCACTAGTCAGTGTAGCTGTGTTAAATTGCTCGGATATAATCGTTATTGTAGGGAAACAGTTCAGGATCTCCTTCTCAGTCTCAGAGTTTAAATACTGAATTGTTGCAGTATCATAGTTAAACAGAGTTTCATTCTCAACACTGGAAGCAAAGATGTCATTCAAACCGTTGCTGGAGGTCCAACTGTTGTCTGATTGGCCTGTGAGGGAGTAACTAAGACTAATACTTGTGGGGTTTGGTCAACTATCTGGGGCCAAAATTCCAGATTTTTTTTCATTATCTCTCCATCCCCTAACACAGAAAATCTAAATAATTACTTTTTCTTTGGAACTATGTTTTTGTGGTCAAAGTAGAATGAAAAATGATGCATTAATTTCTATGAGTAAATAAAATGACAGCTAAGTCATCTTCTCTTTTATGGTTTGCAAGAGTGCAGTGACTTTCTGTTGTGTACATTCAGTAACCTGCTTGGCATCCCAGAGTGCCTTAATCGCTTTCCAAACATCCATTATTTATGTCCATGTGGTGCAGGGATAGAGACACCGCAGCAGCAGCTCAATCTGTTCAAAGTCTAAAACTTGAGAAGCTGACTGATGATGGAAAAGTCTTGACTGTCAAGCAAATTGCCCCTCATTAAGCTGTGATTAAATAATTTGTTCCAAGACAATGAAGGAAAATTTTAAGGTTCTGTCTTGAAGATTACACAGAAAAAGGAACATCATCTGCTTTTAAAAAAAATACTCCACCAATTTAACACATAATGTCAACTTATTCATCACAAATGCTGGTAAAAAGGATGTGAAAAATTTTTGGTAATTTTTTCTGAATTTCTGAATTAAACTTGCAAGTCTAAGAACATGACCTGGATGTCATCAGCTAGGATGGTTTCAATGCAGCGTTGGGTTTTCACTACATTGTGGAACAAAGAGAGGCATTGCAAATTACATTGGAATGTGAGATCTCAAAGTTCTGGTTTTCAGTGGAAAAGATGGACAAAAAATCAGGTTAATTAATTTGAACTTAATTTCCCAGATACCCCCTGCTTTTACACCTATATATGACTCTGCCCTTGGACCCATTATGTCACCAAGTCAATAAACATCCAGCTCTTTCTTTATTCACTCTCTTTTTGAAGTGTGTAAGACAGGGTTAGCAATGCCAACTTAAATCGCATAATATTCTCAACAGCAGCAGCAGGGTCGATTTAACAAAATTATTTATTGCATGATGGAAAACGTAGAGATCAGGGAGCTTGACCACTATTATGGAGTAAGAGTCAGGATGTGTTGCCCTTGTGAGACAACCAGCTATATGCATGTGTAGTACTTAACTTTTACACTTTTCAACTCATTCTACACTTCTTCTCCTATCTCTCTGTACTATGACATTGTTATTATTCTAAGAAGGTTGGCTGATATCATGAGGCTTCTAAATTTTACTGCAGGACCAGGTAAATGTGATGATTCTTTTTGAAAGTAAAGACTTCATTTTATTTGGCTTTAACCCCTTTCTGCTATTAAGCAGCCACAGAGTCTGGTATGAATTATGCTTAAGACAGGAAGAGTCTATAACACTGCTACATAACTGTGATTATCTGCCAAACAAATCATCCAGAAATGGCATTATCCTCTCGCCTGCTATTTTTGGAGATTTTAAAATGCATTAGTTGCCTAAAACAAACAAAACTAAAGTGGCAGTAGATGCAAAATAATAAAGGAGATCAAATATTGGCTCACTGAAATTACTATGCACAGGAAAAAATAAAAAAACATGAGACCTTTTTAAAATTCAGGAGTAATCTGCAAGAGTGAAGAGTTCTGACTTTTCCTGTGTCCTAAGGAGATACTGAAAGGGCAACGGAGAGAAGGAGCGAGGGAGGACATGAGGGTGAGACCTGAGAATTGTGAGATGAAGGAGAGTGACAAGCATAGTGAAGCACGCAGGTGGAGGATAATTAGGGTGAGACAACCGCTCGCTGCTAGGAGGGAAACATCTATGCTAAGTGGAAGTGAGGGCTTTGGTAATGTCATGAAGGTGCTGGTGACGCTACACTGTCATTAGGCTCAGAGAGAGAGCTACAGCACTCTAGCCTCCTTCTTGATGGCTCTTTCTCTCTGTTCAAACTTTCTCTCCATCTGTCCGCTCCATCCTTTACATCCCCCCTATTTTTCCCATCCTTATTGACCCAAGGATAAAGAAAATTTGTCAACAGCTCTAACTCTCCTTTGAAACACCACTCCCACCCCCGACAATAGCCCCTCAGGTTAGAATTAATTTCGCTCTGTGCATTGATTGGAAAAGTTTGTTGTTGTCTGCTCAGTACTTTTTATTGCTCCCTTTCCTGTGCTACTTTCTCTTTGCTGTTGAAATTCAACTCGGTTCACTGCCTCGGCTGAAGCGGACACAATGCTATACAGGCCTGTCTCTTTTTAGGTGACCGTCTTTAACGGCCTCAGTGTAGAGATATCTCTCCAAATGGCCATCTGCATGACCTTCCTTTAGAAAAGAGACATAGTAGATCAGCCGTCTGCAGCCAGGATTCATGTTGAGAGTTTTATTCTGCTGTAAAAGAGGAAATGAGAGAAGGAAATTGTTCCGAGGTCATATACTTTCTCCCCTTATGGAGCCCAGCAGTAGGATTCTCTAAATTGGATTTTATTTTGTTAAGCCCACTGCCCACTGACTGTCAAATAGGGAGTTAAACGATCTGTCTTGCCACTTTCTGTCTAATCTATTTGTAGCCAGTCTGAGTCGGTAGTGAGAGCACTCAAACTAGCAGCACCTTCTCACTGTTCACTGTGTGTCTCTCTGGGGTTTCAGAAGCACTGACTGTCTCTGTGGACATAAAAACCAAGCAATCATTGTTTTTATTTTTCTATCTTAAGATATCTAATTCTCTTTTTTTCATGCATGGGGATTAAAATCACAATAACAATGTAAAACAAAAAGGAAAAGAAAATACTAAAAAGATCAATATTTACCATCAGCCACACTGATGTAGTTTTTTTTTTTTGACATCTTAAAATTCTATGAGGGAATGCCTGGATTAGCTTGATTTTAGCATGAATGATGCTGAAACGCATTGCTAATTATACGTATTGCTAATAATATTACACGTATTGCTAATAATACGTATTGCTAATAATACGGATCTCGTAATTACGAGAAATGCAATGCGCCTGCATTCACTGGATAAAAAATAATTTTTAAAAAATAGACACCTTATCTCGTAATTACGAGATTTTTTCTGATATCTCGTAATTACGAGATAAGGCATCTATTTTTTTTTTTTTAATGAAGTGAATGCAATGCGCTTCCGTTTCTTGCCAGCAAAAATGAATGCATGAGGGATGACTTAAGTATGTTATTGTTATATTTTTTTAAAAGGCTTAAAACATTTGGAAACGTATAAAAAGAAATAACGGGATCCAGAAAATAGTTGAATTTGCCAGCAACAGTTTGGTAAGATATTTAAAATATTTATATTTTGAAATATTATTTTGTAGAAATGTGTATATTTTTACCCTTACTTATTTATTTCAATAAAGGAAAGTAATAAAAAAACAAGGCTCTTACTGTAAACAAACTTATTGGCATTTGAGGTTTAGATGTGAGCTGAGATGTGCACTTGATGCAGTATTGGATGTCTGAGTATTTTTGGAATATGGAAAATCTGCCTATGATACTGTCACTTGGAAGATGCTTATTTTAGACCTTTCTGCTCATGCATGTGTGAGTAGATGTTTATGTGTCAGTTTGACTCAGAAGAAAATACTGTATGTGGGCTGTTATTGATCAAAATAATTAATCGGTGGTTAAAGTTCTCTCATTATTCCAATTGATCATCATCAAAGTGGAGAATGAGCAGCTGGTAATGTGTGTTTGAGCTCAACAAAGCAAGAAATGTTAGAGTCTTGGAGGTCATGAATATCTTAAGGCAGTAACAGCAATAGGGGTGCTGGCTCTGCAAAATGTATACAGAAACACTGTTATAAACTGACGAGTTGCATTAAAAAGAAAAATTCAACATTTGGGGAATTTGTGTATGTGATGCCAAAAGTGAGATGAAATCTGAGAATATCTACAAAACTCATGCCCGCAGAGTAAATATGCAAGCTGCAGTCAACTGTTGGGTTGCTTAACTTAGCATACAGCAAACACTGGAAACTGGGAAATAGTTGGCCAAGCTCTGTCTCAAAACAACATAAACTACTGGCACCTCTAAAGCTCACTTATTAATTAGCTGTATTTCTTTCATTGGATCTACAAAAAATCCAAAATGTGAAACAAATAACTACTCAGCCAGGAGCACTAATGTCCTGGAGTCTACACTGGTTTCTGGGAAAAAGGCTCCAGACCAAGACATAGTTTCACAGTCAGATGAAACAAAAAGTGGTTGCTTTTTCATTTCATTTTTTGTATTACAGGAAACTTTGAACCAGTTACTAAACACTCTCAGTTAAATCGAGATGTGTATGACCTACAAAAATAAGCAAATACATGACCTCATCTCTGTGCATTCAGCAAATAGAGGTTAAAAAATGTATTAAAATATGTTGCATTTTTTCCCCTCTCCCTTTTCAAAATAAATGCACATGCTGGCCTTATCAAGATCTTCACAGCAGGAGGCAATGATGCTTGTATCATTTTTATCCACAGAAATTGCCAACATCATCAAAAAGATGCAAATTCTTCATAAATACCTTGAAAAGAAGGTACAGTGTGTTAATAACTGTCTTTTAAAAGGTGTTGATAGGCCTATTATGTTATCTCCTGACTGAATCAGGCAAACCAAAAAAATGAATATGCCTTTTATGAATATAATGGCCTCTGTTAAAAATGCAAGTCAGGACAAAGACACAGAGCAAGACAGACCTCTTTGTCTCTCTGAAAGCTGGAGTTACAGTATCCTTCAGGCTTGGCAGGCATGTGGAGCTACACAGCAGCCACAGTGTGAGACAGTCACCACAGAAACTTCCTCTCAAGTTTGTTTAGTGGAATGGAGTCAATATTTGCCATTTTTTCCAAGTACAGATCTCGTCAAAAGGAGCTTTGTATGAAAGCCATAGCACAGCTGTCAGGGAGCTGCTCTGGCAGTGACCTGCATGGATGAAGGTATGCCTGATAAGTCCTGTGGCCTCTGGACCACAAAGATAAGAGCAGCATCCTGATGGAGAAAAAACAGAATGCAAGTAAATTACATCACATCATTTAATCACCTGTATGGACAACTGCAGGGGTCTTTTTGAGAGATGCTACTGCTGTTTGATCACTGTGTCTACAATAAGTCTGTTAATCAATTCGCAAGAGAAAAATAAATCAATGTGAAAGATTATAAGGAATATAACACAGTCTAACCTATGGGTATTAGTAAAAGAAAAGACCCACACACATACTTTATGTGAAATATTTGGCTCCAGAAGCTTGGTGATGGAGTGATTACGCACAAAGCTAGCAGGTGAGCCAATTTAGCTTTTGAAATAACATAAAAATGCAAAAGTCAACCACTGTAGCTCCTTCTGCTCTTTTCTATTTTCTCTGTGCCTTTTACTCCCCACTAGCAATCTTTTATGGTAATTGTACATTCTTTAATTTAACAGAGAGCTGCATTGAAACTCACAAGCTTCAGGCATCGCTTGATGTCTCTCTTTCTCCCTTTTCCTTCCTCTCTTTTCCTGAAATCAAATTTAAATCACATGCAAAAATGTGCAAACAAGCAAATTCTGAGTAACTTCAGTGAGAGAGATGATATAATAAGGTGCCAATCCCAGTCTGGGAGGTCCCAGAGTCTGCTCTGGGAAAATTAACTTATCTAAAATTGTCATATTTGCTCACCAAAAAATAAATAAATAAATAAAGTGCAGAACTCTTCAGTTTTCATGAAGACTTTTAGCATGTTATATGACCCACAATCCACAACACTGTGGTACATCTTAGCCAAGAAAAACACAAATATTTTTCACTCCATCACAGAATCAAATGACCACCTGAAGAATGTCAGATGCAGTTTAACTGTTTCTAACCGGTATCTCTATGAAAATTTGTCTCAGCATAGAAAAAAAATAAGGAAAATGCACTTACTTGCTTTGAAACTGACATACCAATAATGGAACTGTTGGAACTCCTTATTGATTACAATTTTTGTACATTGAAATAGTTCTATTTGACTAAAACAGAAATCTTTCAATCAGAAATTGAATAGTAAAACATAATTAATTCTGTGTGGTTAAAGGAGTGTAAAGGATGAATTAAAGGCATCATCTATGTTTGTTAAACCAGCTAAAAGTCTTGACTTTTCTTTCAGTAACTCAATATAATATAAGAGCACCTTCCAACAACAATGATGTTTTTTTTTGGTCTGTTTACTGCTTGCTGTACAGAGAAAAGATGCTTTCTTACAAGGACAGATCTTTTAGATGCTGTTAAAATAAATGAATGAAAAGGGAAATCCAGGCATACTTACCAGGAAATAATGTACTTTTAGTGTACAACTCTTAGTGTCTGATCTGTAACAATGAAGCTGGTGGGTTTTACTCTTTTAAGTTTGTTTTTTCCCCTGTGCATCACTGTGTTTTACTGCAGTGGGAGGAGAGTGTGTCTTCGACAATCAGTGCTATGAAGTTTAAATTTAGTGTCAAGGATTATGGAGATTCAAACACATCCTATTCAAAAGCTTACATACTATGAGGATGATGTGCTGCTCAATTTGACTTTGATATGAGTAAATCCCACAATGATTAAAAAAAAAAATTACAACATTTCTTATTTTAACTACAGATTATTACACACATGTAGCAGCTTGTGAGTAATTGTCAGTGAATATTAAGTTGTCAGAACAGCATGATGTGCAATGAAAACTGTGGAGGCAATTGCCTCTTGCCTGAGGGGGGAGTCAACCCCAACTCCCAAAGCCTATCGTACTGTTACTTAAGTTAGGCAACAAACCGTCTCAGAATGCATGAAAACAGACAGATCAGATATT
This sequence comes from Acanthurus tennentii, assembly GCA_029783805.1. Classification (NCBI taxonomy): domain Eukaryota; kingdom Metazoa; phylum Chordata; class Actinopteri; order Acanthuriformes; family Acanthuridae; genus Acanthurus; species Acanthurus tennentii. Next base: position 533,262 of record JAPZDZ010000023.1, on the reverse strand, counting down.
TAGTTTCTTAAAAAATAAGATAATGTTTCTCTTCAGACATATACTGTTTTGATAAAGTACACAAATAAAGGAAATATGACCTAGAACTTTGACCATCAGCAGTAATAAGGACAATGGAGAAAACTTAAAAACAATAAACATTTGATGAAATCTGAGTACTCAGCATTCTCATTAAATTTTTTCTAATTACAACAAATGCAATCAAGGGCAGTCATAAACACTTTGTCATTGATCCAAGTGTGACTATACCAACAATTTGGCTTCTTACTCAGACTCTGGTCAGATTGAGCTCGCAGCAAGATGTGATGTTGGCCGAGATCCCTTTAATAAAGAAACAGACCAGCTTTTTTATGTGCAATGAAACTGCAAAGTTCTTGTTTTCATTTCCTCTCCCCTGCAAGGGGCAAATACTGTTGATAATTTAGATGTAGATGTCACCAAAGTTGGATCGAGGATGTTATTGTGTTTCTATCTCTCCAGGGCTTAAGTGAGACAGGTGAAAGTGTCTCCATGAAATAACTGACTCAGGAGAAAACAATCAATTGTCCAGTGTGTTTTTATGGATTTTGCTACAGCCCTAGATGGGGCCCAGTGTGTCAGATCAGCACAGGGGAGCAACGTGCATTTATGGGGGGGGGGGGCAGACAGTTCAAGGAAAACAGGCATGTTTGAATTTGGTGTTTCAGTGAATTTGTGTCAGAAGGAGAAATATTGACTAAATCTTGGCTTCATGTGAAGTTCAGATTTCTAGAACCACTCCTGAATTAAATAGCACTGACAACTTGCTGCCATTTAAATGTCATCTTTTTAATATTCACTGATAACACAGTATTTCTAGTATTATTATAATAGTAATAAAGACCCAGAAAATTGAATCATTCTTACTTGTCCTCTTCACACTGTACAGCTTATAGATCCAGCTCACTTTTTTATTCTCGACAATAATCACAGCACCCCACTCAAAGGGTTAAAATCCAGAGGCCAAAGCTATTTTGAGGAGTGTGATTGTGAATATTGATGGGTCAGATTGCCGGTGGTTGGTGAGAATCAATCCAGTTGAAGAATGGGAGCGTCGAAGCTGCTGTGGCCGTGGTCAAGTCGTTGTGCTGCCTCTCAGTAGGCGGACGTGGCAAGCCTTCCTAAATACCTATATGAAGGCATCTGTATTCTCTGCCTGGCGCCCAGCAGATGCTGATAGACCCTTGGAGTGGGCCAGATTTACATATTGGTGAATCCAAAACAGGTGCATGTGAAATAAAGCATGGCAGGTCAAGAACTTGTTGTAGAAAATGCTATGCATAGAGAGACAACTATCAAGGAAATGGACTACTAACATGAGCTCTGTACATCTAATTACAGCATCAAGTTAGTGTGCTAAACCACGCAATAAGCCTGAAACCAGTGCTGGTATCATTATGTTGATGTCTGTACTGTCTTTAAATTTGATACTGTGCATGTTACTCGAATACTGTGTGCAGCCTACAGTCAGAATCATTTTGTCTGCCTCTATCAGCAGTAGGTGACGTTATGTGTGGTCTTGAGTGTGCAGGCCAAGCTAAGATTTTTCCTAACCTGACAAGTCTGGATGCGTCTCAAAAAAGTAGCTGTTTCATTAGACTCTCAGAGGGGGTCCTGCTCTCATACAGCTGGGCCAGCAAAGACTCCGAGTAAACACTAGCATACAAATTAGGCTTCATTTTTATCCTCCCTTCCAAGATTTGAAACCACTAATGTACTCATCATTTACTTACATAATTACCGGGAAGCTTGATGACTGCTCAGCTAGAGTCGAGTGGCCTTCTGTTTAGCAATTTTTCCCCAGAATTAAAAATGTTAGTGTTAAAAATGACTACGGTGCAGTTCACTGGTTGGTTCCATCACTTCAGCCAAATATCTGTCCGCTCACATGAAATGATCAGCATCCATTCACATGTGTGAGTGGCTTTACGTTAAACATAAAGCACATCACATGTCACATGCATTAGTTCAAAATGCTGTGCGCAGAGCGTCTTTTTTTTCATAAAACATTCAGTGTAAATCTGCATCTATATGCCAGTAGGCACATCTAAAATGCTATACAATAAATTAAAAACAAATGGATTAACTTTAAAAATGTACAATTTTTTCACAGCACAATTTGCTGTGGAAGTTTTCTGAGGGCAGGAAACTCTAAACTGATATAATTCCACGTTGACTATTCAGCTGAAATAATGACAGCTTATATCGCTGTATTTCATTCATTAGGATGACTTGCTAGGTTTTCACTGACTTGTCCAATGAATTTGCAAGTGTTTATGTGAGGAAATAGAGCAGAATGAGATGCTTGCATTAGTATGCATGAACCTCATTAAATATGCACTCATCAACTCCACTTTTTATTTGGATTCCCTTTGCAGTAGTACAAATCACTGGTAATCAACTGTGGTGACATTTTCCAGCAATTATTAGCAAGCTGTCCTCGTTTCAGCAGGAGCTGGAGTCTGATCACTCCATTTGCTCCCAAGTGCCACTGTGACAACATATAACCCCCATGAGAGAAAAGCACGTTTAATATGAGTCGAGACAGGACAAATAATGTTTAGGTTCATTATTTCAAAGAACTTGTTGAAAATAAGTTGGCAGGTCTCTGTTGATTTCTTTGAAACTTCCTCGAAGGAGCCATGACATTGTGTAATTGTTACGGAAATAGAATTAGAGCTAAGTAGACTGAATTTAATTGTATAATTCTATGGTCTTGAGGGGAAAGAACTTTAAAAGTACGGACATAATGGAGGTCAATCAAGAAACCAAAAAACTTATTTACTCATTAAAAAATTTGATTCATTTTTAGAATTTGGGTTTTATTATTATTGTTATTTTGTGATGTACTGTGTACCTTTATGTTTTTTTTTTTAACTTCCTGATTTCTTTCATGTTCCAGAAAGTCCCAACAAATATGTCACCTTTATATCTTACAACAGCTCTCTTTTTCTTTTTTTGGCTTAATTTTAAAACATGTATTGCCTATGAGAGAAATAAACTAGTCAGTATCAGAAAAGGAAGTGTTGGGTTTGGATTAAGAGCAGGAGATTTAAGGCGTTCCTGAGGAGGAACACAGAGAATAGGAGAATATAATGAAGAGTGCTGCTTTCAGGTTTATGCACTGTGTTGTTGTGTGCCTACTGCCCTGTGTACGCAAACAAGTTCACCTATTGGTGTGCTCTTTTATAATCTTTTTTTAAAAGAACCTCCTTGGAGAAATGTGGTAAAAACAGACTTCAGTTAACAGAAAGACTTAAGCTCTCAGTATGTGGTCCTGCCACTGTATTTCATTTTTTCCTAATGAAAGAGCACTTCAGTAGAGAGGAGAAGACAAAAAAAAAACAAACAGCAGGCTCCCTAGATGCTGAGGCGCACATTAAAAGCTTTTCCTTTTTGTGATGCGAGTACAGTATAATTGGCTCCAATGTTATATACATTATTTTGATAGTCGTTTGGGAGGCAGTTAAAGAAAACCATAGCACATTTAAATCTTATAAAATACAATTTCATATACAATATATGGACGTGCTTTGGCCCAGAGCACAGAATGATATTGTGTACACAAGTTCAGGTTTGTTACAGGTTTGTTGTTGATAGCTACAGCTGGCATGTATGCAAAGATTTCTGGTTGTGTGAACTCATCTACTTGTGCTCTTCTTGGAACATTAAAAAAATTTACATTATGGCATCATGTCTAATGTTGTGGCTGTGTGTTAGGATGATTACGTGATACTAAGCGGAAGTTTCAACTGAATTACTAAGATATGTAATGAGTCGTGATCCGTCATGTTACCATTGGAGAATAGTCACACGTGGTCATGGACTGTGATTTCTCTTTTTTTTTTTTTACTTTATTCCAGTCAAATGGTATGTTTTTTTGTAATTTCCCATTTTTGGCTCCTATGGCGTGCCTGATTGCGTGCACTCTGCCTGAATGCAGACGTGACATCACTTTCTTTTTACCCTGGGTTCACAAAAAAAAAAACAAAAAAAAAAACATGTGAAAGTGGAAAGGCACAATTTTGCCTGGATATGTCCAAGGCGGTGAAACCTGAAGCAAAGACTCATCACCTTCTGTCTCCACACATCTGGAGTCTCACACTTACACTGAGGGTGTTTTTTACACCAGTGCTTTTTAGCCTGGAAAATTGAACTCTGATTTTGTTTTCTCCTTTTGGTGCAATTTGTCTAGACAAGTGTAAATGCAGTAATTGCATTTGAGTGGGAATAAAACAACCAACCAAAACTTCTTCAAATCAACCCCAATTTTTGTCCCACACATGTGCAAAAATGCATCCATAACAGAAGTAGTTTGGGAACTATTAGAGTTAAAATAACCCCCTGATAGTGCAGCAGGACGTGACCTTCTCTCACATCTATAAAAAATATGTTTCTGTAATAGAGCTGCAGCTACCGGTACCAACAAATGATAGCTCATTAGTGTATTCAAATTGAATACTTTTTATTTTTATTTTTAATTTTATGCTACTAACTGCAACAAATGTGCGAGCAAAGGGCTCAAAGTTCAAGGCCCCATGTTATGTCATGGTAGCATGCTTAAGTGTGTACTCTATTAGAGCATCTGCAGAAACTAAAAGAAAATTAAGACATAAAATCTGAAATGCAGCTTCTGGATCATTTGTTTGGAGAAGAATATATGAACATAAAGTATGCAGTCAGTATGTGAGAACAGTCACAGATGTAGAATGGCAGTTATGAGTAGACATTGTCTAGTGTCCCTGATTAAAGTGCAGCTTTAGTACCATCATGTTATTATATCTGTTTAATTTGATGTAAGTCTGTCAATATGAACCCAATCAAAGAGAGCGTGAGTAATTGAATTAAATCAGAGTCTGAATCAAAATGTGAGGTTCTGACAAATTTGTTCAGACTTATTCCCTTTGGTGCAAACTGTCAGTAATCCTATAGTGTCAGAGTGGCATCAGTCTCATCAGTCAAGTCTTTACTGAAATCCTTTTATCAACTTCAGATGTCTGAGTGAGGATCTCTGATGTGTGTCCCGGTATCAGTTTTGAAAATCATTGTTCGGTTACGGTAACCTGGCACGGCAGACTGTCAGATCACAGTTCATTTTTTCAGATTCAAAGTATTATCAATTGGCATGGACCAAAATGCCTGTGAGCACAGAAATGTGACACAGGACTGAGTGACAAATATAAGGTGGTGTGATGATACGTCTGACCCTCAAGCCAAAAAAAAAAAAAAAAAAAAGAAACAGAGGTCTGGTCACAAACATTCTCATATCACAGACAGACAGTCTGGGATTGGGGAGCATTTGTGCCAATGCTGACTAAAATAAAACAGACTAAAATGTGTGTCTGAAAACAATTTGTCAAGAAATTCTGATTCATTCTGAGTTTACTGTTGAGTTGCGCTGGTACAACCAATCTGAGAAGCAAAACTTTGGGATAGGTACATCTGTTATTGCACTGAGTCCATTCTGACCAAAACGTTGTAATTGGCACTTTCGGGTCTCGTCAGACTGGAAATTGTCTGAAAGGGCCAGATCCATCTACAGGGGCAATCAAACAATGAGCTTGGCAGTTTGGTGCGGCTCCCTGACTACAATCAGAGGCAGAAATACTGTTTGTTTTGGGTTTTGTCTGCTTTCATTCACTTCACACCTCTTGCAAATGTCCAGAAGTTAAAATTAGTGCCTAAGTGATGTTATAAAGTATTATTATATTAAGCAGGACCACACATTCTTCTGTTAAGTTTGTTTTTTAAGGAATCCAAAATTGCTTAGAAGACAATGTTTACCTACTTTTGTGCAGAGGTGTGTATATAAATGAAGCCCCCAGTATATGCCACTACTATATTTGCATATGTTAAGAAAAATTTTAGAAATTCTCAAAGCGTAGTATCACTGTGAATTGAGTGGATTAAGAAGGCTGTTTGGGAGTTTATTATAGTCTTGTATAACTAGAGTGTTCCAGCAACAAAATAGTACAAAACCACCAGAGTGAGTCCCTCCAAAGTGTAATGTCACTGTGTTAGTTATCGGTGAAGAAGCAAAGAACATACAAGCATTTCGAGAGTTTGAGCAAACATCAGTTGTCATTCCCTGTTGTGCACTACAGACAAATCCACATCAGTGGCTGCCACTTGATGTGGAATTGATGTGTTGCTACCACTGATGTTTCTTCCTGGTCCTCCGTCCCTATGGCTCTGTGGGAACACAGCCACGCTCAGCTTGGTTTGTTTTTGAAATGTTTCTGGACTTGGATAAAGGAAAAGACAACCCACCGAGATTAACTCTGTGTGTGTTTGTGTATGCAGGTGTGTGTCTGTGTATTTGTTTAGAACTGACGACTGGGACACGCTGCCTCCATGAGTAGCGTGTGTGTGTGTACGTGCGTACTTCACTGAAATGCTTGCAGTTCATACGCCTGTGGTGTCCACACAATAACCCTAAACTCCTGAGTTTGCCTTTGATAACGGCCATTAATAATAGGGATGAAGTACTTTTTACCTTTGTTCAAAGGCAGTTAGAGAGAGAGGGACTGCACAAATACTGCACTTTACCTGATGATTATATTTTTTCACGTACAGATAAAAAAAAATAAAATTAGTCAAACTTGTGAAAAATGAAATGCTGCTGCTGTGATGTCCATATGACCATCTTCAGACGCTAAGAATTGTGCACATCAAAACACAGCTGTGGGGCCACTCTGTCAGCATGGTTGGCAAATTAAAAAAACAATAAAATTTTTAAAAAAAGAGAAGAAGTTCAGTTATGTACACAGCCTGTGAGTCCCAGGTGTGAGGCAGACTTTGCTTGAAGCATTTCTAATTTGCTTATTTAAAAAATGTCTGTACATTAGAAAGCGTGCAATTCTCAACATGCCAGGTAATAAAGAAGTCAGTTTGCATTTGTTGCAATCATGAACCAATAAAAATTTAATCTTTTGAAATAAAATACTTGTTTGTTGACAAAGAGGGCAATAAGCAATGATTATTCCTTTACTTGTTTTTATTTATTTATTTGCTTGCTTACAGTGATTTAGAGATTTGTTTCACTTTGTTGGGTTTCTTATTAACTGTGAGGGCTTGCATGAGCTTTATAATCAATATTTTTTCCCAGACTGCTGTGCAAACTGGGGTTGCCTGTGTTGTAGGTTTTTGTTTTTTTCTGGGAAGTTTTGATTTTATTGACTTTAAAAATCTTTATTATCATTTGAATAAATGATGAAATGTTTTACTAACTAGTTTTATTGCTGGTATCAAAGTGTCTGCTGAACAAAAAATCCATAAATTCCGAGTTTATTTGCAAAGTTGTTTCCCCTTCTTTTGTTGTGACAAAATACTTATGTTCTTAGTTGTTTACACTTGTGGTCTTTGAATGTCAGAGTCAACTCACTTTATTTAATGCAGTCCTAGTAGGAAATGCTTAAATATATGAATACATTAACAGATAAATGTTCACATACAAGAATGAAAGATGTACCTCCTTGATGTAGTTAATGGTTATAATGAACAGTTCAGATACATTGATTTACAGTCCAGCAGAGAAAATATAATTAAATTATAGACCTTTTAAATGTCTCAGCCATATAAAGCTTTTATGCTGCGAAAATATGCAATATATCTGAAACATCTTGTTCATACACGTTTAAACCTAACACTGGCTTTGTCACACTCAGTAATGTATTGCCTTGTCTCTAAATTGTACAATTGTCTCTTCATTTTTAACTTTAAAACGAGGTGACATTTTACTGCCAGATAAAGTAAATGATGTCAAATACAATTACTGCAATAATGTCTGTATCATAAAGGGACGCCCAGAACACTAGTCTTCTGTGAGTTCATCTGGAAACACTTATTTTATGTAAGTTAAAGCCTGCAACAAATCTATAGACTCACACTCTCTCACTGTATCACACTCGCTCCAACTCTACACCCAAAATCTGCATAGATCCCTTATCGCCATGCAGTTCAGGGGATCAATCAAATGAGTCCAGTGAATGATTAATTCATCGTAATTGGTGGATGAGGAGCTGTATTTGGAACCGGCGCCCCAGCGGGATGGCCCCGCCACCTCTACTCCCCAGCGAATGCCACCCTCGTTTGATCTGCACTAATCTAATTAACACTTTAACAGGAACACCTGGGCTCTTCACTGAAGGATCTGTAGCTGCCAGCACGCGCACACGCACACATGTGCAAGCGCACAAAGCACACGCACACTTCCCAGATGGGCCTTTGATAGCTGTGATAGCGGCAGGCGCAGGATGATGATTGCACTTAAGTCTAACACTCTTGCACACTCATAGACACACATAATGATACTCATATACATGCACAAAATGTATGTTCCGCTTTAGTGAGGGGGCATGTGGTAATAGGGGACTATTTCAGTCCCCAATATACATCTAACTGCCTGCTAAATGACATGATTAGACTGTGGTCTGATGGTTCACCTGATTAGATTAGCCCCGGCTTGCGCTTTCTGCTCCAACTCACCGCAGCCTTAAACCCAACCTTGACCCCAATTAGCCCCACATTCATCAGAGAGAGCTTAGGGACACTGGTGCTGCAGCGGCTTATCATCCCCCTACTAATTGGCTTGATGAGGCGGGATAAATATGGTCAGTGTTGCAATGCAAGCCCGTCCAATCAATATGCACACTGTAAAAGTAAAGAATAAAAGGAAATGAGCAAAAAATATTGCAATAGAGAGAAAAAAAACGTACATGAGTTTTTACTATTTTGCTTTCATGCATCAGCTGCACCAAACAATTCTCAGTACTGATTACTGAGTGTTACATGGTTTATTTAGTTAATTAAGTGTACAAAATATTGTTCCCAACCAGACGGACACAGAGGCATTAGTTGACTCTGGGTCAGTGGTTGATCTGAACAAGCAAACAAACCTCAGCCAGCCAGGCTCATGTGTCATTCTGTCCTTAGTTGAGAAGAGAGTGCATGATGTGTTAACAATTCATAAAAGTGTCTAAAAACCACAAGAACAAGTCCTATGTTGCAAATTTTGTCAAGTTGTGTGTTTACATTTTTCTAAATGTTTCCAACAATGTTCAAACCAAGATAAATCAGCAATCCCATTCAAGGCATTTGTACTTAAATGTTTAGCTTAGCATTCTGGGAAATAGTTTATTTTCTCTCTTAAATAGAGTTTTGACTTGAGAGTCAGATTTCTCTTAAACTTTTGTGTGTGAAGAAATTGTTGCGGTAAAAGTTGCTGTTGGTAATGTCACAGTGTGACACTTTGCATAACTGGACAGTACATGAACTATGACAGGGAAATTGCATTATGCCATCTTAAAACAGTATTATATGAATTCACTGTAACTATCAGTGTCATGCTCTTAAACGTCTGTTAGTTATTCAGTTTGAAGAAAAGTGTGATTCAAACAGAAATCATACTTAACTAGTAAGGTTTAGGTTTAAGCACATTGTGCTATTTTCTTTATTTTGGCAGATTGGAAACACATTTTCTGGTCATTAAACTTCTTTATGGGAACTTGAGTATATATGGGTGTAGAAAACAATTTAACAGTGAAACTAGAGAGAAAAAAAGCAACTTCAGCTATAAATCTGACAACAGATCAACAATAAATATATATTATAGTGTGTACACGTTCCTCTTGCAAAAATGATCATTGGCTTGTTAGAAAAATTTGGCCACTGATCCATTTTCTAATTCTGTACATAAACATTTTGACCTCACCATAAGTAAAGATATGGCTCTCTGCCATATATATTGGAGTGTTTTCTCCTGTGCTGCTTGTGTCTGAAACTATTCATCCATCCACTCCTCCATCTCTTCTCTATACCTGCTTTGCCCTTGTCGGGGTCTAGAGGGGACTGGAGACCATCCCAGCATACATTTGGCCTCAGGCAGAAAAAAATTGGCCAGACACGTTCCCCGACATTGCCAGGCATTACTATATGTTGCTGGATACTGATGCGATTAAGTTGAACCCTGCCCAGTGATGTGCCCTGTACGAGGGATTAACATGTCACATTCCAGAGGTCCCAGTTTTTAGGAATTAATAAGTATATGGATAGATTTTAATGGGAAACAGAACTACAGAGCCCACTCAAAAGTCCTTTGAGCATCAGCTGTGAGAGAAAATTGAGACTTGTTTCACTTGATCGCATATTGAATTGCTCTCTGTTTCTCTCCAGCTGAATCATTTGAGGTATTCATTTAGCTCTCTGTGGAGAACAGTTGGAATCATGATAGCCTGACACTTGCATGTGTCAAGTTCATACTTCTAAACTAGTATTTGCTATTTGCATGGATCTTTTGCTGTATAAATAAGGCTGACACACTGTAATCCTGTCACAATGGCTCATTAAATTTCTTTTTTTTCTGTTTGCTCTTCCATGAGCTGTGGCCGTCTCTACACTTGATTAGCTGCTGCAAAGTGCACTTGAAGAAAATGTTTGCAAACTAGGCTTTGGTTTAATGAAATGGTGATTCAATTAGATTTAAATTAATTTAGTAAACATTTACTGGAAAAAAAGACTCCTCCAAAAACTACAACATCTCTTCTCCTGTGCAATAAAGCAGCAGGTCAGTAGATTACTTTTGTTGCCAAACACTAGCTTTAGATTTTAAACTTTGGCCTCTAAATTTTATTGTGTCTAAATTTTATTCTCCGTAGTTTCCTCTGAAATACTCTTTTCCTTTATCTAAAAAAAGAATAAGCAATTCACAACATAGTCAGATGGTCAAACCAGGGTTTGTGCAGGACTAGTGCTTAGTGCAACTTTTCAATTAAAAAGGCATATTTTACTTTAGATTAAAACTGTATTTTTCTCCGTTCCATTAAACCAATGTTTACCTGCTCATTTCCTGCTATGAGCAGGAAATTAGAAACTATAGAGCTTTAAAACAAATAAAACTTCAAATGTACATTATATTAGAATTTAAATGTACATTTTTTGATTGCCCTCTGCACTGCATCCATCTCTGATCTTTATCTTACCCTATATCATGAAAGTATACTTTAAAAATCTACATTATTATCCTTTTATTTCATGTATTGCAAGGTGTGCAAAACAATCTCAGTGAATCCTGTTTATACAGAGCGAGAAATCTGAGCCATATCTTGAGCCAAATTACCCAAGGTGTTATTTTTTAAGCTACAAACAGAAAGTGGAGCATTTTGTGTGTGTGTGTGTGTGTGTGTGTTTTCCAGCCGCCCACCCACCGGCATGTCAAGGAGGTCACTTGAAAAGTGGGCTTCACTGCTTCCAGTAGAGAAAAAAACTTGAGGAAGAGTGATTTTATGAAGACAAACAGTGAGTGCTTCCTCTGATGTCTCCATAGAAGAAGATAATGGACAACCACATAGTTTTGGAGTGTATGGATGGCAGCCACAGCTGAAGGGCCAAGCCAAGGAGCAGTACAAGAAACAGAAGTGGGCAGAAAGACAGGCATCTTTACAAACTGTGGAGGAGGTAGAGCTTAAAAACAGATGTACGCTGGCTGTCAGTATTCTCTATACTCGAGGTCTCTTGTGTCGATGGAGGGAGTCTCCTGGCCGCAGTGTTTTTTTTTTTTTTTTCTGAGCTGGATTTTTATTACAATACATGGCTTAGGGAGCAAGGCCGCTTGTTGCAAAGAGCTAAGGCTGTGAACCACACAAACCCAGGTGTGCTGGAAACATACTGCAAGGCACTTGAAGTCAACTGGACATGACAGTGTTTATAAATAAAATGCATGTGCTTTAAATCTTTTAGCTTTTTGAATGTACAAAGCAATCTGTTCTTATTTTAATTAGTGGTCAGTAAATCTATCATTAGCTAACAATAAGCCAAACTGTAGTTTTTGTGATTAACATGATGTAATTGGCGGCAGTCTCTAAAATCGGCCCATTTGTGTCAGTGCACTGATTGATTGGATGAATCTAACAGAATATCAGAGGCTAGAGGAGATAAGAGGCAGGAGGATTTGTAGCTTCTTGTAGTTTTACAGCACTGCTCAACAAAATTGAAAGCCATTTAAAATGATTAACTTGTGTCTTTAAGCCCTGGGCTCATTTTGTGAATGAATATTAAAAATTGCATTTCTGTCAAATCCTTAAAATTATGTTTTAGGCATTTTGGGTCTTGGCCCATTTACATATTTAGCTCTCCACAGTGTAACTTTTAATGCACTTACTTTACTGTCATACTCTAAGTCACTGTAGGTGATTGAGATTAAACTGGACTCCTGTGTCCCTTTAACTTTTATTTACCTTTTAAAAGCTAGCTTTAGGTTTTATGATCTTAAACACTTTTCCTAATGAAAGACTCATATGTGGCAGATAGCTATGGAATCTCAGGAATCTTTTAAAGAGCATTGGTCTCGAAAACTAGCTGCAGGTTTCTAGCAGTGTTGTTTTAATTTCATATCGTAAAAAATCATTTGAAAAATGGAATCAACTTACATTAAAATATAATGCAATATACTATGAGTATTTTTTTTAATCAAAGTTTATTTAAATTGAAATTTCTAGTATTTGTGTTCAGACCATTCGGGTATTAATAAACTTAAGTCCACACAACCTGAAGTTTTTGAATTTGTAATTTTAACTTCTTAGAGTTAACTCGACTAAATTATATTGTGTTTCTTTGGAAACAAGCAAACCTCCCAGCATGCACTGTATGAAGATTAAAACCCTCCAATGATACTGAAGTTTCAAAGTATGTGACATTTATGATGGAATTTTTCTTTATGCCAGAAAACAGAGCCATTACTTATCATGGAAGCAGTTAGTGATAAACTGTCATTAACCTCATGCATGTAAAATTGAACAATGTCCTCAGAAGTATCATCACATCATGTCTTTGCACTAACTGAGGTACACAGGAGCTCCACCAGTAGCAGACACAGCTGTATGTCCCATGTGTCAAATAAAGAATTATCTTTGTGAATTGAAAAAATGTAAAGCAAATCTTTGACTTACATTATTGCAACAAAAAATTTGTTGACCAAACTTTGTATATTCTAGTGCTTCTTAATTGTGTTCTGTTAAGCCCCTCCTAGGGAGAAGAAAACTCTTTTTACATCAAGGTGTTAGCTCTGATACATTCAGACTTACAGTCGTTAAAAATGGGTCCAAACAGTAGGCCTTTTGGATGAAGAATACCCAAGTCTCATCATTTAGTGCTGATGTGTGTGGTGAAAGTTAAAGCTAATTTAGTTGTGCAGAACATTCAGCAAATGTGCCAAAAAAACAAAAAAAGCTGCTGCTGTAATACAGTTATCCTATTAGTCTCCCTGAAAGAATTAAAACAGAGCAGTGGGTTAAATCATTATTTTGGTATTTGAAAGTCACCCCATGTCCTCCAGGTGAAATTAATGCTAATGCATCTGCTCTGAGCTTTATGCAATGTTTATGCAATCCTCTGTTCTGAGGAGCTGTGCTCATACTTTAATGCTGTTTCTAATTTGCTGGCTCCCCGGTTCTGATCGACAAAGTATGAAAAACGCTTTTTTTATGGAGCCAAGAAAACAGAACCAAGCAGTAGTAATTTACTCCTTCAATGTATTGCTGTATCAGTGTGTATAGCATCATTCTTATGGTCGATTAACTGTTCTCCTATTTGTATGCAGTGAGTTTAGTTGTAAATGATGGAGGCTGCAGTCAGAATCAACTGCTGCACAGCATATGTGGACTCACCAACGTATAATTACAGAACATCTCAAACATAACATAATAATTTACTCTAAATATTGAACTTTTCAAAGCAAAATGCTGCATCACAGGGACTAGAGACGAGGTCTGTTTGGAGGCACTTGCCTGAGGCTGCTTGCAAGCTGGGTGTGAAAAGATTTGAAATGCAGATCATTATAAAAACATCAATAAACTTTCAAAACAGATCACAACAAGTGTAAAGTGTGGAGCATTTAAAATGGATTAAAAACTTAAAACTCTTTTTTTTTTTTGTCAGGTGTGGATATGAACCTTTAGGGCATTTCGCAGGTGACAGCCTTTTACATCATACTCCTCCTGATCTGCACATATAAGGTTTAAGAATTATTCATGTCTTATCATTCATTTTCCATGTAATACCTCTTTGAGTTTGAGTTGCACTTGCAGCCATTTTGAGTGACTCATTTTTTCAAAAGCATTAATTGGTTGATTACTTTGAGGTTTAAAGTGTCCCTCCAACTATATGAATTCTGCTAAATTTCAGTGATGAATTATTACAAATTTTCTTTTTCTTTCTTTAAATGAATCAGCCCATTGAGATGCTCTAAATTTAACACAGTGCAGCAGCTATCAATATTTCTGTTTGAAATTGTGCAGAAGAAAGGAGAAGGGGGGAAAAAAACAACTCAAAATTAAACACTGTTCAATGTGTCACCCTGCGACTACCACCCCCATATGTCCCTTACGCACTCCTCTGGGTGAATGTTAACCATGCTTAAGCGGCTGATGAAAGAAATAGATCAGTTGCGTAGGTTGCACTGGCCCAGATAAGGGCCTCACGTGGCTGCCATCCTACTGTAATTAACTTCTGTCAAAGTGATTAATCATATGTCTATAGAGGTGGAGTAAGTGCAGGAAGCCACCAGCGACCTGTGAGGTGAAATGGAGCAAAAATATCAGAGAGAGAGAGAGTTTTGAAACTTAGTGCAGTATGGTTTAAAAAAATGGTACGTTAACACCAATGAAGGTGGACAGACACGAGCTAAACATGAAACTAAATTAAACATGCATCTCTGTTTTATTCTGACAAAACAAAATGTCCCCAGCATTTTGAAAGCAAATGCAAAACACACATATACACTGTGACTTGAGCACCTGAGTTCCCAAAGCTCAGGTCAGCTAACAAAACACACATTTACACACAACTGCTGTAAACATAACCCCCTGTAAAGTTCAAATGCTTGAACATTTAAAGTTAAATTTAAGTTTGTGACTGCAAACTGGTTTTACTCCGGCTGATGTTTGATCTGTTCCCTGTTGATTTACATCTGGCCTGAACTCCTCTGAGCACATAGCCAGCTGCAGACAGCATGACTCTACCTAATGAGCTGCCATCTCTACAGCCTGGCAATGCACCCAGTAAAAAGATTCTGGGCTTTGGGGAAAAAGGACGAGCAGATCTCACTAACTACCACAGCTATTTGATATAATATTAATAATAATGAGGGATGTTAATCAATTTCATTTTTTTAGCAATGCTAGCTGGATGGCCTCAGGGACAGCCTGTTTGTTAGACATCCTGTCAATCACTGTGGTTCAGACTGAAATATCTCAGCAACTAATAGATGGACTGAAATATTGTGCAGACACTGACAGTCGCAGAGGATGATCCTGACTAACTTCGGTGATAACAAGATGTTTAATCTATGAGAGTAACATTTCTCTTTTTTTAAGCAATGCTTTAACTACACTCGTATCAGTCTCCCTGAAATTTGGCACAGATTTTTCAAGATGAATCACTGATTCCATTGTCTTTTCATTTGTTGCTATCGTCTCGTCAAAACTTGTGTTGGTTTAATACTTGGTGAATGACCAAAAAACTGCAAGACTAATGACATTCTCATCATACTTGGCTACATTCATCCTTGGCTGCATTTGAGCTAAAAAAGGACAAATATGCCTACGTGCAGCCCAACACAGCTACTGGCATCGCTGTCATCAAAACAATCAACTTAGTAAGATTGAGTATTGAAAAAGGACTGCAAATTTTGAGAATTTGTGAAGTTGTCTTGTAAATTATGTTATCAGAACAGAACACCTAAAGCTTGAAGTCTTATGGCTTCCTTAATATTTGTGCTTTACTGAATGTCTTTTTTTTTCTCTTGGGGTTTTCAAATGAAACTATGAATGTCAATGAGAGTTGTGTTTACAGCTACAACCCAGAGACCAGACAGCAGGCTGTCTACAGGCGGGTCAGGTCAGGAGCATAACCAAACATGCTGGTGGTTTACTTTGCCATCCATGGGGATGTGCACTGTAAATTCATCCCCCAGGGTCAGGTTAATGCAGAGTACCACTGTGAACATTCTGGGGTGTTTAAGTAAAATATTTGGTGCAAAAAACCTGAACAATGAAATGCATGCAACTTGGCTCTCCAACAAGACAACATGCCTGCTCAGAGTGCATCTAAAATACACAAGGAACACAGTCAACCGAAATGAAGTTTGGTCTCTGACTCTCAGCCTGAAGAACCAAGTTTTATGTCTATGAGAAATTGTGAGTGCACCAGCCGTTACAAGTTACTCAGGTGCTTAAAATGATCAAGCAATCAGACTTCGAACTTGGAAGTTTGCACCTGCTATGTGCACATTATTATGCAGCACTGTGTTTGTGCAAAACATAAAAAAGACATGATAGGCACCAAGAGTTAGGCACCTAAATAGAAGATCAAATGTTGATCTACAATTTAAAAGTAAACATTATATAGAAAAAAAAGCTTTGAACTATACTGTAAACCCCTATAAATATTAGAGTAACAGTTCCACACCTCACCGGGATCCAAAGAAAATAAGTATAAACAGACTTTGACAATGATGGATGAAAACACCCCCAAGAAACAATCTCAAAAGGATCATAAAGGCGAAATAAATCTTGCATCCAGAGAACCCATACTTTCATATGTACTGTTTTATTATCCTCAAACAAAGGTACACCAAGAATGAAAAGCAGAAAATATAACTTCATTAAAAAAGGAAAAGATCAGCTGTCTTTGGAGACCTTCAAGCACACAGTTTAGTTGTGACATAATGATACTTTCACTGACAAGAACTTAAGAAAATGCATGTATTTTTTCAAGAAAGACCACAGCACTGGAAGAAAAAAAGGTGGAGAGGTACTTGTAGAGAGATGAAGCAGATGAAGGTATAAATGTGAGAGGAATAATACAGCTCTTGTAGAAATACTGTCACTAGTGGATTTTTATATAACTCCAGGTTGGAATTTTTTTTTTCTCTCTAAGCCTTTTTATGTCTGTCATCTTTTCTCTAAGCATTTGAAAAGAGGCCTAAAGAATAGCCAGTGGTTCGGTGTTGAGAGTGAGCACTAGTGAAGGTCCAAAGGAGAACAAAGAACCCACTGCCAATTTGATTATAATATCACACCTTTTCAGAGAGTTAATGTGGTGTCTCACATGTCAGCCTGCTCTCTCTCTTTTTCATTCTGTTTTCTTCCCTTCCTCACTTATCCATCTCCTCTCTCTCTCTCTCTCTTCCCCCCTTTCTGCTGCTCTAACCCTTTCCTTTCTCTTCGCTTTGTGCCTGGGATCAGCTCTTACTCAAGGAGCTTTGATGAAATCCTTTCAAGGCGGAATGTGATGGCCTGAAATGTTCTTCTCCGATCGGATGTCTCTGAAACAAGGCCTGTCATATCATTAAGTACGCTCAACTTCATTAGCTCTTTGTTCAGTTTAACATCAGCTTTCACAAACACAATCGCCGAGTGAAATCACTTGTGCTTCCTAGTTTTTCTCCCACTTACGTTTTTACAAAGCAAATCATTCTGTATATCAGAAAAGAAAGAGGTGCTATTGTTTAAGTGGATACTTTGATTTCTTTCAGCCCAATATTCATGCAAGTTTCTCAGATAAGAGATCCAAGAGTTCATCAACAATCTTTTTTTTTTTCAGTAAAGCAAATTTGCTTTAAAAGTAAGTTAGGATAAATTGAAGGTTTTCTGTTTGTGTTTCCATTGTGTTTCTATGGATTGAACTGATGGTTGGTCCACTTCTTTGGTCCAGACCTAAATGTCTCAATAACAATTACATGGATTGCCGGGAAAATGGCGGTCATTGATGGTTTCCAGAAGAGACAAAGCAATGACTTGCATGATGCCTAACTTTTCCTGAAACTCTGATACTTTCCTGAAACAAAGGTTGACATTTGTGTTTTGATTTAAATGTCTCGATGATTAATGAAAGGATTCCCCTGATTTAATGTTACCTGTGACTTATTATAACATCAGTAATCTCTTTATCAGGAAATTACTAAGAATGTCTTTTGTTTGTTTATTTTTTTTAATAAGCTTCAATCATAAAGATTTCAACTCCTAATTAAAATGGCAACATCTGTAGGTGTTAGTTATAAAGTGAATGTGGTTTGGGCAGGTGAAAGAATTCTGAGCACTGTTAAACAAACACTTGTCATATTAATAAAGTCGAGCAATAATTGGCCTTTTACTAGTATTGTGTCTGCAGCCGTAATCTAAATTGAAACTGCAAGTAACATGAGTCTGCACAGCAGGGCTCAGTGAAAGGAGTTAACTTGCTGAGAATCAGGAGGTAACAGCCTGTTGCCTGCAGAGCTTCATCTAGCGGCTCAATGTGGCTGCTCTTTCTAATTTCATTACTCCCTGTCTCAACAGACATTTAATTAAATGTTAACCTTTGAGAAATATCACTTCTATTCGTCAATTTTTTTTATAACCAAAAACCCTGCAAAACTAACAACATTCCCGTCAGCCTCAGCTTTTCCTGAGTGCAAAAGCATGCTAGCACACTAAACTAAAATTATTAACACTAGTAAAAATTTGCACATTAGTATTGTTTTTGTGAGCATGCTGACATGCTGCTATCGGCATTTAGCTTTAAATATAGTTGTGCTTAAGTACAGCCTCAAAAAGGCTCTTAGACCCATAGTCTTGTTCCCGCATTGATACTTATGTATTAAGTATCAATAAATATGTAATAAGTATGTAACTATAGTAAACTCGTGCAAAACGCATCCAAAGTACTCAACGAATATTATTGCATTTAATGTTTTTGCTAATATCCAAGATATCTGACAAAACTCTCCACATAAGCACAATAAAATACTTCAAAAAATATTTTTATTTTATTACTACTTGGTTCAAGCCACTCATTAGCAGACAATTTTATAAAACACCAAAACAATTTAATCCTAATTCACAATATGATTGATTATTATGCACGGATTGTTTTGATGCTGACATTCATTTGTTTTGGTGCACTGAAGTCCAGAGGAAACTAAATGGCCATTATCTATGATGTTATTTCTGTGCACAAGACTTAGATGAATTATTTCAAGTCAAATTAACAAGGAGCTGGAGTGATGAAGGGACTGACTGAAAGAAGTATCTCAATCAGCTCTGTACTTGTAGAAGTTTTCAGACAACAGTAGGGGAAAATTCCCTGTAGCTGTAACTCTCGCCCAGAGTGAATTTGAACATCTTTCCTTGGCCAGGTACTGCCAGGGAGTTTATAATTGAGTTGAGACTCAGGAAATACTCATTAAGACGTTGTCAGTCGCCAGAGGAGGCCACGCTCAATGTGTTTAGACACCACTGAGACTGCAGGTATCCCAGAGCCCTTCTCTTCTCCAGCTGGAGGGCAAAAGTGTACATCTGTGTACAGGTGTCTGTGTGTGTGTTTGTGTGTGTGTGTATTTTAGAGACAGGATCGGTGTGTATTCATGTGTGATTGTGTGCATGGGTTTAATAAACTCACAGGTCCGCAGAGCACCATCTGCCTGCACAATGTTTGATCGAGCAGGAGCTGGTTGTGAGGGACACCCCTGTCACCCTCCATGTGAGACAAACTATTGATAGAAACACCTGTTTATTGTCTTGCTTTTTCTATGATCCTGTGGAGCAGCTGCTTGAAGGGAAGGAGCTTGGAACAGGAGGTGCCACTAGCCTCGATGCTGGCATATAAAGTCATCTGTAAATAAAAAAACAGACAGTTACCAGCACTCAAAATGTTTCCTATTTTTAGTTCAGTTGGAAGGGATTTAATGTATTGAAACGTGCATGCAATAGATGGAAGAATGTCCTCACATTTTCCATTTAAAGGTCTGGTCTAGCTTGTCTTGAAAATAAAATTTGTTCATTACACTCATAATTTGGACCCAAGTCTTCTTTACATTTCGTCGCTTCTGACCTAAATCTGTCATTCCAGTGAAAAGCCTTTTGCTTTGTCTAAGTTCTACTTGATGTTATAATTAAAATGAGCCTCAAGGTGTCCAGCCATTGATCGCTTGATCTCCCCCCTGCCTGCCTCAGATTAGATTGATTAGAGCACTATCTATGATGAGAACAGGCAAAAGTGGAACACACACGCTGACAGCTGCCACCGCTGCTCAGTTTGACGCTGAGCAGAGCGGCATGATGGGATATTTGGTCACAGTTATTTGTCAAACAATAAATTAGTAATATAAACATCTATAAACTGGCTTTTATCAGTGATGGTTTTGCACTGGCATGGATGAATGCATAAAAATAAACTTGAAATTGCAAATAATATATAACTAATACTATTTTTCTGCCGGTGTCGCTGCTTTATCTTAGCCACATAATGCCGTAAAACTAATATGAGAGTGGAATTGATCTCTCAATGGCTAACCAAGCACTTTTACAAGAGCTTGAACAGTCATGTAATGTAACTAAACTGTAAAGCTGCCAGATAGACAATAAATGTCCTCCTATAGGCATGTTAAACAAGATCCCACATAGAAAGTGTATCCATCTAGAACACTCATCAATTATCTGACTTATCAATTACCATTCCTATGATTATCTGTGACATTTATGTAAAACAGCAAATGGCAGCATGTTTTTTTTCTTGCTTTGTGTGTATGTATGTGTGTGTGTGTACTTCACCATCTTCATGTGTGTCTCGCTCCTCTGTGTTTTGAGCTCGCGGTCGATGAGAGGCGTGTACATGTACTCAGAGGTGAATCTACAATGCATGAGAGAGCTCCCACAGCATTTTCAGTAAGACAGATGGATGAAGTTTATTAAGCATGTGACAGTTACCACCCTCAGTAGGGAGAAAACGCTGCAGCGGATAAATAAATGTTGGCTTTACCGGCCCCTACTTCCTGTTATTTATTCACTAGCCGTAACGTTTTTATTGCACATGAATTATGACAACAAGTCATTATTGGTGCTATGATCATTATGAATGGCAATCTTCTCTATATGGACCCGTGTTTCTCCAGTTGTTCCATAGAATACAGATGAAGACAGACCAGTAAACAAATTAAATATCAAATTTGTTGATTTGCATTTCAGGAAATCTACTTTGTAATCAAGGCTGGGTCCCTCTTTCTGGCCTGTGTAGGAATGTAGGATCATAGAATAAATATGTGTTATAAGCATGAGTGACATGGGTTCAAATTGAGTATTTTTAACCTTTGACACATAATTTTCTTCCAAAATTGAACCAACAAGAAAAATAACTAAAAGACGGCAGAAAAAATGGCAAAAATACGACAAAAGCCAAAAAAATTAACCATCTAAAGAGAGGTCTTTATGATTTTTAAGCTTATTATGAGGGAATAATTGTGTCTTTTTAGGCAAGGCCTCAAATCTGGTCTCTGATGCCCTGAAGCATTGTGGAATATCTTTGTAAAAGAAACTGTGTGATTTTTAAAATGGATGAGAATGAACCTTACATAGTACAGTTATACTTTGATCCCATGCGCCAGCACTTCAGGGACCTTTTTTTAACCCCTCATCTGTTCTGAAATGTATGAGTTTCAAAATGTGGATTCCTAGCTTTTCTCTAGAGGTTTACCAAGTTTTTGTCAGAGCTTTTATTGCTTGTATGTGAGCATGAGGGTGCATATTTACACTGCAATGATTGTTTTCATCTGTTATCTAATCAATTTGATGGTAGATACAAGCCTCTAGTGGACTTTGAAAGAGCTTCCAGGCGTCCTTAAAGGGTCTTTCTGTTTAAAATGGTAAAAACTGGCAGCTTATGCTCTGGGTGGAAAATTCCAATCACTCACATGGCCAATCATAATGATTTTTCCATTATTTGATTCTCAATCAGATTCTTTGGATTTTGCTAATCAAAAAGAGTCTTCTCTGTAACATTTCTGTGCATGTGTAAGTCCTCCTCATGCAGAAGCTTCTGCTGTAGGAAAGGATTGAACTCGCACAGCTTTTGTGCTTGGCACTTTATTTGTCAACCTACTTCCTCCTTCTGTCTAAAATTATTTCACCATCATTCCTCTTGCATCTTCCTCTCCTCTATTTACATGTCTGTAGTTTACTTTTTTTAACTCCTTATCCTTTTTTTGTTTGTTTGCAGACACTGCCAACGACAACATATGAGTTAGAGATTGTGGCCAAGGACATGGCAGGAAGTGAGGTGGGCCTGACAGGAACCGCAACAGCAACCATTATCATCACAGACAAGAACGACCATGCGCCTGAGTTTACACACCCCCTGGTGAGAAACATCCCTTTTTTTTAACCTTTCACATTTTTGGATGGTGTTTTCTTTTTCAAGATCCAAGGTTCTGAATTATTTATCGGTCATCAGTCAGGCCTTATTTAATTTGTTAAACAAACAACTTGGTAGGGAATTTGACACTTAAATGTCTGCTTGTTTGTTGTTGCTGTGTTGTACATGTCCCACTTCTTTATACACTCATACTGTGGACAGTTTCTGGTCCACTGCAGCACATTTACATTTCAGTCACCGCCCCATCAAACAGGAGGTCAAACACAACAAGATGTGATAATAACACCCCAGACTCTTAAATTCTTAATATTGTGGCAGACCAGATAATACAATTCTGCCTCAAAGGGCTGTGTAAACTGTAAAGCAATGGCTCGTGTGCCATATATTGATAAATGGGTATTTCAACTGACTCACTAATTTCACAACCAGTTTTGTCATGTTGTACTTGAGAATTTGCTGCTTGGAGTTTCTATATTAACATGATATAAAGTTTAAATTCATTGATTAATTTCAATTGTTCCTGCTCTGCCCTTCTTTTAATAAGAATTAAGATAGCATCAATGACACTCAACACTTCCATTTAAATGTTTAACATTTGATAACCTTTTTTTGCAAAAACCCTTTTAATGGGAGGAGTCTGGTTGGGAAGTGTTGCATTTTTGTGACGTCAGCTAATCACTGACAGAGGAACAGCTGAGTGGGAGCTTTTGATGTTATTAGTGACAAAGGACAGTTTTGTGTTTCTATGACAAAAAGAAACTTGTCACAACATATTGGTTTGTATGAGACAACTTTTTTGTTTTTCAGAGATTAGTTACAGATTAGTCAAAGTGGAAATTTTGATCATTCTGAATATATTAAGCCACAACAGAGAGGAAATTTTCATTTGCACGACTATGATACTCCATTTAAATTTAGAAATCTGTTCCTAAGTTTCTCTTTTTTTAAATATTTTGAAACAAAAATATTATTTTCATTCATTTATCGCAAATGTAATTTTTTTTTTTTTTACTCTGTCATATTTCAATCAGTATGAAGCCATCGTTAATGACACTTAGCTCTTCCTACCAGCCAGACAAGAAGGAGATTTCACCCTTTGAATTGACAGAATGTTTTTTAATGTAATACACCAGTTGGAAGAAACAACCAAAGTAGACACAGATGGCATTAATCAGTTATTGAAAGTCATTATCATGTTTTTTGTATGAAAACACCAGACAAACATGAAGGGAGATTTAAGCAAACACTTTAAACGAATAACATGAAGAGCAAATTAAACCATGAAGAGATGAGAAAGCAGGGATGTTTTCTGAAAATATAATGCCAATAAACCAATAAAAAAGAAAGAAAATTATAAGGCAAAGCTAAAAAAAATAACTAGCACAGATCACAGAGTGTGCATGTGTGTGCAAAGGACGAATGAGACATAATAACAGATCACTGTAACTAGGTGATATGGGTGCAGAGGCAAGATAAGGAAATCTGTGAGCAGGAGTGGGAGTAGATGTGTTGTGCTTCCGTGATGGTCTGTTTAGTCAGCAACGCCTTAAGGCATTATTGAAAAGCTAACCGGTGCCTGCCAGTCACGCTATAAAATAAAATGTACATGTACAAAAAAAAGGAAAATAGCCTGTAAAAAAAAAAAAGCACATTGTGCCACCTCATGATGAATTTGTCAAAAGTTGCCAGCATGGCTGTTTTCCTTTCACTTTGTATTCCTGCTTCTCACCTCTGCAGGTGGGAAAAAAGGAATGTAATGAATCAGGTCCTGTAGGAAAAGACCCTCCTGCCGCCTTGAGGTGCAGTTGTAACATTAAGTTGTGTTGTTCTTAATGGAAACGCCCTCAGCCGTTGTCAGGTTTTTGAGACACATCATGCTTTGCCACAACCGAACCCTCCCCACAGCCCTCCCATGATGCATTGGGGTGTCAGCGGAGCTTGTAAGGAGTGCAGCTCAGATGTGAAATGTTACAGCTCAGAGGGCTCGGCGGGGCCGTGCCGAGTATACCACGTCTGTGTCCCAGTTAATGTTCTCATTTCTCACTGGGAAGAGATCCGTTTAACGGCGTGGAGAAATGGAGCTTTTAAAAAACAAGTGTTTGACGGTGCTAAGCTTCCGGTATAAATCCTTTACCCTCTACTCTCCCTGACCGCGTCTAACCTGCCCGTGAATCATCCATGACCTCTTAGACGACCGCCATCATATCACGTGTGTTTGCGGGTGTGCGTTTGAGCCCAGCTTGTGTCAGCACAAGCTCTAAAGCTCTTACCGTCTAAATTATTCAACTATATATTCAAGTCTTTGGGAAAAACTTTTTTAAGTTGACTTTTTTTGAAGACACAACCTCCTGCAGACCAGATGTAAGTCTTCCAAGTCATAACAGAACTCAAGCAGGGAAAGACAGAAGAGGATAAAAAAAGATGAGTATAAAGAGTCCAACACTGGAAGATACAGAGAGAGGAAGAATAAAGCAAGCAACTGAATGTTCAGGAGACAAGTTCCTTCCCTGATATTATTCATTAAATCCAGTGTAGCTGGGCTTTATGAGTTGACATTTTGTTTGAATTCAGCAAACATAATCCCCACGTAGGGAGCCTCTGTTTTTCCTCAGGCTTACCTACCATAGCTCTATGCATAGAGACAGCTATTCATAGCTTGTGAAGTCTTTGCCGTAGACCACTCCACTCCTGCCTAGATCCTCAGATCAACCAGCAGGGAATATGTTCCTCCTTTCCTCCCTAATTCATTCATCCTTCTGCAATAGAGTTGTTGAGGATACGCTTGACGTTTAAGAATATCAAGCATCGGGTTTATGATTTGAAAAGAGAAATGTATCATTCCTGAGTATGTTCACAGTACATATGTTGTCTTTAGTTGTTATTGCAAATTGTGCTGCTTTTTCTTTTCCCTTGGATTATGTCTACATGATTGTTATGGATTGCAGGTTTTTTTTTTAGAGCTGTAACAGTATGTTTACATCTTGGCAGAGAACATACAACAACTAGCTCTAAATTTAGTTTTCACTAATGAATGTAAAAAACATGAATTCACACTGAAATTTGAAGTTTTCTTTAGAAATTTGGAAGGGGAATGGAAGCAAAAGAACACAAAAAACACAAATGATAAAATGGTCACTGAATTATTTGCCAGATATTATGTGTGTGTTATTTACACGATAACATATTGCACTGTTTTATCTGTCTCACAATTTACTGGCCTCTGGTAGGCTACTGGCTTTGGATGCTAGTCAAGTAAGCTAAAGTTAAGTACCAGCCACTGCTACTCATAACTTTTGTCTTAGTCATTGAGGTAACAGTGTTCAGCTGACAAACGCTGTGGCTAGTCAGAACAACGCCTTTGGCAGAGAGGAAAACACCATGCTTTGGATGTTTGGGCTTGTACCTTGTGGATACTGCTGTCTTTGGTAGCTAGCAACAGAATATTGTGGTTATATAAAGAATGTTTAAAATGCTTTTTGTCCTAAATTACAGTATACTTTCTAAAATATTTAGGAAATGTAGCATATTGAGCTCTTGTAAGGGAGTTGGCTCTGAGTTGATTCATTTTCTCAGCCATGGACTAACCCTGTTTTCATGACGAGGGGGAGTAAAATAATTCAAAGTGAAAAATGATTTAGAATCTAGTTTTCTCATCTCAAAACTCAGCATGCTGCTGTAACAAAACCAAATATCTGTCCTGATAATTTTTATCACTAATTACAAGTGGATTAGAATGCCTCTATGTGTTCTGTTGTGTTGGCCACACTGTCTCTAATATTTTGTGCTGTGTTGAATTTGATATTACACTTCCTGGTTCACACTGTAACAGACAACTTTTGTATATACTGTTCAAACTGTTGAAACATTTTCATGTTTTCATACACACTGAGCACCTTTCACTGTTTTTGTCTCTCTTTCCTTCTGTGTTTTGTTTCATTCTTCTTGTCCTCCAATCTCCTGATCCTCCCTTCATTCTCCTCCTCTACACATACACTCCTTTTTCTCTCCTCCTCTCCCCTCTGGCCCTGCTAATTCCACGCCATGTCTGACTGGGCCTATTTCCCCCTGCTCCTCATAACAAGACCATGATGGACCTTATCACTGCTGTCACTCAAACTCACTGACATCCAGTCTCTGTATTTTTTTTCATCACTCAATTCCGTGCTTTTTCTGTGTGCCTGTCTGTCTTTCTGTTTGTCTCCCTTCTCTCTCTCTCTCTCCCTCTCATTTTTTCTCCCCTACTCTGCTCTATGATAGCCAGGAGAATATGCTCACCTTCAATCCATCTGCCCTGCTGATAAAGATGTTAGTGGTGATTGGTGTAGCACCAGGCACAGGGCAGCAGGGCTCTGTCAGTGCCGGTCTGTCTTGGGGGACGGCTAACGGGTGTCAAGGATTAGTCCGGGCTTTGCATGATTGCTTCAGTAGCTCTGAGATACACACGGTGCTTACTGTGGGTGATTCGCTGGCATAGTCGTCCCCAAATCTGTCACAAAGAGGAAGGATGGGAAAGGATTTGGGCAGTGTATGTTAGGTTAGAGGCACGTTTTGAACAATGATGTGTGTGTTTGTGTGCATGTGTGGATGTGTTGTCCGACAAAGACACAATAAATGCACAAACATACAAGGTTAGGGTAAAAAGTAGAAGTATAAACTATGTCCTTGTAACTTTTGCAATTTTAGATTTCATTTCTGTTGGTTGGTATTTCAGTTTTCTCTGAATAAAGAATCAAACTGTAGGAATAAAATAAGTTGACTTGCTTAAGAAAGTGGGATCTAGAATTAGATCATGTTTGCAAAAATTAGCAATTACACTTCACACTATATTTGCTTTTTTCATTATCTGATAACTGTGCAAGTTTGGCAAGTGAACTTATATGATGACACCTCTTATTTCTTCACATCAGCGAGCATGCTGTATAAAAAGATGACCCAAGTAAGATATCATCAGGTAATTCTGTTCAGATGTGGTGAATAGTGTGACGCCTCTTGATGCTCACAGTCTCTCAGACAAAGAGGGAAGAAGCATCTGAAGATGTGTGAAAAAAACACTTGAAATAGCAACAGGCGCATCACCCCTCAATTGTGATGTTTGCTCAGAAGAACGTTATTGTGTCAGAAATTACAAAGTCAGCCGTGTGTCCTCGCACAAGCTCACAATGGGCCTATTTAAAAAGGCTGCTGCAAGCTTTTCTGTTTAAGAAACAGAAAAGGAACTGGCCACCGATGTTTGGTCTTGTTAGAGATAATAAGTGTCTCATTCTGATTTATTATTTTTCATTTAATATCACCTATTTGTCCCTACACCTTGTTGGACTCCTTGTTGAAATAGGCGGTAGAACAAAAGCTTCACCCATTGAGCTTTAAACCTGTGATTGATGCCACAGTTTGATTAAGATTTAAATAAAATAGGCTCATGTGTAATTGCTCTTTACAAAGTATGAGTCTAAATCCCATTACAGATAAGGAGTCTGGCAAATAGAGATAAGAAAATTACTCATCTATGTGGTCTTATGTTTCAGAACAAATCATCTCTTTAGTTTATATTTAATTTTTCTTTTTTATGCTGAAGTGGTGAACATCTACATCACCCAGATAATTATTTTTTGTTAATTTAAACATTAGATGTACACTGAAACATTTTAGAGGACACTTTAAATTATACTTAGTGCAAAAATTATTTAAGCTTCAAGCTAATAACTTTGCATTATGTATTGTCTAACTGCATCAGACATGGATGATGCAGGGGCAGGATGCAGCAGAACACAGGTTCAGGGTGCTGTAGTAGAAGTAGCACCACCTAACAGAGTTGTTAATGTTGCACAGACTGGAAGCCAGCAAGGGATCACGTCCTTGTCCTGTTGCAACGATAAAGTGGTGACCATGGCCAAAAATATAGCTGGCAGAACCGGACATTTAAAGCTACGGGGGAAAACAAAACAGATCAGAAGAAGGTCTTTATTTAAGGCGATGTAGTGTAAAGGACCAATGAGTCAATTGTCAGAAATAGAGGTAGCATTACTGACAGGGATTCAAAGGTATCTTAGCTCAGGTAGTATGTTGTCTGCAAGCTATATGATGTCCAAGCACTCTCCTTAGAGCCACAAGATGAACTTTTTAGAGATATGCTGCTTGGTAGATGTACAGTGTTGAAATCAATAATGAAAACTCTATGAAAAAGTGAAAACTGTTTTCACCGGGGAGGACACAGATGAGGTGCAACAAAAAGGACTTGTTAGTTTTTTGGAAAGTTACAAAACTCCTAGAGGCAGAAATCTCAAGTTTGCCCATTGGAGAGGGACAGTCCAACGCTGGTCAGTGAAATGCTTCAGCTGTAACTTCTGAACGGCTGCCCAGCAAACAAGCTGGTGTGGGCCCACTGTGGGTTTGCCTATGTGGGGTCCCAATGGATTTTCTGTGAGTGAGTCCACAATGGGTTATCCACAGTAAACCCTCACTGGGGCCCCAAAGTGCAAAACTGCTGTCGGCCTCGCATGGGCAAACCTGCAGGGGCCCTGAAATCAAACACTCAGCAAAGTCAAACAGGAACTGTACTGTACTGTACTGACAATAAATGTGATGCAGCCCAACTAGTATTTAAGCAATTATTCAACTTGTTTGTTCTTATTTTCTGTTTAATTTTGAATACATTTAACCTGGCTTTAAATGAATTTTTGTAACAGAAACATATCTCTTAGTTCATTATTACTACACAGAGCATGGTAATGGGAATACTGTTGAGCAGTGTACTCACGTTGGCCTCACTTTGAACCCACTAGCATGGCCACAGTATGCCCACAGTGCATCAAAAGTATGAATGATCATAGCTTACTTAGTGTGCCTACAATGTGTCCACAGTATGTCTACAATGTATACCCACTGTATGCCCAGTGTGTTCACAATGTACCAATAGTTTATCCACACTGTACCTAAAGTATGTCCCGTAAGCCCACAGTATACCCACATTGTTACTCACAGTATGCCCTGTGTGTACCCACAGTATATCAAGTGTACCCACAGTATGCCCTGCGTGTCCAAACTATGCCCAGTGTGTCTACAGTGTGCCTACAGTACACACAGCATGCCCGCTGGCCCCATAGTGCAGGGTCCACTCATGTCCAGCATTTTTCAAATTGGGCTACCCACACAGGGCCCAATTTTCAGCCCACAGTGGTCCCACATGGGCTCCAAAGAGGCGTGTTTTCTGGATGCCAGTCCGTTTGAGGCACACAGTTATTTAATACTCCATGAGCCTGTATTCCACAAGGATGTTTTCTTTTTTTTTCCTAACTCAGCTGCACTGACAAATACGAGAGCTGTCATGTTCCGCAAAGGTAGAAAAGCCTCTTTGCTGAATGTCAGATTCATCGAAAATCTATCTTTGGAAACAGCCTGAGCAGAGGCTGTTCAAATTTAATAAAGACACAGGTAAGCTCATTAACTCTCCAGGCACACTTACTGTATGCAGGATTAAAGTTGGGGGGGAGGGTGAAAAGCGAGGGGGGGGGTTAAACAGAGAGATGCTGCAAGTTGCCAATGCAGTGCACAGACACTGTGTGTAAGATTGTGTGGGAAGAGAGTGATCATATGCTCTTGGTTTTATTTCAGATTCATGCTGGTACAATGAGGATGGTGCCTTTTCACAGATTTGCAGTCTGTCTACACCTCGTTCTGCTGAGAGTTAAGCTGCTTTTGAAAAAAGATAAAGAAAAGACAAGTGCCTGCTTGAAAATGTACATGATTCCTGTTCAAATCAGGGATTTCTTTTCTAAATTTGACTTTTGCCTCCATGACGTCTACCACTGTATTCCATGATGACAAAAAAGGTCTAGAAACACCAAATTTACCTATAACCATTTCATGTGATGCTGTGTTGAAGGTGCCACATTGTGTTTAGATTTGTGCATGTGTTGTCCTTATAGATGGTGTGTTTGGACTACCAGAGACTATGTAAGAAGAGACGGACCACTCAGAATCCTGAATGAGAGTCAATGGGAGAAATTCATAACACCAAAAATGGCGGCTGTATGTACATATGCTGCCTCTTCCCCCTTGAAACCAATCATAAACATATATGTAACAATTGAAACCACAACCTACTGAGCCAGTTGTGTGTTCACACTAACACAGGCGCAGAGTTGAGGTTTGTCACAGTTTGGTTAAACTGAAGGCCAAAAAAAGAAGTGTTAATCATCCTTTTGTATCCACAATAAACAATACTGACTTAGCAGCATAACGTTTTGGTTAGCAAAAGCATTCTAGTAGATGTGTTGATGATGACGTCACAGTCTTTCTCAAAGGTTCTGTCTGGATCTCACCGTAAATGAAGTTGGTGTTGTGAAATTGCACAGTGGAAGTATAGCTTTTGGAAAAAACATTTTGAAACATAATTTTGGGGCAAAGACACAAACTTTTTTCAGCGTTTTTGACACATTTTTACAAGTGAAACTATATGTACAATATCTGTACCCCCAGTGACCACTGAGAGTGCTGTTATGGTCATCTCCCCATTTATTTAGAAAGGGTCTGGTCTTGTTGATCTAAAGTAACTGCCAGGAGGCATAACCAAGATGGCTGCTGAGTAAACACACTTGACTATATGGCCCTTGGGACTACCCACTTACAATAGACAGTTTACTGACTGCTTTCTAAGAACCCTCTTGGGAGGAACAAAACAAAGCAACTGAGAGGAGATGGACCCAAGAAGAGTAAGAAAAAGAGAAAATCAAAAAATATATTGAAAGACATTAGACTGTCACACACTTTCCAAGTGATGTACAATTAATCTTAAAGGTTTGCGTGCGTGCCCAGAAATTTAAGTTTATTCACATGTTTGTTTGTTTTTCGATGCACAGCATGACTGTTTACAATGCTGCACCATTTTTGTGTGATTCAGTGATAGAGAACAATTATGAACTACACCAGGCTCACAGGGAGTGGGTCAGGACTGGATGTTTGGTGTACAAAGTGTAGGACTCTAACCCAGGAATTCCAGGTTTCAGTCTTGTGGGTTTAGGCTACTAAATCACTTTGCCTACAGTTTGGGTAAAGACTGTCATGCTTACTGTCACAAAAATCATGTTTTTGTAAAATAATAGCAAAATCTAATCCATGGATTTGTACACATACACCAACACTCCTCTTGGAAGTTGCTGCTGGCTGTCACGAAAATGACTTTTACACAAATCCCACTGACAGTTTCACAACCTGCTGTGATACTGGACTGAAAGGTAACTAACACACCCAGCAGGACAAACTTCAAACGCCCCTGTTGCAGCCCCTTCCCTGCTCTGTTGTGCCAATAGAGAAAATGCTTCTCTTAGGCAAGATAGTCTTGTTTCAGGAGGTTTATTGTGACGGGCTACTATTATGCATCATGCTTCCTTTCAGAGAAAAATCTTTGGGGCAGCAGGGACGTGTCACAAAGTACTTTCCATTAGGACAAATGAACAGCTGCTCAACTGTCTGTCAAAATGCCTGTCAGTGCAGCCCTAACTGTCATTTGTATTCATAACACATTCTGACAGACACCCAGGAATAAAATAAGATGATTTCAACTCTGTCCATCCATCTCTCTGTCTGTGTGTAAGGGTGTGTGTGTGTGTGGTGCTGTGTTCTATTTGTAAGAATATGGCAAGCGTATGTGTATTTATTTGAATGTAATTACATGCTTGTGTCTCTGTGTTTAAATACGTGTGTCTGCTTGAGGGAAAACAAGATGGAAAAGTCAGATGATAAATTTTACGGTTTATAGCAGCTAGTATCACACTCAAAACAACCACTTTTTCCACTTATTCTTAAAAATGACTCATTTTCGTCTCCTTCTCTCTGCCCTTTTCTCCTTTTTCTTTCTTTTTATTCAGCTTTTATTGCTGCATATTAAGGCCAAACCTCTGAACACGATAGTGGGACAAGAAGAAAAAGTTCTTGGTCACTGGTTTGTAACAAGCAAACAATACCAGCTGGCAAAGAAGGACAAATTAAAAGCCTATGTACGAAATAGGAGGCAATTTCCATAGTAGTGTTAATGAGGCAGAGAGTGTTTAGTGTTACTCGGTAAAGCTGACAGATGTGTGAGCTCTTCCAAGGCTTCATGTCTCTTTCTGGGGAACCTTGCCAGAATTTCAGGCTTCTTTTGCACCCCCATCTGTTGGAGAGGAGGTGCACTGATCGATGTTGACAGTGTAGAAACAAAGGTTTGGTGAAATCATGCTGCTATCAGAAATCAACCAACTGTTTTTCTGTGGTTTGCAGATGTTTTATACAATAAAAGGTTGACTGTTGTTACACAACGTCAACTAAAAGTCACTGAGTGAATGAGTGCAGTTGAGTAAAATTCAATCAACTGTCTATTGTTGATTTAATTTTTTAAACACAAACTATGAGAATTTTTTAGGATGATATTAGCAAAAGATAATTAGCTGTGTTTTATGGCCAATTAAAATGACATACACAAAATTTTATATTAAATTTATAGCTTCCAGATACTGCACATTAACCTTGTGAGGGTGACATATGGAGAGCAAAGATGGGTGATTTTTAACTGCAAAGCTCTGATCAAACCAAAGTGACATCACTCCTTGTTCCCACCTTTCAGAACCCTAACAGAACACATACTGAAAATTGCCATTGAGGTCTCTAAAAATGTACAAAACATCTGAACAGTTGTAACTTTTTTTAAGTCTGCTATACCTTAAGAATGCCATCACCTTACTTAAAATACCCATTGATCACTTTTCATTACCTTATAATTTCTTGCAAAACAATGAGAGACCATCAATTCTAAGTACAAACACAGTAAAATGGATCACAACTTATGATGCATTAAAACGGAAGGGCTTCACAAATGCTTTTGTAATGCCACCAATGGGTCAGCACACCAAGCTGTAGCATCAGGTTCTTACAGGGGGTTCACATGAAAAATACAGTGAGGCACCAGCACACGTATTTAGTGTTAGACAGACACTATCTGTCTGTCTGTCTGTCTGTCTGTCTGTCTGT